>JAHWFO010009537.1:2261022-2286607 GCA_023313115.1 Rhysida immarginata | reverse complement strand
TGTGGATTTGTGGTTTTATGTCGTCGTTGTTTGGGGTTTGTTTGTTTTTTTTCGTATCTCGCGAGCCAAAATATTGTCATCTTGTGTGGATGATGCTTCCGTAGAGCTGGATGTTTAACGCTAACAAAAGAGAGTTTACTGGACCCCAAAATTCAAGGGTAAATCTAGTTACATGTGCCACTCTGATTCCTGGTAGAAATTTTACCTAAACCTGGAAAAACTGCATTTTGCTGTTTAAGTAAATTCTGGAGGCCATGGAAATATTTTGTCGTCATTACAACAAATAGCAGCCGATTTAAATCCATTTAAAATCACTTTGTACTAAAGCCTGCAAATGCAATACAGAATATAACATTGTCTTAAAATTAATTTGAATATACATACAGGGTGATTGGCAAGTTTCTCCATGGTTTCAGAAGTTGATAGAACAGTAACCGTGATAGACCTAGTGGAAACTCTCATATCAACCATTGGTTTTTGCAAGAATCTTTCCAAGTTTTGCACGTACCTTACAAGTATTCCATTTGTCCATGCTTGGCGACGTGGTAAACATCGATCCTGTATTCAAGTTCCTGCCACACATTTCCCAATGTCTGATGATTGATCCCAGTGACTGTATGAGCCTTGGAAGAAGTAGAATGGGAAGTGAAGCTCATAACAGATTCAATATTAAATATAACTTACCGATACTAGTGCCAAACTGCAGAGGTTGGGTTCTATTAAATCCTCCAAATAACTAAAGGAGGTCGCTGTTCTTTATGCCGACTAGATCCCCACTAATGTTATTTGCACTAGTTTTTTTGTGTAAGTTATATTGTTATATTTTGATTTACCAACATCAATTATGCTGTTGTTCACTAAACACTATTTGGAAATTGCAATTTCTTGTTTTCTAATTTGCTTTGCAACATATCTGATGTATCCATCATCTGGTAGGTGCAGCAAACCATTTGGTTGGTTGCTGCTGCTTAGTGAAAAATTTCAAATTCAAATTACAAAGGGTATGTGCAGAGTATCAGCAGTCACGTAGAATGTTAGATGGATAAGATCTTATGACCGCTAAGGGAATTCCAAGTAGGATGAAAACTGACTTGTTTTAATAGAGAATAATGTTAATTAACATCAAATAATGTTAATGAACGTCATTTCCAGTTTTAATAGTGAAATCAAATCTTTAGTTTCGACCCAACCGCTTGGTGTAGAATGATAACACACTTATTTCTTCTTGTTCTACCTCTTCCATGCATGAGCAATCCTCTTTTGCAGCTGAATCATGTAGCAAAGGGGGCATGGATTTAATCCCATGGGATTTTGTCAGGTGATCATGGAGGCTATGGAAAAAGAGGAGCATTGCTTTGAGATGCACACCATGTTTTGTTATGACTGCCTTTCAGCAGAAGATTATTCTGCAAGTACGCCATGATCCCATTACAAATGGAAATTTTAAGGAAATATGCTGATATGAGCGTTTCTGCTATGTATGTCAAGGTTACTGTTCTATGGACTTCAGAAACTTTGAGACTTAATAATTACTCTGCATATAATATGACTTTGTCCATATGTATGGAAAAGCTCTTAAAAACCATCCCTTGATCACCTCATAAATATATTACATGGAGCATCTCAAGAAAAATTGACAATATCAACAAGATCATCCAACAAGAGCCAATCAATCCATAGAAGTTGTCATTTTTTTGATCATGATTTTATAAATATAAAAATTTGGAAATATTCTATTTTCTGTCTAAATTCTGTCTCGATATTATCTTAAATTTCTATTGAAACAAGAAAAATTTAATTCTGCTAAACAAATCATTTAATGTACAATCAACTGTATGAGACCATGTGTCTTGGTCAAATTTTTCAAGTTGAGATGCTTGCTAAAATTAATGCTATAAATAATTATTGGCCAGAAAAGAGGAAAATGTTGTAATCTATCTGAAGTCTTTGAAACAGTTGGCATGATAATGAATGTGTACACTTTCCAAACAACAATCTTGCAATACTTCCAATTGTGGATAAACATTGCTATCTCCTGCAAGGTTGTTGCTTCAGCACTTCTGAATGACTTAAGGTAGATTTGGAATTGAACAGCCCTCAAACTAGTACACATGGTGAAGTGAATAGAAAAAGTTCTTTTTTTTTTAAGAGCAAAGAAAGCATCTTATTTTTAGAATTAAAAGATAAAAAAAAAAAACAAACAGTACACAATATAAAGTATGTACTTAAAAAATATAAAGTGCTTAAAAGTTACATAAACAATTTTTAAAAAACCTTTTAGACATATTTTATAATTCATTGAAAAAAAATAGAGGCTTAAAATTTTCTCAGATGGCTCATTTGGTAGCATTCCCTTTAGTTCTTTTTTTCATTTTTTTTCTTTTTTTTTTTATTGGTTGCCGTACAGGCAGAGCCTTTCAGGGGTAGCTACTGAATACATGAGTACACTTCATGGAATCATTTAGTTTTGTGCCACACATTCATTGCTGTATTCTTAGACTGGGAAACAGCAATAGATGATATCGTGGGAATACCTACATTTCGTTACAAGACAATTCGCGATGAACAATTCGTTTCTTTAACAAGGCGTATTAACGAGACATTGTAAGATTCTAAAATATTTAACATTTGCTTTTTTGATTATATGAGGGTGAGTCAAATGAAAACCGCAAAATTGTAATTAAAATTCCAAATTTCGCCCCACAATGTTGTAATTCTGCAGATCCGTTAAAAATGAGTTGGAGAAATATCCGGTAGGTGGCAGTAAAGTAGAGACAAGCAAACAATGTCACAGCAGCATTCAGTTATCCAATTTTTGGGTAGTGAAGGTGTGAAACCTATTGAAATGATGTGGTGGTTTGAACCATGACTAATGTCTAACAATTCTGCAATTCCATCATTCGTTACTCGGTGATTTTACAACACTAAGCCTACAACTGTTGCAATATTCTCTGGTGTCACAACTCGTTGTGTCTGACCCGGGCGAGGGGCATCTGATACTGCTGTCACACCATTTGTGAACTTCACGTTCCATTCATAAACTTGCTGCTGTGACAAACCAGCATCACCATTCATAAACTTCTTTGGTGCATGTATGAAGTGGGGCGGCCATCTTTAAACTGCTGTTCTGACGTTGTTTGCTTGTCTCTACTTTCCTGCCATCTACCGGATATTTCTACAACTCATTATTATCGGATCTGCAGAATTACAACACTGTGGGGCGAAATTTGGAATTTTTATTACAGTTTTGTGATTTTCATTTGACTCGCCCTCGTATAATTGAAATTGTAAAAATGATCTTTTCATTGTTTTAACAAAAAAAATAAAAAAATGCATGATTTTAGGATTTCTTCTGTTTTAATCATGAGCGACACTTTTTAAATAGAACAAAATGATCTTACATTTGCATTTGTTAAAATATGCAAGGTTTACTGCATAAATTTATGATTAAATTTGTGGTACATTCTTTTAATTTTAAGCTGTGAGTCTTGCAAATTCTTCGGAACAAGCCACGTTTATCGCGAATTGCCTTGTAACGAAATGTCGGTATCTCGGTATTGTGATATACAGCTTCCCTGCAATACTCGAGATCTGTGCATGTGCAATGCAAATTTTTTATCCTTCCTGTGGGCAGTGCTCTTCGTACAAGTCCAAATACATTTTCTTTCTTTTTCTACATTTAGAAGGTGGAGTGAATGGTGAAAAGTAACATTCCTTCCATGGATACACGACTTAAGTTTTTCTTTTTTATAATATCCAAATTACATCCATGAGCAACACTGTGATAATTAGACATATTTCAAATATAATAACAGAACAGGAAGTTCTACTCCTCCATTTTGAAATTTTACCCACAATCACGAGATGTGCATGTGCAGACGTAGGAGAATGTTTAGACAGGGAAGCTGCATATCGCAATAACTCCTATTCAGGAAAGACACTCTGTTGTAACTTATTTTTGTCTCCAACCTATTGAATACCTTCAGCAAATTCTTGTGCAAGAGCATTAATGTTTTTATCAAATGCCCACTTGACTATCAGCTGATGAGCTGAAGGTGTGGTTCATGCAACCTTGTAACATTTTTATTCTGTCTTTCTGTATGCTGTCATTCCCATGAGAGATGCAGTTTGTTGTCAGACTCTTATGATTATGGAAACTCTTGACTGATGCAGAGTGTAACTTATTATGCCATAGCCCATCAGGGTCTTCAGAGTGGTGATTTGGGCAACTGGTACAGTGTTGTTAAAATACAAGACAAAATGCCATCTTTTGCTGTGTATTCACAGACCATAATGAAAGTTCAATGACTAGAGGGTTGAATACTGTCGAGCCCTTGCTGCTAATTACAGTGCACTCTTAATCAGGAGCATGGAATATTTCCCTTGTCATTGAGATGGTAAAACAAATCCAGTGTTTTTCCACAACCAAAAAAAAATCATTTCATACATAAATCCATTTGCATCCCGATAGGTACTCGTAGGAATTAGGATTGATACCAAAACAGTGTTGCTTGCTTCTGGTAGGCAGTGGTTCATCCTACCCCAGGAAAATTCAAGATTTCCAGTGGAATCCACCCAACTTTTTGAAGTTGCACTTTAGTCCATGAGAAATTATAAACTGATTAAGATATTCATAATGTTATTATAATTTGGTGTATAAGCCTACCTCAGTTGAAAATAGCAAATCTTCAGTAGTGTTCAATCTTTTTACACAGATAGGCATCAGATGTTTAATATAAAGTTGCAGAGGAATGCATTACATTTGTCTATTTTATGGAGTTCAAGTCAAGGGATTATTTATTAAAATTTAAGAAATTAACTGTCTCTTTTGGAGGGATGGAGTAGAAGGGAATTACTGTATGGCTTTAGGGATGATATTCTTTGAGAAGACAACAATGAAACATGTCCTACAGATAATGAAGAATGATGGAAATAAATAATATAAATGATCGAAATAATTAAATAATATTATTAATTAGCAAATAAATCTTCATAATCTTATAAAAACTTTTTTGCCTTCCAAAAAATAGGGGTCTTATTAGATTCTAGGTCGTGTTATATTCGAGTAAATAACGGTAATGAGTCATTTAGTATGAAAGTGAGATTTTTTTGAAGTTGAGAATCTTTAAAAGTCATGATGTTCATACAGAATTAAATGCGCTAGAGTCAAATTTAAAGATTTTGTAAACATTATATTGTTTTTGAGTTGTTCCGATTCATAATGAGTATGGGCCGACCTGGTGGCTGAGAGGGCTGGGGGGTAGGCTTTCCAGTTCTCGAATCCATCGGACACGGGTTTGAATCCCGTTATGGGCATGGATGTTTGTGCTTGTCCCTGGAATGCATAAAAGAAAATAATCATGTTGAATTAATGAATTGTGTACAGATATTAATCGTGTGAAAGGGTGCAAAATGACCTATACTCTGTGCAATAAAAGAAAAAAACTGGGCGTGGTGCCAGAATGGGCTGTTAGCCAATCAGAAGCCTAGCTGAGCACTTAGCCAGGCTTCTGATTGGCTAATTGCAGATTCTGGCACCAAGCCAGTTTTTTCTTTTATTGCACAGAGTATAGCTGTCGACTGCCCCCATAAAACCTAACGAAACAAACATAATGAGTATGATCGTTTTTTATAGGTAATGAACCATGGCCCCCCGGATGCAGTTTAAAATTTGCAGAAGGTGATCGAATGAGTGTCCAAGATCGTGTAATGGTTGGTGCCCTTAGACCATTGGAAATGGCCGATGTTAGTGTTGAGATGCTCAGTCCAGACAAAGCTGGTATTTACCAGGGTCAGTGGAGGATGTGCACGGCAACAGGATCGGTATTTGGAGGTATGTTATTATAGTGCCTTATAATTAAACAAAAACAGAAAAATTGTTTTAAAATAAAAATTGGTTTCTGATATTAGAGTTGTCCCTTAGTCCTACTTCTAATGGAAATTAGCTTTTAAAAAGTCCCAGTTATAGTGCCTCTGGCACGAAGGAAAAAGGGAAGTGGTGCATACACAGATGAGTAAAACTTATTCAAGCAATCAGAAACTGTCAGCAAACGAAGCATCACTTACTCCTAGCATTACTTTAATGAAATCTCAGGTGAAACTAAACCCAAACCAATCTGCCAATCGGCAATAGATAGGTTGAATGCGATATTCCAGTTGCCTTACTGGTGTCTTTTATTATTGTATCATTATCATCAAGTCCATTCTCCTTTAAATGGTCAATAATATTATACATTAAGGTCTTGACTGTTTATAATTTTCCTTGGACAAACAGACTTATAGGCAAGGGGGAGGCTGTCATGTTTCAAGAACTCTGAATAAAGCATTCAGAATTGATAAGCACATATACATATTATGCATGCACTAGTATCCTTTTTCTTTAGTTAGGGCCACTATAATCATTTTTCTAATATATTGTGAAGATGTGCATTTTTGGATATATAAAGAGTAATCAAAATGTTTACAGAATGAATTTTTGTGGTAACTGAATTAAATACAGGCAGGAATTACACTGAATTGACGGAAATGGTGAAATACTTATCTGAGTAGGCCCTCCTTTAATTTGGATAGGGCAGTCACAGGGGATTGTCTGCTAGTGCATGCAAGCATTCTATAGGTATTATCTTTGCACTGCATCTCAAAAGATATTCCACATAATTTGTATCTTGGTGGTAAAATTTTTTTTTTTTTTTTTTTTAATATGGCAACAGGTAAATATTGGGGGCCCTTTGATACACAGGGTCATGAGTGAATGTCCTGTTTACCCATTACCTCTGCCATCCCTGGCTGTAGGAATTGCATTCATTGATATTTTAAGTCTTCCAGTATTATTCCCTCTTGCAAGCTGCAAGACCACAATCTGACGAGATAATTGCGAAACTACATTTGGAGTTCAAACCTGCTATCAATGCTCTCTGTGGACACGAATGGTGGTTTAGGATGGAGTTTATTTTATCTGATATGGATTTCAATGTATTAACAATCATGTAGTAAACAATCAAACTATTATTAAGGGTGAAAATATTCTGAAAAGTATCTGCATTCATTTATCTCTCTATTGCAACCAACATCACTACATCTAGATATTATAACTCAAACAACTAACAAACATAAAGCAACACTGGTTTTGCAAATCATTAGTGGCTAACTCACACTTTATTGCTACATCGAGCTCACTGACACTACCATCATAAAAATTTTCATCCAGATCAGAATTATAGAACTGCCAGAGATCAATGATCTCTCCTCCCGTTTTTTTTTTTTCTTTCTGTTTTTGTACCGCTTATGGCATGCATCCATCAAATTTAGATAATCGACCCGGTGGCCGAGATAGGGTTCTCAAATGCGTCAGGTCATGGGTTTGTCCATGGGCATGGATGTTTGTGTTTGTCCCTGGAATGCTAAAAAGAAATTAATCATGTTGAATTCTCAGATTGTTTACAGATATTAGTCATGTGGAAGAGTGTAAAATGACCTAGCTGTCAACACGCCCATAAAAACTAACTAAACAAATAAACAATCAAATTTGGATTACAGTTTTTCCACATAGGATGGATTGCTCAGGTCTCTGGATACACAGCCATCGATAAAACGTTGGCGACAAACTTTAAACTATTTTGTTGCCAGTTTCATCCTTACTGAAAATTGCAAACAAAAAATTGAAACCCTTATATTGATATTATCGATGAACTGTTCTACATTTGGCTGGCTAGCAAGCAATAAACAGCTTTAACTACCGTAATTAAGGCTGCAGTGTGTTGTGGATTGAAATTTAAAATTATTAGATATGAAGGCAACTTAATTTTTTTCTATACATTGCAGTTATCCATTTTTGTCTCTGATGTGGGGAAACAAATCCGGGATGGAAAAGTAAAAAAAAAATTGTTCCTTCTGAAAAATATCCAAAAAGGTGGCATTTTCTAAGCATATTGGATCCCCAAAGATACCGTATAAGGATACGAGATCTATTCATAAAGTATTAATACTCGTAAAGGATATCTGTTGTCAGGAATGTTTGTTTTATTTTGCTCTCCTTTCTGAAAATACGTTCTTTAAACTGCCGCTTTTGCGGCGTAATGGTCACACTTGCAAGAGGTGAATAATATTAAAGATTGAAGTATTCTCAATGTATAATTTATTTCTTGACAAAAAGAAATTTTAATATTATACTTATTTAATTTTTTTTTTATCTGCAGAAATCATTTGGGTCATTATCCATGTTGCAGAAGGAGGTATCTTAGGACTCACACAACAGATGTCTCATTTTAATGAGCTTGGATCATCACCTAGAAATCAGAATCCCACCTATAATCCATTTGCAACAAGTAATCCAAAACTTAAAGGATGTAAGATCAAATTCGCTTTCAGTACTAACTCCCATTTATTAAATGGATACAGGACAGGCCAAAATATTTGCCTGAAAATTGCAGTTAAACTAGATGAGATAATAAAACATTCTTTATTAAAATTCCACAGTCTTCCTTCCCATTAATATGTATCAGGTAGTGAAAATAGCACATGAAATGTCAGATTCAGTAGTGAAACAACAGTAAATCCATGGAAACTAACTTTTATTAATCAAAATAGGCATCATTATATGCTATATATACCACTCTCATCAAGATGTCAGTGCCTTTATGCCAGTTTCATTAGAAGACTGGCATTCTGGGCTAAAGCTCTTCAAAGACATTTTTGACGACTGCTTTATTGTTAACATTTTCCTTGCCAAAGAAGGTCCAAATGCTTAAAATGTATGGTGGATGAGGAAGAGTCTCATAGTGCAAATTGTGTAACTTTGGACTGTTGTTCTTAACACGCGTGGTCTCGCATTATCAGGAAGCAGTAAAATTCTCTCTGTTGACCAATCTAGGCTCTTAATTCGTAATTTTTCATGCATCGCATCCAGCATGGTTTCATTCCATTTCAAGAATGATTAGTTAATAATACCAGCTGCACACAAAACATGAAGAGTTGTTTCAGCATGTGTTTTTGGGCCTTGTTGATATCTAGTTTTTAAAGCAGATAAATGACTATTATCATGCAATATCAGACCTGCCAACTCACCCGGATTCACAGGGTATCACCTGGATTTTGACAATCTCACCCGGTCACCCGGCAGATCGTAAAAATCTCCCGGCGTATAGTACTCTCGTAAAAGAATCTCTAAAATTTTCCCTTCTTTCCCTATGATGCACCTGCAACTTACTTACTGAGTACTTATTTCACGTATGGTATATCTTACTCCCTTAATTATTTTGACTAGTATATAATATTGTGACATCCTAATCCTATATATTAAAACGCAAAGGACCTTTTAAAGAGCAAAATCGGCACTTCTGCGCATGCGCATTGATCATTGTTATCGTCGTTAATTGTTGTAATTGTCGTAAATTTGATCATCAATGCTAGCAGAGTTCTTGATTGTGACATCTTTGTGGAGAGGATTTTTTTTTTTTAAACCACACAGTTGTTTGCAGTCAAATTTTGACAGGTTCCATATAGTGTAAAATTAAGTCCAAAAGTAAAATTTCAGTGCGCAATTTTTGTAACAATTATGTTATCGATATGTATATTTTATCCTACAAAAATTTGCTATCACCCGGTTTTCCTCCAGAAATAGTTGGCAGGCTGCAATATCCATTTTTTGTTATGTCACTACTCTGTTCAATAATGGCAAGTCTCTGTTCTGGGAGACCAGAGAAGTGCAAACTCCAGTCAACTCTTCATATTTTGTTCAATGAGGTCATGGGGAAACTCTCAAATAGTGGATGCCTAACAGTGTTCTCCCCAGAAAATTTCATCAGGTGGGCGTTAAGCTAAAATAACCGGGCGGACAAAAATTAAAAACAAAAACAAATAAAATATTATGCAGTGTTGTGCAGTTTTTCGTGTAGTCTTCAGCCGGGCGGACGCCAAAATCAGCCGGGCGGCGCGCCTGTTAAAAAGGGCCTGGTGAGAACCCTGCCTAATTTCTCTTCCTTGTCTCTTATAATTTGGTGAGGGCCAGATTCCACTAATGTTTGCATTTCAAAGTTGTCTGGTGTTGTGTCCATACTGTTAATTTTCAAAAATCAAATCATATGGATCAGAATTTTTGAAACCATCGCTGAATGTTCATTTCCAAATTATTTGTTGATGATTCTTGGTGCCTCTGCTGCATTGTGGTCAGGTTTGAACTCTGAGAAAAGTATTCTGTATTTGGCTTACTTTCTGTATGATTACACTACAGGCTAGTACTCGATGATTCCTTACTCATGTAGAGGGATATTCATCCACTATCCAAAACACTAGCACCATTTGGTGGTATTTATAACAGTGTTCGCCCCAGAAAATTTTATCAGATGGGTAGGAAGATAAAATAGCCAAGCGGACAAACATTAAAAATAAATAAAATATTATGCAGTATTGTGCAGTTATTCATGTATTCAGCCGGGCAGCGTGCCAGTTCAAAAGGGCTTGGGGAGGACCCTGTGTAAATATGAAATTATTTCATCCCATAATCTGTCATTTCATGCGCCTGACTATTTTTTTCAAGAATGCCTGAACTTTGATAATTTCAGTTTCTAATTAGAAATGCACATGCATTCATTATGTGGTGGATTATGAACTATGTGGATCATATACTTTTTAAGTCTAGAAAATCACACTCACTACACAAAAGCCTGACAACATTGAATATAAACCCACGTGTATGCAGAAAGCTACAGTCCTAAACATTTGTCACATTCCTACACCATAACATTATCTACCAAGTTAATGTTATATAACTTTTCCCTTTCCTGCCTTTGAGCCCCTTGGGCTTGGCCTGCTCTTGGGTCCACCTTTGGAACTTGGCTTCTGCCGTGTTGCATCGAGGTGGAAACGGAAGAGCATGGCACCCTGCCATTTTTCAACATGTCCTGCCATTTACTTTACAGTATTTTTAGAATCCATTGTAATGTGCCCTTATGTCTCTGACTTGCCCTACTTTTTGATGAAATGTGCTCTAAATATTGTTCATTTCCATGCCTTGCCTGCCGACCAGGTGGCCGAGAGGGCTAGGGCGTAGGCTTTCTGGTTCTCGAGTCTGCCTGGTCGTGGGTTCGAATCCCACCGTGGATGTTTGTGTTTGTCCCGGGCTGTGTACAGATATAACTTGTGCAAAAGGCGCTAAATGACCATAGTAGTCAACGCCTAAATTTCTAGAACCCCCCCCCCCCCCACTTGCCTTGCCATTTTGCTAGATCCAATCCTGCTTCTGGACTTGAACCATGTTTGCTTTTTCCAAAACAACACAATAATATAAAACCCTACAGAGTCATAATCTTAAACACATGCTTTACAGGGTTAGACAAATTTATGTTAACGCTAATGGATTATTCTACCATGTAAGTTTAATGATTTTGACTAACCTTATTGTGAGGAAACACATGCCACTCAGACATTGATATTTCAACTGACATATAACTTGACCCTCTCTCTCTACATAGCCCTTTGGGCCTTACCCTTGTATGGAATCTGTCTCTGGACTTGGCTTCCAGTCTTGTTCCAAGTTTGGTCTTTCCAAATGAACAGCAGTAATAATATGGTATTTTAATCTTCTGGTCTGTGTACTCCATTATTGGTATGCTATACAGGGTGCGGCAGGTATTTGAGAACACGTGAGTATGACGTAATAGTCAATACATCATACTATTTAACAATTCCAAAACGAGGCAGATAAACATGGCGGATCTAAAGGTAACCCAGCAAATTAAGCGACATGTTGTCATCGTCTCCTTGGCTGCAGGACACTCCAACTCCGAGATTGCTGCATTTCTGAAGTCACCCGTTCGTTTATGTTCAAAGTTCGGGGAGAATTGGACACTGCCAATAGTGATGTTCCAACCATCATGCATACGAAATTTCCAGCTGCAGTGATGGTTCTGGGCGTCGTGAGCAGTGAAGGCGACGTGATTCCTCCACATTTCTTCTGTCAAGGTCTCGGGGTCAACGCTGCTGCTTACACTGATGTGTTGGCAAGAGTTGTGAAGCCCTGGATTACTGCTGTAGCACGTGAGAGGCCGTATGCTTTTCAACAGGACTCTGCTCCAAGTCATAAGGCCCACAGCACCCAAGCATGGATGACCACGCATCTTCACGACCACATTCCTCCCAACATGTGGCCCCCCAGCTTCCCTGGTCTCAATCCTGTGGACTTTTATGTCTGGGTTGTTAAGAGGGAGTCCAACAAGTATCCACACAACACCATTGAAGCTCTCAGGCCAACTATTGTGGAGGCAATGGCAGAAATCCGGAAGACCCACCTCATTGCTGCCTGCCAGTGGTTCTGACACCGTTTGGAGGTTGTCATTGCGGCCGGACAGTGGTTTTATTGAATAACAATATGTATTTTGTAGTCCTTTGTACAAAAATGTAAATTGTATTAAGTGCTATGTGGTATCTTAAGTGACTGCTCCTTTTACCTACGTACGTATTTTGTTCTCAATTAACCTACCACACCCTGTATGTACTAAAGTTATTTTTACCCCCTCTATTACATGATTGGGGGGGGGGGGTACAGTCAAGCATAATGTATTTTTTACAATTGTACAATGTAACAAAACTATCAGCTAATGTTGTGTTCAGCAGTGTGTGTAGTGACAAATACATAACATTAGCTGACAGTTTTATTACATTATACGATTATTACAATACAATATTAAGCCAGTGTGTAGCCAATGTCATACAATAGAGGGGGCAAAAATTGATTTTTCAGTAATCATAGACCAACAATGGAGTGCACAAACCAGAAGAATAAAGGTGTGTGTAAAAAGTCCGACCAGTCGCGACCAGTCAAAGCTGTCGTAAATTTTGTTTTGAAGCCACCAGTGACTGGCTCAAAATTTCGACTATGTCCGATCGATGCGGGAACGATGCAGGCATACATAACTGGCTTTATTCATTTTAAATCTTCTCTCGATTCGGACGACCCTCGATTCATAAAGTAACGACTGGTCGCGATGAGCGTTTTCATAATGCGACCAGTCGCACTAATCGTGACCGGAGTCCAACGCCGGTCGGCTGCCTCGGTGAGTAGAATCAAAATGGCGAATGAAAGTAGAAAATTCAAGTGTTCGAGTGCCCGATACGTAATAAATATGAAATATGATGAGGAACCTTGTTGCTACGCCATTTTGAAGCAAAATGCTCACGACCGTGCTGTCCATGATCGAACAAACTGTTGCCAATCGTACCACGTAACCTGTTGGCGACCGGTTGGACTTTTTAGACACACCCTAAAATACCATGGTAACAATAATAAATTGAGGAGTTGAATGCAGTAAGAGCATAAGTCTGCTTACACTTTTCAGAAATAATTGAGATTAAATTTAAATTTTCTCCACCCGTAAACAATAATGAAATTAGGGGTTTATTAATGTGAGACATATAAGGTGCATTGCAAAAGTTTAAAGGCACCCTATTTTTTGCACATTCCTAAATATTCATTTCAAGTATTTTAAAATCCTTTTTAAGACGTGGGTAAGAGTAAAAGAAAGTGGTTATGAAAGCGAAAATAACCAAACATTGATTTAATAATTAAATACACCAAAAAGTTAATATTTACAGTGTTGCAAAATTTTAAAGGTAGTGCACAGTGTTCAACAAGTTATACAATTTTGTTACATTTAGTAACAAATACTTCAACCACATTTAGTAAGAACTTTATACATTATGCTTTGTATAGAGTTAATTAAATTTTCCAGTGTTTCTTTTGAGATTTCTTCCCATTTTCAAAGATCACTTTTTTCAGTTCATCTACAGATTTATATGTTTTCTCATTTGCATACGCAGCTCTGGCGAGAATACCCCATAAGTTTTCTGTGGGGTTTAAGTCTGGTAAACATGCAGGCCATTACATAACCTGCACTCCATTGTTCAGAAACCACTCCCAAGTAGTTTTTGCTGTATGGGCAGGTGAGTTATCCTGCTGAAATTCCCAAAATGGTCCTCCAATTTTTTCACTGAATGGCATTAAATGTTCATCAAGTAGGTTTTGATATCCTAACGCATTCATTCGACCATTTATAAATTCTATATTCGTCTTTCTTTGCCATCCAAAAGCACCCCAGCTCATCACTGATTCTCCACATTGTTCCCTTTTAGAAAAAAATTGCTCCTCTTGTGTAAGTCGTGCCAATAGTATTGCCACCCATCTAGTCCGTCTAAATTGAATTTTTTTCATCACTATAGTGCCCGGCACGAAAGAAAAAGGAAACTGGCACATGTGTAAATGAATAAAACTCGTTCAACCAATCAGAAACGAACAATAATCAGGGCATTACTTACTAATGATGCCAGGTATAAGTAATACCTCGTTTCCAGTCCATTTCTGATTGGTTGAACGAGTTTTATTCATTTACCCATGTGCCAGTTTCCTTTTTCTTTCGTGCGGGGCACTATAATACCATTTTTTGCCATTCCTTGGTCCAGCTCATCTTCTCTTTCACAAATGACAGTCTCTTTAATTTATGTTCAGACTTGATGGCAGGTGTTGTTTTTCTCTTCTTATAAACAAGTTTATTGGACGAATTTGCAAGTTGTGATAATGTTGATTTTGGGTCATTCCATGTCAAACTACCAAATGGTTCCTGCTTGACCATCTTCAATTTTCTTTAAATTTTAACATAATGTTGATAAAGGTTTGAAAGAAGGGTAGACAAAATTTCAGCTTCATAGACCTCATTGTTGAGGCACTAGAGCCTCCCTTATAGACAGCCATTTTGTAACATTTTGTAATTAATGAATATTTGGCCAAGTTTGATGGTTCACTGTTTTACATTAAAGATGGTTTGTAGTTTGAAAATTAGGTTACCAAGTCAGTTTTTCCTACAGAATTCAAAAATAATATCAGTGGCCAAAATTCATTCTATTTTTTGGAATTTGCTACCAAAGTCACTAAAAAAACCTGTCGCAGCAAATGTTAACCCAACTTTGAAAGTCATTAATTAAGAAACAGTAAACTTTCATGGCTTGACAGGGTGTCTACAGGTCACGCAAGTCCCGAAAAAGTCACGACATTGGAAAATGGTCACGAAAGTCACGAAAAAGTAGTGAAATTAGAAAATGGGTCACGAAAATTCCGAGTCGCAGAATTAAAATTTGGTCATGGAAAAGATCTGCTCACTCCAGTCTGGGGAAAATTCTTAAAAAGGTTTTTTTTGATGTTAAAAATAATTAAATTAGGTCATGAAATTTTTTTAAGAGGTCCCCAAAAAGTTACTAAATTGACTTTCAGAAACTCTGTAGACACCCTGCTTGATATTTTAGGGTTACACTTGTTAGGCACCTGAGTGACTCCTATACAAATGATAGCTGTCTTGATCCTACAGTTTCTGAGATATTGTTAAAGAAAGTGGACTCCAAAAATTTTATGCACAAATTTAGCTAACTTTTGAAGCAAAATATGTCTAAATGCGTCATCCCCAATTTTATTTCGAGTAATTTCATTGAAAAGAGCAGACTTTTTTTCTACAAGAAACTTGTTTCTTTATTCTGGGATCTTCATGGGATGACCAGAAAAATCAGTTTAAACATGACCCATTGCAGCTTATTGAGTGATTAAGTGAAACAAGGCCAGACCTCAGTGTGTTGTTATGAGGTCCATATATGCATATAATCCCTATTTTGGTCCATGGTGGCTAAGCCACTACCAGTTTTTGCCAAATTGGTAACTCCATTACCAAGGGGCTACACCCAGTAGCCAGACAAGGCTAGACATGCATGGGTCTCTTTTGCACAGGTTCCCAAGCCTGATTTTGGGCCTTTTTCTAGAATTGAAAGCCTAATTTGAGTGTCTTGGAAGTTGAGTTTATCATTCCTAAGCTGAAATGCAATCAAAAAATCAAGTTTGAACAACATCAAATTTTATTACATAAGCAAGCAACAAACAAATACACAAGAAGCAATAAAATACACAGAAAGCAATAGGATACACATAAAACAAACAAAAAGCAATAAGGAACCACAGTCAAAATATTTTTATTAAATCACAATAATTGAAATTTCTCTATAATATTTGTTATTATTGACTCTGGAAAGCTGTATTGTCGTCCTAACCTTGTTGCTGTTGGTGCTGGAATTTTCATGATAATTTGCTGCTCAGGCACCCAACATGTGTCCTGCCTTGCTGGCCAATGGAATGATTTGGCTTTTCCATGAGGATACATGAAGTTTGAGTGCATCATTGTCTTCAAGAGAAATTGTGCAAATATTTCCAATCCACCAATGATTATCATAAATGCATGCAACATATTGCCCAGGCTGAAGAGCTGCTACTGGGATATGATGAAAAATGGTTTCTGGTGTTTGGTTGACAAATGTAACAAATGATGATGTGTCATTTGACATTTCAACATTTAGCAGTTTTTACATTTTAGAATTACTCCAGCCTTCCAGTTAGATTTCAAAGTTTATTGGCTGGGGCCATGATTATGGAGCTGCAAATTCTGGCTGTCATCAAAATGCTAATTTAATAGTCCAATATACTTGAAACTGCAATATCTTGCTTGTGTAGGCACTACACAGACACATTTTAACAGTAAAACAATTTATTGATATAACTGATTTTGTCCCAAAACTAGGTCATCTTCATTGCTATATTGGAGATGTTCCCATGAAGATCCCAGAATAAAGAAACAAGTTTCTTGTAGAAAAAAGTCTGCTCTTTTCAATGAAATTACTGAAAATAAAATTGGGGATGACGCATTTAGACATATTTTGCTTCAAAAGTTAGCTAAATTTGTGCATAACATTTTTGGAGTCCACTTTCTTTAACAATATCTCAGAAACTGTAGGATCAAGACAGCTATCATTTGTATAGGAGTCACTCAGGTGCCTAACAAGTGTAACCCTAAAATATCAAGCCATGAAAGTTTACTGTTTCTTAACTAATGACTTTCAAATTTGGGTTAACATTTGCTGCAACAGGTTTTTTTAGTGACTTTGGTAGCAAATTCCAAAAAATTGAATGAATTTTGGCCACTGATAATATTATTTTTGAATTTTGTAGGAAAAACTGACTTGGTAACCTAATTTTCAAACTACAAACCATCTTTAATGTAAAACAGTGAACCATCAAACTTTAATGTAAAACAGTGAGGCCAAATATTCATTAATTACAAAATGGCTGTCTATAAGGGAGGCTCTAGTGCCTCAACAATGAGGTCTAAGAAGCTGAAATTTTGTCTACCCTTC
The DNA here is from genome assembly GCA_023313115.1 of Rhysida immarginata. Lineage (NCBI taxonomy): Eukaryota > Metazoa > Arthropoda > Chilopoda > Scolopendromorpha > Scolopendridae > Rhysida > Rhysida immarginata. Next base: position 2,269,393 of record JAHWFO010009537.1, on the reverse strand, counting down.
TTTCAAACCTTTATCAATATTATGTTAAAATTTAAAGAAAATTGGAGATGGTCAAGCGGGAACCATTTCTAAAATTTGGTAGTTTGACATGGAATGACCCTTTTGATACATTAATATCTGGCATACTTGTTAGTTTTCCCAATGTAACTGTGGAGTTACTTATTCTTTTAAAACGGTTCTTTCTTGGTCAGGGCTGGTGGTCGTCCATTGCGTGGCTTGGTTCCGTAGTTTTCTCCATTTCGCACACAATGTCAATAAGTCTGGAACTTCTTCCTAATTTCTTTGCAAGTTGACGATTAGACAATCCTTGGTCCTTCAAAGCCATAATTTGCCCTTTTTCAAATTCTGACAGTTGTTTTCCATGCCCCATGGTTGATTGTGATTGCAAAGTGAATGCAAATGAAAAGCAAGCGTGACTATTATTGTTAATACACGTTGAAACACGTGACACGTAACATGAATGAAGGTTTTCATCGCAGATTAATCTGTGATTTTCATTATCTAAAGTAACACAATGAACTGCCTTTAAACTTTTGCAACACTGTGAATATTAATTTTTTGGTGTATTTAATTATTAAATCAATGTTTGGTTATTTTCGCTATAATAACTACTTTCTTTTACCCTTACCCACATGTCTTTAAAAGGATTTTAAAATATTTGAAATAAATATTTAGGAATGTGCAAAAATAGGGTGCCTTTAAACTTTTGCAACGCACCTTACAGTAGAGCCTCTGTGTAGCGAAATGCAAGGAACCGGCAAAATCATTTCGCTATATAGATATTACGTTGCATGGAGGTGATGTTTAAATTTGCATAAAATTGTTATTTTTAATTTAGTATTTATATATTAAAAATTTAGTATCTTATATTAATTTGAACACTTCTTACCATTAAGAACAAAACTTTTATGAAACTTGACATCGCTGTCTATCTAAAGTCATGCAGGTCGCCATTGCTGAAAATTTTGTTGGGATCACTGTTATTTTTTCTGATATAAATAAAATTTGAAAGCAGAACGGACTGAAAATAATATTGTAATTAGATTTTATAGAAAAATCCCAATAAAACTTATCCACAAGCATGTGTATTAGGTTACGGCCACACACAGCGATACGCAACGGATTGGATGGACACAAAATAGAGGGCAACGCGAATTTATTTTAATTTTTGTTCCTGTTTTTTTCAAAGTATTATTTTGAAAAATACTGAAGTAAACCTTGATACTGGTTATTCTCGATCTATGTAAAGCCATTTTTTTTTTTTATATACTTTTTAATTCTTTTAATAAATTATAATTTGTATTTATTTAGCTAAATAATTATTTTTTTTCCAAGGAATACATATTTACAGTAAAACCTCGTTAACACGAACTCGTGTAAAATGAACCCTCGGTTAGCATGAACTAATTCATTCGACTTGTTTGGATCACCTGTATACTGTTAGCTGTATACTAGCTCTACTGTGAAGTCTGTTTTCACGAAACTTCATATAAACCGAACCACTTTCAATGCTTTATCCCAACAGAATGACTCAATACCACGAACACAAGCAATAAGGCCTCTTTTCACATGATGCCACCAGAGCCAGGCCTTCACTCTTTTTGGTGATGCATTTCTTGGTGGTGTGTTCAGTAGTGGTGGCACGGGAAATTCGTTACCCCAAACGAGTTGTGTTTCTATGGAAACCCTCTTTCCTCAACTCCCCAACAATGGTGGTGGCACAGGAAATCGCGAGTTCGTGTGAAAGGTTCTACTCAGAGCAGTGTAGCGTGTGAAAGAGGCCTAAAGCAAGCAGTTAGAATGCGTTCATTGTAAACACATGCTATTTAAGTGATTTTTAATTTTCTATTTTCTATGACCAATTAAAGAATTCTAGATAACTTTTTAATGTGAAAATTAAATTAAATCGTAATTTTTAACAAACAATTTCTAACAAATTCTGTATTTTTACTTTCATTTTGTTGTAATGATTTTAAGTCGTTAAGAATTTAATGACCTTTAGATTACATACATGTACGTGTAGTTAGATTGCCTACTGTAATTTGTTGATTTTGTGTTTTGTTTTGGAACGTTAAATGAGTAGGCCTAAATAAATATAAATAAGATTGTTTACATTTTTGTTCACTGTTTTTGTTGATAAAACCGATAAAGATCAAATAAACTTGCAAAACCCCGTTTAGACGAACAAATGTTTGTGGTTAAAAAAAAAAAAAAAAAAAAAATTGACTACCACAAACATCGCTTACCACAAACCCACAAAATGCTCATGTATGAATTTGCTAAATTCGTGTTAACAAGGTTTTACTGTATTTTCTCTAGAAACACCATAATCGTAGTACAGTCATCAAAGGGAAATAATCCACACTTGAATCTTACTCTTAAGTTTTACCGTTTCAATATTAATTTATTTTTAATAATTTAATATTACATTTAGAGTTAACATTATTAAGATTATTAAATTTAAATAATTATAATTAAAAAAGCTATTAAAACAACACATTAGCATGAAATGTAATATTAAGTATTAAACTCGTGTGGATTATTTCCTTTGGTTGACTGTACATTCACATTGAAACCACCGAAAGCAAAAAACTAAGTTAAACTTGATCATTGATTGTCTATACTGCATAACCTTCCACGACGGACGTTTTGGATGTCCAGAAAATATTTGTGCAAATAAAACCCTCTGCAACACGTCCAAACATCCAGAACGTTGTGTCCTTAGTGTCTGCAGCTCTGTGTAGCCGCTTACTTAGCAAATAGAGAAGGATATTTTTGGATGTGTAGCATCCATCCATCCGTCGTGCCTTATGTGGCTGCACCTTTAAGGCCGATGAGTGTTTTTTCATTGGCCTGGTTATAATTAGCATTTCATGAAAATATTTATGGCTTAAACTTTCAATAAAATAAATTCATAAAGTTGAACAAATATTAAGTTTTTAATATAAAAAAATTCTTCCAAGTTTCAACAGCTTTTACAGAAGTTCTCTTGCCGATTCTCACAGAAAATAATTTTTTAACATGCTCGCGCATTTAAACATTTGCAGGCTGCCATTATTGTGGTGCAGTACATTATGGGTTGTTTGGTGCAATAACGTTCTCAAGAACTTTATGTAAATTTGCTGATTAAATAAGCTTAATGCCACAGCCACAGCCGACTGGGCAGAGCTTTTGATGTAAAAACATGCTTTTAACTTCACATGTTGGCTGTTTGCGATAATTTTGTTTGTTGGCTGTCGGGTCGTGCTAAGTGTGGGAACCAAATTTCGTAAAAAAAGAGCTAAAATCTACCTTAAAATGTATTGGGACCAATAATTACGCTATAAAGATTTTGCTATATGGGTCATTCCACATCAATTCAGGCAGAAATTTTATAGTTTTGGCATTGACCTCTCGGATTTTAATGAAATTTGGTATATACAATTGCCCTAGAGAGTTAGTGATGAATGCCAAATATTATTTTTTTTTCTTCATTTTTATGGAAGTTACGGACATTTAAAATTCTGGAAATTTGAGTAGCGGCCTTATCTATGAAGTACTGTAACTTCGGTTGTATTTTACTTAGAAAGATGTCATTGGTGACAAAAAAGCTCTTTTCTTTGTAGCTTCTAAATGAAATTTTTAAAATTGTATTACGCATGCGCAAATATTTGAATTTAATAAAAATATTTTATTTATGCAAATTTCTCAAAAGGTGGGTATTTTTTTTTTCGTTAAAATATTATTAATATCTTACACATAGTTTCATAAAAACATTACAAAAAAATTCAGAACTGTGTTTTGCTCTGTTTTGAAGATATTAATTTTTAAAGCTTGAGCTCCAAGCAGCGGGAGTCAGGTAGTAGGGACTTGACTGCTTGTACAGGAAGAGAAAGCGTGTAACCTTGGGACCATTCATTTATTTACGTTTTATTATTTATATAAATAGTATTATTAATTATAATTACACGAAAAAATAAAATCAATAGTAGCAATACAATAATAATTATATCAATAGGAAAAATGTTTCTTAGAACTTCAGGTTTTTTTTTCAGAAGTCAGAAAAGTGTTGAGCACCTGTTAAATAAGAAGATAATTTAGTAAGAAAATATAAATTTGAATTATGATATCGAATTTTTAGTAATAAAGAAAATATATTTTAAGTTACACTTCCTCAGTGTCAGTCACTTCTGAGTTACCCTGAAGGAAGAGATGAATTGCAGAGGCAGCTGAAGTTGATACAGGCTTCATTACACAGGATGATTCAAAAGTTAGTGTGCAGTAGTGCATGGAAACATGTACAGTACATACATCAATACACTTTCTGCAGGACGTCTTTGCTGATCGAATCATCTCGGTGGCATCTGGCCTGCACGCTCGCCGGACCACACACTCCTTGATTTCTTCCTTTGGGGTGCTTTGAAAGGTAAAGTGTATCAGAGTGTCTACAGGTCACGAAAGTCCCGAAAAAGTCACGAAATTGGAAAATGGTCACGAAAGTCACGAAAAAGTAGCGAAATTAGAAAATGGGTCACGAAAATTCCAAGTCGCAGAATTAAAATTTGCTCATGGAAAAAATCTGCTCACTCCAGTCTGGGAAAAATTCTTAAAAAGGTTTTTTTTTTGACGTTAAAAATAATAAATTTAGGTCATGAAATTTCGTTAAGAGGTCACTAAAAAGTCACTAAATTGACTTTCAGAAACTCTGTAGACACCCTGTGTATGCAAACAATCCGCACACTTTGCCTGAGCTGAAGGAGGAAAAATCTGAAGTTCAGCAAATCTCACCAGCCATATTGAGCAGAGTGTTTCACAACGTGCAACTGGTCTTTTATCTCGTCATCAGGGATTGAATGTCCCTTAAGGTGATTTTTCTTCTTTGGGAAGTGGTGAAAGTCGCAAGGTGCAAGCTTTCATCTTTGAACTGTAGGTGCTGCAACACCTCTAGTGCGTGGCGATTGTTTGCGGGAAAGGGATGGTTGGTTGGTTAGTTAGTTTATTAGAATTTTTGGCGTCGATTACTAAGGTCATTTTGCGCCTTTTACACAATTTATATCTGTACACATCCTGGAACAAACACAAACATCCATGCCCACGGCGGGATTCGAATCCGTGACCAGGTTGACTCGAGAACTAGAAAGCCTACGCCCTAGCCCTCTCTGCCACCTGGCTGGCTGGAAAGGGATGGGGATAATGTCGAAAAGTGAGTAGTGCATTAAATAGAGGACAAATGTAAGGATCAGATACAAAAAGAATTTTGAAAATCGGTTAAAAAATATAAAAGTTACAGCCATGGAGGCATTACTTTTCGATCAACCCTAGTATCTTCTCTACATTTATTGAATTTTCTTTTAAAACATAATAAGTTCACATTGAAAGGAATAAAAAACAGCTGTAGAATGTTTAAGACAATCGGATATTACCACAAAATTTATATTTCTTAGGATACCTTGTCCATCTGAAGAACTTAACCTCGAGTAGCCATGCGATTGTGGCTTGGAACTCGAGCTTTAAAAATTAATATCTTCAAAACTGAACAAAACACAGTTCTGAATTTTTTGTATTGTTTTTATGAAAGTATGTATAAGATATTAATAATTTTTTAACGAAAAAAAAAATACCCACCTTTTGAGAAATTTGCATAAATAAAATATTTTTATTAAATTTAAATATTTGCCCATGCGTAATACAATTTTAAAAATTTCATATAGAATCTACAGTTAAAGAGCTTTCATATGTCACCAATCACATCTTTCTAAGTAAAATACAACCGACGTTACAGTACTTCATAGTTAAGGCCCCCACTCAAATTTCGAAAATTTTAAATGTGCGTAACTTCCATAAAAATGGAAGAAAAAAAATATTTGGCATTCATTACCAACTCCCTAGGGCAATTGTATATACCAAATTTCATTAAAATCCGAGAGGTCAGTGCCAATGCCTGCCTGAACTGACGTGGAATGACCCATATGGAGATTGAAAAAGCATTAAATCATTAAACTGTGGATTAAGAAATAATTTAGTTTTGGTTATTTGGTTATCCAAAGGGTTTTTTTTTTATGATGTCATGTAATAACATCTTTGGGACATAAATCGTTTTATTCATGTTAGAGGTCAAATGCTATGTTGCCTTTGCTTTCAGTAATTTTCTATGTAACATACTAATCATTTTTATTAGAACTTTCTTTTTAATTAGAATATTTATTTTCTAAATTTCATTAAAAGATGAGTGTGTTAAACTAATCATTCTACACACTTATGTAAGAACAGGGTGTATCAAAAGTCCTTATCTGATTTCAAAATTCTATATTTTTCTAAAAATCAACATACAGAAGTAGGTCAAGTTGCAAAATAATCAAAATATACTCAAGTTTTGACATGGTAGCTTTTTCAACGTGATCTCTGCAGCCTGCATGGTGGCACATGTCCAGTCGATACTTAAATTCTTCTCATTACTTGCTGAAGCATGCCTGATTTCACTTCATTTGATGCCAACGTCTAATGTTTTGTACTGTTGGGGCTTCAGTTCTGAAAATTTGATGAAACTTGTGGTGTGCGTTAATTACGTACTTACGCTTTTTGAAGAGAAGGATGCAAAAGGCTGTGCTGCGAGTTTGCCATTGTGACATAAACTGACGGGAGCTCGCTATGCCTTTCAGATGCACCTGGTAGTCATCTAGCAGGATGATACACCAGATAAGTTTATTAACAAAACTTGACATGGAATGCTGATAATTTATCTGTGATCAACAGTTGTGGAGCTATACCACATTGATATAAGATGAAGACTTTTCATGCATCCACTATATTGGTCAGGTTTCAACAATTAACTTGAGTTGGAAAAAATTTGCTAAAACAAAAACTTTTTCCCGTTTATATTGAAGTGTCTTATAATTAATGTTCATTTAGCTTTATTTTAATTTTCATTGAAATTCATGTTGGATTTTTTTGAGCTGCTTTAAATAATTTTATTTTGATTCCTTTGTGCATTTTTGATGGATATGCACATACAATATTGAAACTGTTAAAATTAAACGTTAACGGAATGTTAAGTTTAATTTTACATTGTTAAATTTTTGGGTAAACACTTTTGGCCTCACCTGTAAATTAAACGGACATTATTAATCGTTAGCAATTTTACTTTATGCATAGATGATTTAAGCATTTGATATGAGCACTTACTTGTGAATATGTGGGATTATTAGTTTATTCATATTTAATACATGAAATGTACATTTTACTACTTTTTTTTCCAAATAAAAACTTGTGCAATAATCAAATCAATTGTTGTCAAAATTCATTATAGATTTAATACTTAAAAAGAATTTCCATATTGGCCCAATTCCTTGTAGTTGTTCGGTTTTCCTTTTATAAATTTGAGAGGGCCAAAACAGTCATCTATTTCGTACTGGAAGGATTTTGACATCAATTTGCTCAAGTTCAATTAAATTTAAAGGTAAACTCCACGGAAAAATTCGATTTTATTTATTTATTTATTTATTTATTTTTTTTTGCATCATAACATTAATCCAGGGTACATGTAATAAAAAATCCTGTACAAAACAATCCTGTAATTCTGCTAACAGCCCTTGTATATCACTGTCACTGTTATCAAAATCGTTACAGTTACTATCGCTATGATTTTCATATACATTTATGAAATGCAGTGCACTGTTGCTTCCCTGACAACCCGATAACAAGTGATAACACTTGTTGCAATGTGTAACATCAAAATTCCGAAACTCCTTTGTTCTCCATCAGATACAGTGACATCATTGTATCCAGAAGAATGATGTCTGCCTCGATTGCATGGGAGGGGAAAAATGGAATTTTTTCGTATATTTTATTAGTTTTGAGTTTGAATTGAAAATTTTTTTGTATGCTAAGTGACCTTCATCTTTCGTTTTAAACAAAATTGTTTTGAGCATGGAATTTACCTTTAAATCGATCTCTAATATATCTTTTGATCAATTACAGTGAAATATTATATATGCACTATTATTTCCACGTTTTGTTTTTTTGTTTTTTTTTAATATTCTTGTGAATTTAAAAAACAACATCGTGGAATTTAATGATGAATAAACAAGCAAAGATGACCATTATGGGTCCACTGTAATGTTGGCTGAGCTGCAAGCCTTTCATATAGGGAGTCCTCACACTTAAACAGAATTGTACATCTAAAGTTGAAACATCTTTTCCTCTAATGATACATGCATTTAATAATACAAAGTGAAGCACTTTTTTGTAGTAAGTGCGAAAACAAATGTCGTAATACTAAAGCAGTGGTGGGAATTTATAAATGTAAATCGAGGACTCCCTGTAATTAATACAAGGAGGGGGGGGGGGGCCCAAATAAAAATTATAGGTCCACTGTAATGTTGGCTGAGCTGCA
>JAHWFO010009537.1:2226014-2240568 GCA_023313115.1 Rhysida immarginata | reverse complement strand
TTGAAATATTAAATGGGAGCCCCCATTTTTTATTGCAGATTCGGATTCTATTTCGAATACATGCATATCCTTACAGGGACATAAAATTCTTGTTTCCCATGTCTAGTACAAAGCGTTGTGTTCAAAGTTACTTAAAACAATGTTCATAAACAATATCGTAAGGTCTTTACATTAAAGAAACGTTTAAGATCAATGCCCAAAAAAGTATAGTGCATTTTTATTGCTAGGTGTTGTGACGAGCCGCCTGGTTCGGGTTATGTATAACATGACATTTTATCATGGGCTCAAGGATATGTTTTGGAAGACAGAACAAATTCAGGTTCATCGAATTGCTTCATCAACAGAGAATGAATTTATTCGGAAAGTTTAATGTCAAAATATAGTGGAAACAAGATAACTGTTCTGTCCCTCTCTTGACAATAACATATCTTGGAGCAGTTGTGCAAATTGAGTTTTCAATATTTAATGCAAATAATTTAGCTCTGGCGGAGAGTTCGTCTGTGAGGTTTTCTTATGAGTTACTCACGGCCGTCTCTTTAGCTTCTGAGTTCCACACACAGACATCTTCTGCTCAACTTTGGCACCAGAGAAAATCGTCCCTAGGCAAAATTTCACCACTTAGAACTCTTGTGCAGCGGACCCCAGCGGTCTATATACTCAGATTATAAGCTCGATGGTTCCTTCTCCACACTGATTCCAGCACACGCCTGAACTGGCATGGCCGAAAGTGAGAGATGATGATGGCAAACACATGGATAAACATGAAGGTAGCTGATTAATAATTCTTTCACACGCCGACCACGGAGTGGTAAATTTAAAATAGACTTCAATACACCTTTATCGTTTCGTTATCATATCCAGAGGGTAGATTATCACAGAACGATAATCTGCGGCACTTACTCCTTCGAAGGAGTTTTGCGCCATCCCAGTAACTAACGGCTGACACGAGATGACAGTAGCAGCTGGGACCGACGGCTTAATGTGCCCTCCGAAGCTCGGGGGGTTCATGATGGAAGAGCTCCTGGCGGACGAACAAACCAGTGGCTATCACCAACTGCTGGGCATCCAGCACTGGTCACTCAGCAAATGGGTCAGACCAAAGTCCCCCAACAGCTGTGCCCCAAATAGGTGGTCCTCAAGCTACTGGCTGTCACCCAGTTATCTTTTCGTTAACTTTGTATTTTAAAGATTTTATTATATTTATAAACAATTTTTCGATCATCGTTTCGATCATCTTTCAGTTACGTATTTTGATTCATGCTTGTGGAAATTTCTTAAGTGATTCCTGGACCTTTTTTGCTTCTATTCGTACAATTGTACGCGAAACAACTGTGCAGCATGTTTTTTTTTAATTAATTATTCCTCAGGCCCAAATCGTCAAAAACAAAGCAGCCAGACAGCTAACTCACTCCATGACTCACTCATGGTCAGAACTATGACAGACTTCAATTGGCTTCAAAAGTCGGTGACGCTATTAACAATAGCATTCGGAATCTCTTCTCTAATAAATATCGTTGCAGCGCACAGAATTGTTAGCCCGTAGGGCTGTTTCATATAACCCCAGATAGATTGTGCGAACGGGAACTCAAAGAAAATATGTCCCATAGTTTTTGTCACACCACAATATAAGCATCCTGCAGACGCGACCACTCTTCACTTATAAAGGCGTTGAAGGGAATGAAAACCATGGTGCAGCAGCAGGCTCCATTGAAAATTGAAGACTGATCCTTCGAAGGCCTTCACTATTGCTGCCCATTGATAAAGTGAATGCAGACGGAAGATATTCGTCATCTCACCTTGGCCGCGTAATAATCTCATCAGATCGGGAATAATTTTAAATGTTCAGCAGTTCAGTGTCCTAAGGCGATACCTTTAGATTTAATGAGGTTAATTATACTATCTGTCGAGGCGCTTAACTGCTCGAAGATCCACTTATAAATGTCCAAGGTGTATGCGTCCGATGCAAAGAGTACTACATCGTTCGCATAAGCAAGCGTCCTGATGGAAATTGACGCCGTTGGCAAATGATATCCCTGAACATGTGGATGGCGGTTGAGATGTCGCAGTAATGGCTCTAGATAAGGGATTTACAGAAGAGGAGAGAATGGACTTCCCGTTCTGACACCCTTTACCAATTCAAAAGTGGAAGAGGAAGAACCGTTAACACACAAATCAGACGGCTATGATATTGGCAAAAGTCCGAAGACGAAGATGACTAAGTACGAGAGCGTTTTGAAAAGTTTTGCCTCCTATGCAATAGCTTCGGCAATTTGCGAGATACAGACGTGAAACTGGTATGAAAGGAAAGCCTGATGCATTGACTATCAGGGAACCTAAGGACACCCATCTACAACGTCACGCGTGCGCAGAATATTTGAGAACAGTGGCGACGTAAATTTCCTGATGAAACATAGTGCTGTAATTGAACTCCTCACCGTAGAAGGTTCTGCCCCCCTAGACATTCATCGAAGGATGACCTAACCTAACCAGCTCCGCAGTGGACGACCCGTAAGACCTGAACGAATATTTGAAGGGTTGCCGTTAGACTAGTGATGAGGAGATGAAAGCAGCAACAAACGCCTGATTTCTTCACCAACGGAATGAAAAAAACTTGGCCAACGTTGTTGCAAATGTGAGGACAGGAATCGTGAATACGTTGTAAAATAAGACATTGTCTGGTAGAGGACAAGCTTTTATCAAATGTACAGCTCAAGTCAGTATCTCGAAAATTGCTGAAACTATCATCATCTAGGAGAAGTACCTTTCAAAACGCCCTCGTATATTGAAGTATATTTCTTGACCTCACCCACAGGAATGAAAATAAAAATGATGCATTAAAATTAAGAACAAAGTCACTGTTAACGAGAAATTGTACTGTAGAAAAGGGGGGATTGTTACTAATTAACGTGAACAATTGTTGATTAAACAATTAGTCAGTGTTTTTGCAAAGAAAATTCAATTCTAAAATTACTACAGACTTGTCATAAAATATAACGTGACGCGAGGCCAATTTCTAGTTGGCTTTGAACGTGACCTTTATTTCGTCACAATTGGACTTAACTCCAACATAAAACATTTGCACGTGCATTCTTCTTTTGAATTCGTTTTTGCTAGCAGAGTTTAGTGTCTTCCCAGGATTGTTATTGGCACGAAAGGCTGCGTTGGAACCTTTTTCTTTAGAAAATGTCATTGAATCTCGGCCAAAGTAAGTAAACGATGAATATTCTCTGCTCCTTCGAATCCCATAATTTTTACACATTAGTCTACAATGCAAGATAGGGCAAACGACGAGCACAAATGGTGGCAGATTATACGCATTTTTCATTGATTAAATTTGACGATTTAGACAGGGAATTTAGGACTCTGGGAAAGACATATAGAAGAGATAGGCATATGAAGGAAATTTCTACGAAATATTTACATGGAAGCTGCATGTAGAGTGAAGGGGAACAATGAAATATCAAGACAGGTTTTGGACTGGAAAATGAGTCCCACTTTATACAATTTGAAATGCATATAATTTAAACATGAATCCTATATATTTATATTTTGTTACGAGCCAAATATTTTCGTACAGATACGTTCCCAAGAAACCCCAATAATTTTGTTCAAGTTATTTACTAAGAACAGATTTATCTAGTTTGAGCGAATCCTTTGCTTATTTGCTTATTCTTAGGACGCTAATGTTAATTTTCCAGACGTTAGGTTTCTCTGGCACAAGGAAAAAAAATCCGTTCCGAGCAAATGTGGATGATGACTTCGTGGTTCGATTTGGCGGAAACTGCCCTCTGTAATTTGACTCAACTTTGTAGTGAAAGCGACTCAACAACTGGAAAACGACGGCGGTAATATTACCAGTTGCCCATACTAACAAAATAATTTTCCTTAAAAATAGTGCCTAGTCCCCGGTCCCTTAACATTAATTTCCAAGCCATGAGGGAATCAAAAAAGGCTCTAGTCAATTAAGAATGGTAAATGTCTGGAAATGCAAATGAATACCAGTCACAGGTGGCCAGCTGTAGGTTTGTTCTGTTAGTGAGGTTTATTCTAGTAGTCTTAATTTTTCATCTCAGCAAGGGGAACGTGAAAAATGAAAGTGCGCGAATTTGGCCTGAAGTTTGCTCAATAACGAATACATAACATCATGGATGTCATGGCCTTTCGGAATAAAATTTGTCAATCCTTTTGGTTTGTTTCAGAGGTTCTCTTGAACGAATCATTCTCAATTAAATGCTACAGAAGTTCAGAATAAACTGATCAAAGCCCGCTAGAAGCTATTTCGCTCTAAGTGCATTATTAAAAGTTAAATTTTGATATACTGAACTGCCTCTTTTAGAAAAAAAGTATCAATAAAATTACAGTTAATTAAATAGATTACGTAATAATTTGTTGTTCTAATGTAGTCCTTTTTAACTTCTTTTCTAGTGTGCTCCGTCGAGAAGTGCCTTCCACGTTAATCATCTTCACAGCTGAAAAGGAGCATTTTTTCTTCTTGGGAGTCTAATGTCATTCATTATTCCATTTGAACCGAGCTTCATAACTATTCGGGGACATTTGATGTTTGAATCACTGGCAGGGACCAAATGATTTTATAAGGAACTTTAATTCCCTGTCTCATTCGTAGTTCCAAGTATTTCTTCAGGATGCGATTCCAAGTCGAAGGGCTCATTATGGGCGGGTGCTTTCTTAATTTGCTTGTGATTTCGCATTTTTGGAGTCGATTTTCGGCCTCATTCAAATGCAAGAAGTCAAATTTAAATTTTCTTTAAGCTCCCGTATATTTTTCCACTTCAATGAACTTTCCCATTTTAAGAGATTCGACTTTACCGTTTCTTGTGCGTTTTTGAAGTACCTTTTTCACGATATAGTCTTCAGTTCCAATTGCGATGAAGAAAGTAAATGTCTTTTACGGTTTTCGGCCATGTGATTTCAACTAAGCCTTTAATCTTTTCCGTTCTGGATCCCAGTCTATTCTGAAATGTCTTTCGTACCAAGGCCTCCTAAATATCTTTCGTTATGATCTTGGAGGCCTTCGTCGTACGCACTTTAGCTTTGGTCTCATTTACATCGTTTGATAATAATCTGCGATTGATAATAAATACTGTAATAGCATAGCAGTATTGAGAATGTTTAAGAAAGAAAATGTTATTGAATAATAAAATTGTTGCAATAATATGAATTTGTAATTTTTTCGAAAACATAATGCATACTAGGACATGTGGGTTACACAAAAAATTGAGTTCACGTATAGAATTATAAAACATAAATCTAACCATTGCAATCGTGTTTTTATATCAGATTCTAAGACCAAGGCCCGTATACTGTATGAACGCTAATGCTTTTGCTCAAATCATTGAGTACATATTCAATAATAAGGAATTTGTATTCAACAAAGCTTTTGAGCAAGAGCATTAGTGCTCATTCTGAATACGGGCCCAAGTCTATAATGCTTGTCTGAATCGTTCCCTCACATTGTAGAACAAGGTAAATCAAGAGCGATTTGAGATATGCGATTGTTGCAGCCCATGAGGGAACCGTCCATAAATTAAATGGCGCTTGAAGGGAGGTTTTGAGCAGCGTTACGCGGCGTTACAGAGTAGGGAGGGAATTAGGCCTGGCATTACGTAACGCTTTTTCCGAGATTCATTTGAAACTAAATTTATGGGATTAAAATTATGAAACTACAAACCAAGAGATCATGACAGTTTATTTAACTCTTTGCAGTCCGAGTTTTTCAAAATTTTAATTCGTCAATTATTGTTAGCACGACTCGTAATATCTTTGAATTTTTTGATAAATTTCATTATAAATATAATTTTATGATATGTGGAGATTTGTCCCAAAAGGTTACACGATCATTCACCGTGGAGATTTAACAAATATTTTAACATAATGGAAACCTAAGGATTTTTTCCACATTGAACATTTCTGATACTGTGAAATTTGTTAAAACAATTTTTTTCTAATTGCTTAGACGCAAATATACACGGCGAGTCGAAAGTTACTGGACATAGCTGTATTTCAGAAACTGTGACCATGCTAGCAGGGAATAGGATAGGTGTTCTGTGACCATGCTATCTTTGGGACTGTTTTGCAGTTTGGCCACCATCTTGAGCAAAGGTTCATCTGAAATGGGAAGGGGGTCATGTCAACACCACCTCTACTCAAAGCCTGAGCGCGAAAATTTCATACATTGGTACATCATCATAAAAAGTCATCTTTAATCGCATTTCTACCAATATGCCCTAAATTATGACTTCGTATCATGATGTAACAATGTATGACGTTTCCGCGCTCAGGCTTTCTGTCTAGGTGGTGTTGGTCATGTGGCATATCAAATACTGTTTTTTTCTCAAAAGTGTCTTTCTGTTATCGGATTTCAATAATCTGTTGTGGTTCACATGTTATTAAGAAAAACAATGACACTGTACCATTGTCTATTGCAGGTAATTGGATATGGCACTGATGCATGAGAGGATCGAGCTGATCCTGACGTCCGGGTAACGCCCCTACTGTACCATTGCTGGCGATTTCAATGCCTGGCACCCCATAAGAGAATGAATCGCACACAGTATCATTGCATATGTGGTATCATCTTTCAGAGATACCGTTGAACATAAGTCTCGTACAGGTGAGCCAAAACCATCAACCGATGAGGCAACTTCAACAATGGTGTTGCAGCATTTGCAGAATTCACAACCAACCCTCCTAGACCCTCGGTGATTACGTCTAGACAGAAGGCCTGCGCACAGAAACGTCATACATTGTTGCATCACACGAAAGCGGCTATTGTTAATCGTATTTCTACCAATAATAACTTCTAAATCTGGCAGTTAGGTCATGATGTAACAATGCAAGACGTTTCTGTGCGTAGGCCTTCTGTCTAGGTGGTGTTGCATGAGCGCAGAAACGTCATAAGCAGTCATCTCGAGGCCAAAGAGATAACAAGGCCTGGAAGCGAAAAAGTCACCTGACCAACTGGGTGCTAGCAACAACCCAACCTTCATTGTTTCCAACGAAAGGAAAAACTCTTAATTGTTAACATCCAAGATGGAGATAATGAAGGTTGGATTGTTGCTAGCACCCGGTTGGTCAGGTGACTTTTTTGCTTCCAGACCTTGTTATCTCGTAGAACTCGCAGTCATCTTTGATCGCATTTTACCAATAATAAGCCCTAAATTATGACTAGGTATGATGATGTAATTTCTGTGGGCAGGCCTTCTCTTTAGGTAGTGTTGCCACAACGTAGCACAAGATGGCTTGCAGCTGAGTGTGGACTCAGCCATTCATCTAATTCACCAATTCTGCATACCAAGAAGTGGCATCCATTCAAAGTTCACATGCAGCAAAAACCAAGGATGATCCGGGCAGACGTGAGGAGTTCCATACAAGGGCTCTGGACAACTACTGATTGGAGCTTTCATTTGTACACAACATTCTGCTCAGTGATGAGGCAAAATTTTATGTCCATGGTGAGGTGAACCATTAGAACACGAGGCATTGGAGCGATACGAACCCTCAATGGTCAGATCTATCCAAAATCGTTGGTGTTGTCAATTATTGTGTGGGATATCACATTTCCGTTAATTGGATCAGTTTTCATACACTGAATTCGGATCTACCTGCGAGTGTTACAGAACACTGTTCCCGTCACTTTTGACTGAAGATAGCAGTTTCCCCAAGTTTTTCTCAGCAGGATGGTGCACCACCACACTACGAACGTAATATCTGTCAATGGCTGGATGGGCAATGACCTGGTCATTGGATTGGCCAGCAAGGTCTTTTGGCATGGCCATCACGCTCCCCAGACCTCACATGGCTAATTTTTACCTGTGGGGCCACTTGAAACAACTTATGCTGTGAAAATCCAAAGCAAACATCACCTTCAGCAACACAATCCTACAGGCCTGCAACAGCGTTACCCCGACGTTCTTGTGAGCCTGCATAATGAATGGATAAAGCACCTTGTGCGGAAGTGAAGGATTACTTACCTGTAATTATCGATGGGGTCAAGGCTGGCCATGAAGAAAGTAATCGACCAATGATTACTTTCTCCATGGAACGGCTAGATAAATGATAATTACGATAATTTATCTATAATCGAGGCGAACGAGAAAGACGTGCATTACAAGGGAAGGGGTTTTAAAAACGAGCCAATTTTGCATTGCGTAAAGCAATATCGAGTGAAATATTTGAAAAAATTACGGCAATGGTAATAGTATAAATCAAACACTTAAAAAGTTTATCAGATAAAAACACTTCAATAATATATTTTTGGCTACAATATGCAGGGTGTTCCAAAATGATCTTTACAACTTTGATCACGTATATTTCAGAAATGGGGATAGGTAGAAAGGTGCGGTTTGTGGCATAATGTTCACACACACCTAGTTTGTTTTTTTTAAATTGTGCGCTACAGTCCAAAGGTAAACGTGTAGTGTGGCCTGCTTCATGACCGTGTGGTGGAAGTGTCTTTCTTTGCAGAGGCGTCAATAACTTCCACTGTTTATCTGGAATGTTGGAACAGTCTGCATTTACACAGGTCGAAGAACTGCAACCTGACATCATGCTGCAGCAGTGTCACGGAATTTATTTAATAAAAATCGCCATGACAGGATCCTTTGTCATAGATCGAGATTCGTTTACTCGTTACTTCACGGATGCTCGGAGTGGATGAGACATCCTGACGAACGACATCCGATGAAAAACTGAGATGATGCGCTTCCAGAAAGGGGTGCACGTGAGGGGGGAGAACACGATGGAAGGTTCCAGAACGGACAGTAAAAACGGCTAGCTCAAAGAATTTAGGAGATTGCTGAAGCATGTCTTCTCTTTAATAAAACTTTGGAGAAAGTTATCATTTTATTTATTTTTGAGAGGAACTGAAATTCAACTCATTCTATTGGCGATATCTTTCTGAATTTTTATGATGTTTGCTTGAGCTTTTTATAAGAGTAGCTCTATACATTTGGCTAATAAATTATGGTAACGCATGCACAGTTAAACATTTAGTAAAAATGTTCATACTTCATCAAATATTTAATATTTTAATATTTTGATTATGGGGTGTTGTCTCTACTGTAGTTTGTCAATTTCCTGAAAATGGTATTGCATTGGGTTGAAAACCCTGCATGTTATATCAGTGAGTGCCGTTTAATATGATCACGGTTAATGTTATCAAATCGAGAATTCCCAACCGCCTTAATACGTGAATGTGTTAAAATGATCGTTTAATGTGATCAGTACTCCATTTATTGTTATCATTTTGAAAGCAAGTCTGAGTTTTTCCCATGTTCGCATGCGCTGTCCACGTGACAGTAACACAGCACAAACTATAGTACAGCTGTAGGGTGCATGTTAATTCACTGTTTGTTGCTTTCCTCAACCGTTTTCGCTTTACTGAACTGTACTGTACTGTGTAATGGAGTCTGAAAAAAACCCGGAAAGACTTGAGCTTAAAAGAGGAGATTACGATAAAGTACTAAACAAATGAAGACAGATGATTTTCTAAACCAAAATTAAAAGATTCTTAATTAAAGTACATGTACTTACATTACAATTAAAATACTTTATATCTATTGTACTACACAATCATAAGAAACACATGTAATAACAATAATAAACACTATAATTTTGGATTATTTTTCTTCTGCTGCATCGGCTTAGTCCCAAAGTGATCACATTAAGCGGCACCCACTGTACAAAAAAACTTAGGAAAACATTTCGTTTTTTTTTTTTTTTTAAAGAAACCTTTATATTTCCATGAATATACGTGCAATGAACAATAACTCATACAAATGAACACAAGTAAAAGAAGCCCTTAATCATATGCTACAGCTACAACGCATTTCAAGCGTTATTTTTTACAAGTTTTTTTTTTTATTTCCAATTTTTAGAGATTGTTATGCAGTCTTCATATTTGAATTCTGGCATTTCTGTGGTGCAACTGAAAATGTCATTCATCAGAACTTATTATCCTTATCCACTCATTTACTGTCCAAATTGGAGATCTTTCTTCTTGGTTGCTGTGCAGGTGAAAAGTGCTTACGAACAGGTCTTCTGCTTTCATACCTCTTGAACATTTAACAATCACAGCCACTTTTTTTTTTTTTCATAGCTATTTTGCAGAAAGAGTGTCATCTTGTAATGCCTTTTTCCTTAAGATCAAAACTGTCAACTTTACTGCAAGTTTGCTTGAAATACAAAACATTTATAATAAAAGAAAAACATAAAAAAAAATCATTTATTTTCATTATCTTACTGTACATGTTATCAACACAGTTTCACTGTTTAATATGAGAAATATAAGGATCATTTGGAATTATTTATCCTTTTCTTCCTGGAACTGATTTTGGTCTGAATCTCAAATTATCATTTTAATTTTAATCTTTTATTCCCCGAACACATTTACCGTTGAATTTAAAAAATCTTAAGTCTGGAAGATATAAAATATACATCACATCATTCTAAGGCATTGAAATTATTTTTTGAAGCATACTTTAAAGAAGTTATCTCGCTAAAATAAATAAAACTAAATAAATAAATAAAAAAAAAATTAAAAAAAATAATTTATATTATTTGTTCTATGTACGTGGATTTAAGTATATGGAATGGATAATTTTCCTTATCTTTATATTGGCAATGCATGTTGTTAGAACAAATAGAAAGTTTTCAAACTGCCATATCCATTTTAATTTGAGGATGGGGATTGTAATTTTCCAGTTGAAAATCTTCTGCACAGAAATCATCTATTTTGGCTATGTTGCGCTTTATGTACAAACTAGGGAATGGGCGTGGAGTCCGTGTTAACTAAAAATTAAAATTACCATTTAACAATTGCCTCCCTTGTTGGATGAAAAATTAATTTTACAATGATATTTACTTGGGTTTTGATGGCATCTATGTGTGTAGAATAAATATGTGCATCTCCCAACGTATGGACAAAATCACCTGGCTGGAAGGGAATGTAAATTTTATTTGGCTTTTAAATTCTTTTTTAAAAGTTTTTTTTTTTTTATCTAACTTTGTATTATATTTACCTTTAAACCAGTTACATGAGCAATCATGTAAGTAAGTAAAGAATAACTTGCAATATTAAATGGAACTCCTAAACCCTGTATTAAATAGATAAATTTCATTCCGTTTTAATTATGCGAGTGATTCAATAATTATCTGCAATGCTAATTATGAAGAATTACGTGACTTGATAACAAAAAAATATATCTGGTCCTTACGCTTCATATCAATGTCAATATGTAATTATCCGATTTGAAGGCATTCTTCAATTTCTCATGATACTTCCAAATCACTGACATGGTAGAGCAAGACATATTCAATTCTCTGCACACGTCGCGGTTGTTGGCACCAGACTGCAGTTGACAAATAATGTTAGCCTTTTTTTTCCAGTTAAAGATATTTTAGGAGCCATTCTTGATAATACAACTGCAGCAGCCACACTTGGTTGGCTAGCTCAGGCTAAAAGCAGTCGGTTTTCAACTCCAAAAAGTTCTTTCCTGCCAAAATAGCTAAAAATCCGCTAAACTTAGCGAGATATCTGTAAAGTTGGCAACACTGAAATTGACTGATCGCTGAAAGGGAATGGTGGCAGAGCATATGAACTTCAGAATAAATCCTCAAAAGTGCACATCTAGTGATATCTTTCCCATGGGTACCTACATCTCTGCCATTGCCCAACAACGCCGACAGAAATTGGCCATAATAGTCGATTGGGGATCTCCGTTGCACTGAAAAATCTGCCACTATACATGGTACAGATCTGCCACTATATCTGGGGCATTCAAGGATCAAGGCCTCCACTTGCTGAACAATTTACAGCTCTTCACTGTTGGAAGGCCACCCAGGGAACAGGTTGTCTTCCAGGCTCTTCTGGCCACTTTGGAAACTTCACCACCACATAGCTACAATGGGGCATTCTCCCCATACACACTTTCCATGTTGGCATGGATGTGTGTGACATATTTCCGTTCAGATACAGAAAATATATAATAGCTTTTGTCTTTGTTTTCCTAATGAGTGGCAACATCTTGGATTTGGTATTTTTGCAGCAAATTCACTAAATACAGCACTGGTTAAATTGGTTTCGGGAATCTCTGCAGGAATGTGGCTACATGCTACTATTCTTATTTCACTGTTCCACAGCACTCCTATGATGGTTTTAAGAACTTTGTGACTGACCCTCACATTTGGAGTAAGATTAACAATATTCACCATTCATTTTCATTATTGACCCGTTGCCAAAAGCCAGTGTTAGTATTTGAGAGCAGTTTTTTTTGATGTAGTTTTGTTGTTGCTGTTCTTTGAATGTAGCAACCAAGTGACTTACCGGTAAATATTTTCTGTTAGCAGCATGCAGTTTCATTTTTTTACAGTGACATTTACTCTTTTCTGTATCCTGCTATGTAAATCTTATTTGTGTGCTTTATAATTATTCTGAAGCATAAGTAGAATGGCTGAATAAATAAAGAAACTTTATCTGGAATAATTTTGTTTTAGAATACCATACAAGCAAATGAGGGGCATTTCCATAATAACAATAGTCCAACTTTGTCTAGATTAGGAAATAACAAAATTTTACCCTTATATACTTTGTAATGCATATTATATCCAAAACCTCTGTAGATTATAAACCTCTTACCATATCAGCTGATCGCTGATAGAGCTGGCAGGATAATTCTCCATCACTTACATAAAACTGAGCCATTACATGGCATGGAGGCAAGGCCATTTCATTAAGTGCTGAAATGTAATAAGATTTTTTTTTGTAAACAGTACACTAGAAGTAAAAATGAAATGTGCTGACTTTGATCTTCAGTACCTAATGGATTCCAAGCAGTAAGAAGCATACGACGATCATAAGGATCAGTTTTAATTGTTTTAATTATATTTTCCAGTTGATCAATACCTTCACCAAAATAATCTGAATGCATGTCTTTATATTTAGCTCCAAAGTGTCTCCACTGGAAACCATAAATGGGCCCTAAATCTCCTAAAAATAAGCCAAATTTAAGTAATTATTTAAACATAAAATTTAAATCTTACATAAGAGTTTTTCAAATAAACAAAAGTGCTAAATTAACTTTATAGAATTAGAAATATACCAGATCTTCTCAAAAATACTTTCTATACCCATATAAACAAGTTGTAAAGCAAAAGAATCATGGTGTGTTAGGCTTTTCAATCGGAGTTCCAAATCATCCCAAAGAGCAATTGGATTTAGGTGCGGGCTATGAGCAGGCCAGGCCATTTCTTCAACATCCATGTCAAGGAACCAGTATGGTAGGCAACTCGCTTTGTGAGCTGGGGCATTATCGGGTTGAAACAGAAAAGGGCCTCCCATGAATTTTTCCCACAATGTTGGACGTACTGAATTGTCCAGAATGTCTTTATACCATGCACTGTTCAAGTTTTCCTTCACTGGAAACAAGGGGCCCAACTCAAACCATGAGAAGCATTCCCAGACCATGAAGCCTCCACCACCAAACTTCGCAGTTGGCACAACACATTTGCATAGGAAGCATTCCCCAGGCATCTGCCAGACCCAAACTCTACCATCGGACTGCCAGATGGTGTAACGCGATTCGTTACTCCAAAGAACGAGTTACCACTGGTCCAGGGTCCAGTTGTGTCGAACTTTGCACACCCCAACCGACGCTTGGCATTGCTGTTATCGATGTTGGGATTGTGTGCTGCTGCACGACCATGGTAACCGATGGCATGTAATTCTCTGAGGACAGTTCTAGTGCTAGTCATGCTACCTGATGCATGTCGGAATTCGTTAGCCAGTGATTCAGCAGACGACATCTGATTTGTGCGCACAATGCGTTTTAACATTTGGTGGTCCCTGCCTGTCGTCATCTTTGGTCTACATGTCCGTTCTTGGGCTATTGTTGTTATGATTACATCACTGACAGTGAAACGAGGCATATCCAGTAGGGTAGAAATTGCTCGGACAGACGTGTTGCACATATAGCATCCAAAGATAGTGCCATGTTTGAAGTCACTAAGCTCTTCAGAATAACAACACCGATAGTGTATTAGTTTCACTAATTAAATGCCTGTCTAACACTGAAGAAACTGCTGTATATATCGGCAAGCCATAGCCATTATGTAAATCAGAAGAAACCACATTTTGAAGGGGTGTCCGGATACTTCTGGCAACATAGGGTAAACAATAAAATGCTTCTGTATGTCAGATAAAACAGATTCCATTGTGGTCATTAATAAATGTTAAATTCTAATTATATCTAGCCCTTGACCAATTTATGTTGGGCAATGCAGCCCTTGACAAATTGTTGTTGGGTGATGTGGCCCAGAAGATAAAGATTGGACACCCTTGTTGTAAACAAAAGGAAATTGAGATGTTTAAGAGTCCAAAATTTTAATTTTTAAATATGGTAAAATTAACAAAATTATAATGATGCTATGATTTAAAAAAAAAAAAAAAAAAAAAAAAATCCGATATTTGTAGCAGGGGCATAGCCAACAACAACAGCAACATTAGAATAAAACCGAAATCCGTATGAAAAAAAGAATG
>JAHWFO010009537.1:2172821-2223268 GCA_023313115.1 Rhysida immarginata | reverse complement strand
TTTTGGTCCAGTAGTTTTTTTTTTATGTCCATGTCAAAATGTAACTTTAATTATAAAGACCCTGTATATAATAATTATTTATACTTTCATCCATTCCTGTTTATACTGTATTATAACACAATAAATTAAGAGTATATGCTGCAATTTATTTATATCCTCTGTTTATTGTGATCAAAAAGAGCTGCCCTAAATAATCACAATAAGCAGCTTCCTTTTGTCTTACAATTTTGGAATCCCACACTCACAAGGAGACTCCATGTACTTTGACTCACTGAATGTGATAAAAATAAAAGAAGAAAATTCTATGAGCAGCTTTCACCCAATTAACTACCCATGCAAAGCCACATGATGTAACTTATCAAAAATTTCCCGAGAAAAAAATTCATAGTTTAAGTGTGCAGTTTATAAATACCCGAATTGTAGAGTAAAATTCTAAATAAATTGAATATATTGGTGATAAACTTTATGAATTTTTTTTTCTCAGAAAATTTTGAGAAGTGAATCAAATGGTTTTGCATGGGTATTTAATTGGGTGAAAGCTACTAGTAGAATTTTTTTTTTATCAAATTCAGCGAGTCAGAGTATGTGGAGTCACGTTACCAGTCTTTACTTACCATTTCGCAAGTTATAACGTGACTGCATTCCAAATACAGATAATGTTCCAACTTGAGTTCTATCTTTTCTATAGTTTCCTTTCTCCAATATCTGCTGGAGTTGGTTAAGATATTGCCATTCATCATGGCTTCTAATTAATGCAAAAATAAAAACAAGCATTTTCAGTAAACAGCATAACTTAATGATCAGCTGCAATAAGTGTCTAAAGAGATTACTCGTTTTCGGCAAATCCATTCGTTTTTTCCACGGCTTGAATACGCTGTCCGTTTTCAATGCAATCCATTTTTATGGGTTTTCAGTAAAAGACTGTAAAGGAATAAATCAACATCATAATTATTAATCTTATTTCAGTATTCATATCCTGCAAACGTTCCTTCTAAATGTCTTTGCCCTTCAGTGCAGAATAGATCTTACCATTTAAGAAAATAAGATACAGGAAATGAAGTAAGAACAACCTTATAAATAATGGTGTATAGAAAAATGTTTTCCTTGAATAATTTCATGTGACAAGCAATATTTTACAACAGGCAATAATATATAAATGGAAATTTTCTTTATAACTTCTATTAGAATCGCTTTTTTCAGATAATTAAATAGTGACTATTCTGCTTCATAATCATTTACCCAGGAGTCCGAGCATGTCCTTAAAAGGACGTGCAAACAAATCTTTTTTCGCTCTAATGTTTTCTATCTTTTTAAACTTTTACATGGTTTTATTAATTCTGCCGTTTTATCTCGTGTGTTGTTCATTGTCCCGTCTCACCCATTACGTTTTCAACGTCTTCGCTTTTGATCTTCTCTTTTTGTGCCTTCTGCTTTATTTTTTGGTATTAACGATTTCAATTCATTTTTAGATCTTTTTTTAGATTTTGATATTTTTTCTTGTCATCTTCATCATTGTAAAAAAATTGTATCTGAAAATAGATTTAATATTTGTTTTGTCTTTTTATTGTGTCAATTTTGATGATTGATTTATTTGTTCATGATTTTTTTTTTCTTTTATTTTGTGTGGGAGTCATTTAATTGACTGTTTGATTTCCCCCTTTCTGCATGGTTTTATTGGCTTTGGTTTGTATTCTGTGCAGAATAAAATGGAACATAAATAATAATAATTATCTAAAATAACATGTTTTGACACTCCTAACATTGCTCTGCCTATAATTATAACACGTGTGTTTAAAAAGGAAAAGCTATGAAATCACCATTTAACCTGATTACACTACCATTGAGTTACTATGGAAAAGGTTGAACTAATAATATATTTTATTTTCTGTCAAAAATCCTGTTAAGAAAGGATATTTAAAAAGATGTGAATTAACCAAAAATAAATTCAAAAAATTTATTCCTTTAACTGAAATTTTTAGATTTTGTTTGGATATCAATAAATTCCTAAATGAGGAAGTTGAATGGATATTTATAAGAGAAAAGGACGAGACACAAAAACCCTGGAATGCAATAAATAGTTAATAAATACAACTGAAAAATAAAATAATAATTAACAAATAACAAAATAATAAATATATAAGTATAATCAAAATAAAACTAAAAAATCAAATAAAGATCTGACGTTTCGGATAGAGCCTATCCTTTATCAAAGCAAAAAAGGATAATTCTCTAAAAGCAAAGAGAATATTAGAGAATTATCATAACTTTAGGAACTCTTTTCTGTACGTGAACTCACAGGGGATAAGCAAGAAGTTTGCTATATTTTTTTTTTAAACCGTCGCTTGCATTTTCCTTTCCTCAACCCAAACAAGCCCCAAGATAACAGTTTGCATAAAAATAATTTAAACATCAGTTATTTACTGTAAAAATAATTTAGTCAGTCAAATTGTAAAAAACAGAAACAGAGTTTTGACAGTAGAATCTTTGCGAATGTAGATTAACTTTGTTAGAATTTGTAAGCATCTTTAAAAATAAAAACATCTTAAATAAATAATTGATTTTATTTCATTCGCAGTAAAACATTGGAGAAGGGGGAACTCGCACTCCACAAGAATGATGGAAGGATTATGAAAAACTTGTATCCATTAAGTAATAAAATGGATTCATTATTT
Source organism: Rhysida immarginata (assembly GCA_023313115.1). Lineage (NCBI taxonomy): Eukaryota > Metazoa > Arthropoda > Chilopoda > Scolopendromorpha > Scolopendridae > Rhysida > Rhysida immarginata. The sequence goes on along the minus strand of JAHWFO010009537.1, from coordinate 2,220,596 downwards.
TTATACAGTAATTTGTAAATAAATAAAAGAAAAAAAGAAAAAAAAATTTTAAGTCAAAAACTGATGAAACGGGGGAGAGGGGGATTTATTCCACGCTATTAAAATTCTGATTAATGTACAAAATTAAGTTTAGACACATGTGTAACTCTTTAAGCGATAACTTGATCAAATTTTTACGATTTTCAATACCAGTGAAGGCATTTTCATTAAATGAAAATTCTTACGGCTTTTTAACTTACGCTAATGCAACTGTGGCGTTGACCTCCCTGAATACTTTTTAGTTTTCCCGCCAAATACCCTTTCCCTCCAAAAAATAGTTTGCGTCATTTCCTTTCATCTCATCTGTCCGTTCCCCTCTGCTGAGATTGAATAAAACCAGGAGTTTATTAATAGATAAATGCCTGATAAAACCTTTTATTATTCAAATACAATAAATCCTGTTATATTATGGAGCCAGCAATTAGGAAAGGCTCTTCAAGTACCCCTGACGAAGCTTTTTCTTTTTTCAAGAAATTTAAAAGAAACAATTCAAGATTTTTATCTAGCCATCGCACACCCCCTGTCAGTTGCCTGATGTGCAATCCGCGATACGTTCATCCGCTCTGAAGTTTCTCTCGGTGGTGCCTCACCTGAACCGGCCTAATCTAAAGCATGAAATTTTCCAAAGATTTCAAAAATTCTCGTGTCACCCCCCCCTCCCCTTACAGTATCTTTATTTTTAAACAAATATAAAGCCGACAAGTTCATGTGTTTCCCTATTTCTGAGTAAGGACTCGTCTTGTGACCCCCCCCCCCCACTATCATCACCACCCATTTAGTCTGTATTTCTACAGCTCACTTTTTATCCCACGTTTTTTACCTTCACATTTATCTCCAACATTTTATCCCTAAAATGTATAAAAATCTGCAGCAGTTGGTGATAAAAGTGGAGCTGTAGAAGTAGAGTCAAAAGGCGGGGATAACAAAATGGGGGTTAAAAGGTATCCCTCGCCACTTTTTTATCCATTTTTTAACCTCTTTTTAATCTCCCATTTTAAGCCTCCTCAATTAAAACCATTTAAAAATTCCGCAAGCTACTTTATTTTTATTTCGCAAGTTGCATTTTTAATTTTGACAGTTGCATTTAAGTATTCGCGAGAAGTTGTAAAAAAACAAATTTCATTCCTCATTTCAATAAATGCTTTGGTTTATTAAAATAAGTTCTTTGAGGTGCAACTGTTCCTCCAAGACTAAACATAATTCGCATTCTACAAGAGACTCAAATATAGAGAATTCGCTGCTTGTGTCCGAGGTCCTCTTTCAACACAGTGATTATAACAATGTATATTTTGAAAAGTTTTGCCTCCTAGGCTTCAGCTCTTTGCGAGATACTGATCTGAGCTAGGCATTTGATAACAGCTTGGAATGTCCTCTACCAGTCAATGTCTTATTTTACAACGTATATTCACCATTCCTGTCCTTACATTTGCAAAGACGTTGGACACGTTTTTTCATTCCGCCGGCGAAGAAATCAGTATCTCCTCATCACTAGTCTAACGGCGACCCTTCAAATGTTCATTCAGAGCTTACGGGTCGTCCATTGCGAAGCTGGTTATGCAGGCTTGATGTGCCCGGATTGTGTCTTTCATACTCCTTGCCCACCTTCTGACAGTACTCATGTCTGTATCTCGCAAATTGCTGAAGCTATCGCATAGGAGGCAACAACTTTTCAAAACGCCCTCGTACTTTGTTTCAGGTTGGTGATCCGTCAAATCCAAGGTAAACACTGAATTGTCTTAGCTTTTGAAATACTGACGGGGATAAAGTAGTTTACTTCACATCTGCCAGAGGATAACCCAAATAAATAATTACAAAATAAATTTAAAATCTGTAAAAGTGGTTACGGAGTATAAAGCACAAGCTTTTGGCACTTTCTTTTTACCCCATTTTGTTATCCCCACTAAAGAATGAGAGCATAGTTTATGACACTACATTGTTTGTTTAACCGTGACTACTTGCATTGTCAACATAAGCATGTGGAAAGTGTTTGAAAATATCGAATTTGTTCCCAGAACTCCCAAAGTGGAAAGTGTTTATAGGGTGTCCCAGAACTGCGTGCCCAAACTTTTCGTCAATAAAGCCGCATTCGAAATGCAAGGAGATGTCGGCTGTCACAAATGAAGATGGACGATATCTGTTTCACGATTTTTATTTATGACAGTAGATTTCACTACAGAGAATATGAGGTGTCACATCGCCTGAACATTGAACGATTCACGTGTTCAAAGATTCCGGGTATCTTTCGAACTTCTGCTACAGCGGTGTCATGCAACCCACAAGATCTTCCTGTGACTCAACCAGGCTTTCATACGCCACAATTTTCATATGGACCCACAGGAATAAGTCTGGATACGTGTGGTCAGGTGATCTTGGTGACCAGTTAATGGGAACCGTATGACCAATTCATTTGTTTGGAAATCTGTTAACCGCGTAGCTCGCGGGTGAAATGGGGAAGCGCCTTATCACGATGGAAGAACATTTTTCGGCGAACCATCAATGGTACATCTTCCAAAAGCTCTGGCAACATGTCCTCAAGGTAAATGCGGTAATCATACCCGGCATCGACAGCTGTCTTTAATTAGACTGTCTTAAGTGTCATACGTTCTACAAATGTCCTTATATTGTGCAAACAATGGTTCATTCTAGAATTTACATAATTGAAGTTTCCCAATGAAGTGTCCCATTACAAATAATGTGCCGTATGTGATCACGCAGTCATTTTCGACCATGGGTTTCTTGACGAAAAGTGTTCATCTCTATCTCCCTGAGTAGTTTGGGCCTGTCATTCACGGAAGCAAGTTCAGATATCCGTACCTCAAACCGCGTTGAACGTAAACTTTCATTAATATCTCAAAATCTAAGTTAATTTTCGTACATAAGGTGCGTCCCAAAAATATAAAGGCGTTAAGCTTTGGTTTGTTATTAGTTGTTGCAGTTATTTGTTGATAATGTGCTTTTATTATAACCAAAATATAACAAAGAATATTTGTTCCACAATCGGTACTTAAATAATTTTAACATACAATTAGGCCAAAAACATAAACGTGAGCAATCTTCGCTGTCCCATAAATTTAAAGGCATGAAATATAAACCTTAAATAACCCGTGTACATACTTTAATAACCAATAAAGTTCCCATTTTTGCTAATGACTTTGACTACACGCTCTGGCATTGATGTGCTTAAGTTTTCACAAGTCTTCTTGTCGATTTCTGCCCATTTAGCAACAATAGCATCTTTTAATTCATTAACACATGAATATTGTTGACCATTGGCGTAAACCTTCCTGGCTAATAACCCCCACCAGATTCAAATCGGGGGAAAGTGCAGGCCAATCCATAACAGGCACTCCATTCTTAAGTAGGTGCGTTATCCTGCTGGAAAAAAGACACATCACCTTCCAATTTATCAATAAACTAGAGAAGATATTCCTCCAGTAACTTCTGGTAGGCAACAGCATTCATCCGGCTGCTGACAAACGCCATCTTTGCTCGTCCATTGAGGCTGAAGGCATTCCCATGACCTACTCTATTATTACAGTAGGTCATGGCACTCCACACCATCACAGATCCGCCTTCTTCTTGCCGTTTTGAGAATAGTTGCTGATCCTTTCTCAAATCACACAGAAATACTTCCAGCCATCAGGTCCGTCTAAATTGAACTTTTTCTCATCTGAAAAGATGACTTTTTTCCAAAGTTCAGTCCAGGCCATTCTCTCTTTTGCCCACTGAACACGCTTTGCCTTTTGGTGTGGTTGTAGACATGGTGCAAACTTTATTTTTTGGTACTGCAGGTGTTGACAAGATGTCACGACTCTTCCAACAGTTGATTTTGAAACATTAACGCTTGGATCTGCAGCAACCTGACGCAAGGAGCTTGTACCTTTTGAAACAGTTCTGATGATCTGGCGCTTTCCTGTTACTGACACAACTTACACGGACGCCCTGTTTGTGTTTTTGTCCTATAACTGTCACCAAGACGTACAAAGTTGTCCACCACTATAGCAGATCTGGAAATTCTTTTGGCTATAACACGATTTGAATAGCCTTCTTCTTTCTTTGACCCTTTTCAATATCGGTTAAGGATTTTTTCATACCCATGTTTAATAAGGAAACGCAATGTGTAATAAAGTTAACAAGAGTTGAAATGTAAGCCTAATATAGATATGTAAATTAGATTGAACACTTTAGAACATCCTGTTTCACACAAATGGGGGTTGCCTTTAAATTTATGGGACAGCGAAAATTGCTCACTTTTATGTTTTTGGCCTAATTGTATGTTAAAATTATTTAAGTACCGATTGTGGAACAAACATTCTTTGTATTTTGGTTAAAAGAATGGTATAATAAATGCACATTATCAACAAATAACTGCAACAACTAATAACAAACCAAAGCTTAATGTCTTTATATTTTTGGGACACACTTTACTAGTACGATCAATAAGTTCGGAGACTGTGCTGAGATCTCCAATCAGGCTTGGAGAAGAGAGGAACTGTTTGATTGTGGCGTAGAGGCGCATAATAACGCGAACGTGGTAACGAAGTTGGTTTTGGTTTATTAGACTCTTAAGGTCATTTTGCGCCTTTTATACAAGTTATTTCTGTACGCAGCCCGGGACAAACACAAACATCCATGCCCACGGCGGGATTCGAACCCACGACCAGGCGGACTCGAGAATTAGAAAGCCTGCGCCCTAGCCCTCTCAGCTACCTGGCCGGCGTGGTAAGGAGGAAGCAGCTCTGTAGTGCCAACACCACCTAGACAGAAGGCCTGCGCACAGAAACTGTATGCATTGTTACATCATCATCAAACGGCCACATTTATGTTTTTTTATTGGTAGAAATACGATTAACAATAGCCGCTTTAGTGTGATGTAACAATGTATGACGTTTCTGTGCGCAGGCCTTCTGTCTAGGTGGTGTTGGCAGTGCAGGGTTTTCCAAACAATGCGTGTCAGTGAACTATTGTTGTTCGCGCTTGTAGAAAAGGCGTGGTGCATTATAAGTTTATACCGGAAGGGACGACAGTGAACAAGGAGAGGTACACCCAGATACTGGCTTGCCTTCGCGATGCTGTCCAGAACTTTGGAAAAAGAAGGTTGGATACTGCAACATGACAATGCCTCCGCACATCCGTCTTTCATGTTGCCGGCTGCACTGGCCAAAATGGGAACGCCAACCTTTCCACACTTACCCGATCTCGCCCCTAGCGACCTGTTCTCCCGTCTGAAAAACGAACTCAAGGACACCGTTTCAAGAGGTTGAGGAAGCAGCGACGGCCGCCCTGAAGACTATCTCCTCCAAAGGCTTCCAGGAACGTTTTTAGCAACTCTACTCGCGTTAGCAAAAGTGCATAGTTGCAGAAGGGGATACATTGAAGGTAGTTGTGTGTAAAACGTGGTAACAATGCATCATATCCATCAGGAAGGCCAGCATCCGAACTAATTGATCGTAGTAGTATGTTTATATGAACTATGTTTTTTGTTTTGGTGTGAGGAATCCCCCCTCAAAGTTTGTAAGCGTATTTTTGATAAACCCTGTATACATGTATTCAAAATATTTCATTTCAATGAGAACCGTTTCGGAAAAGTTAGCTGCACAAAATTAGATCACATACGAATTACATTTTTTTTTTTTGTAATACGTGCAGACGAAAACTTTTTCGAGAAATTTCAACATATCTTCGCGAATCAAGAAAAAATATTTTCAGTTGGGGGTGGGGGAGACACAAAACTTCAAAATGGATCATCCATGCCCTAAGTTTATTCACACAATTTATTCGTTTCAATGAGCGGGGTTCGTACATGTCGAATTTACTGGACTTTGTTCGTTGGTATGAATGCTAGTTTCAGAAATAAAAAAGAGATGTTGATAGTCATTGTCGTCATCGGGATAATGTGCGAATGCGTATGGTGCGATGTCGTCAAAAGTTATGGAGTGCTGCCATCGATGTTTTTCGGGCACTTCGTATTTTGTGATGTGGTCTATTGTGGTCTTTTCCCATTCGTCTTTGTCGTGATGGTTGGTGAAAGGGCCAGTCTTTGCGTTGGTGTCTATGATGGTTGTATGTCCTTGTGTAGTTCCTTTTCCAATCACTAAATTTTGGCTGTTTTCAAAATCCCAGGTCTCGGTGTTTGTTCCAGATTGGGAGATGAGTCGTTTGCGCAAAACAGCATGATTTTCAATTGTTAACGTGGCTGTTTTAGGTCTGACGCCCCATGAGACCCCTTTGATGCCTAGGTAAGTTTTGTAGTTCTCAGTATCACACGCAGTCTCGTCGTATTTTCCAGTCCAAAAACTCCAATGTATGTATGGAAGAATGTAAGGGGCTTGATTTGTACTAAAATCGAGTGTCACCCACTTTTGTGTTTTTATGGTGTATGGTATGATCTGCTGTCCATGATTCCAAATGTTGTATGGTGTTATGGGCTGTATTCTTGGTCCGTATCCGTGCTCTTCTGCGAGGTGGTCGTATGGTGCATAATCGGGCTTGCGCTTTTTGGAGACAACGGCTGGTTTGTCTGTGTTGGTGTTAGACATGCTTGCTGTATGATTCGAGCGTGTGCAGCTATAGTATTAAACTGTTGATGCGTGGGTCCGTATGCTTGTCTGTCTATTGTGTGTTGTTGTGTAATGGATTTAAAATGTGCCTGTATGTCGTCATAATGAATGTGATGCAATAAAGCGAGATGGATTGGTTGTATGAAAACTGGAGGGCGTGGTATATATTGTGGAACAAATGTGAGAGGTCGTGTTTGTTCGTCTGTTCTATGACGTATAGTTTTTTTAAATACAAAAGTTTTGATTCGTTGTTCTAATTGTTCTGTCTCCCTGTCGTCGACATTGGAAGTTATGGGTTTCGCAGTTGTGATGAATATGGGAACTCTGGCTATGGCTTCCTTGTCGCTGTGCTTTATGTCGGTTTTTATTGGTTTTCCCTCTAAAATCAACTTCCAAGTGCCGACGTTTACTGGAGTTATTATAGGCTCTTCAAATAGCACCAATGCAGCATCTGGCAATTGGTCTAAGTGGAAATTACTGTTATCCCTTTCTCTGGGAACAATCTCGGGTTGTAGTGGCTCTAGTAGGGTTTCTGCAAGTAAACTTTTTCCCGCATTAGTATCACCTTGAAATACAATGGTGTTGATTTTCTTTAACTGTTTTGTTTTTATAATTTCTAACCAGGCAAAGAATTCAGCTAAAATTATGTCATTTTCAGAGAAGAAACGATGTAACCATAATAAAGCCTGTGTTGATTCAAACGGCAGGGACTGTCCACGCTTTAAGGATTGGATGTATGTTCGTAATAAAATGTCAAAATGTTGTTGAAAGGTTTGAGTTTTAACTTTGTTCGTAGTATGTTGGTTCCTAAAGCGTATCAAACGAGTGACATAACTTTGATCATTAAGCCCAAATTCTTTTAGTAATTGCTGCTTGGTCTCTAAGTCAACAAGCGTGTTCCATTGAGATCTGGAAGTGATGTTATGCTTATCTATGAGGTATATGATGAGGTCAACCACATTAGCTCTTTTTTGCTTTCCCATTCGCTGCTCTTGATTAATCTTTTTTTGCTCAGTATAATTCATACAATTACTGGCGGTTCGTATATTAGTAGGATCTCGTAAAAGATGTTTGATAAAATCAGATAATTGAGCTAAGGTCTCTGTGACCTTAGTTCCATACTGATGATATCCGCGGTAATGTTTATTGAGCAGATAGAGAATAAAGTTCTTGATATTGAAGATTGATTGGGAAGTGGCAAGAGCTTCTGCAGTTCCTCCGCTCGTTGCACCAAGATAGGCAAGGATTCGCTCTCTACTTCTTGCGGCACAGTTTCCACCTCCGATGCGGGAGATATAGACATAGTGTGAATGTGTGCCGTGGTCGAAGGCGATAAACGAGGGGGTTCCCTTCTTTCTGGCTCTATTGCCGGTGGGGTATCTAAGATTGGCATGGTGGACGATGAACGTCTTATACGCTTTGCTGGAGAGGATTCGGTCGTCGTCGCTGCTTGCTCCTGCATCCACCGGGGTTGGACTGCTAATTCGCGATCCTGAGGGTTGTGTAATATAACTAGTTTCAGAAATAAAAAAGAGTTTAAGTCAAGGCCAGTTTAAGTACCCCCCCCCCCCCCCTTCATCCATCCCTGCTAATAGTTTTTAAGTCGATTTCAGTGGAAAAAGGTTGGGGTGAACGAAACATAGGCCACCACATTTAGTGATTGGCCAATTAAATAAATAAATAAATAAATAAAAATTGGTAAAAATCAGTAACGAAATAATAATAAAAAAAAATTACTGAAACAAAAGTGAAAATTTATTTAATAAATGCGATACTTTTTAGTGTGCAAAGACTTATTAAATGGAAAGAAGCAAAACTTTAGAGAGAAAAATAAGATGAATGTAGTAAAGGAGCTGCGATATGTTTTCGAAATCTCCCTCTCGTTCCCATGCACTCGAAATCACTAGCGTTTCCATCACACTTATTTGCTATACTGTTACGTAATACAACAAATCCCGCGAATTCTCGCATTCTCCCGAGTTTCGCGCAAATTCCGTTCTCTTTTCCGGTGGCGTTAGTTCAGTCAGTAGTTCAGTCCACGCGAAAGTGAGAGGGAGAGGAAGGTGTCTTTTCAGAGGAATTCCCGTAAGAAGAAGGCCGGAATTTTTGTTAATTTCCTTCCATACGTTCGAAACTATACCCTACTTTGTTTTTAATATTCCTCAGCTAAATCTTCATAATGTACAACATGCAGAAAGAAGCGGTCCCTTCGGTACAGGTCTTTGGAAGAAAGGTAAATAATTTACTTTTCAACAAAATAGGAACGCGTGTAAGCCTAACGTGAACACGCTGGCCACATGTCATGCTTTCCTTCCTTAAGAGAGAGAAATATCTCATTTGTATTCTCTATAAATGAATTCTAAAGATATTTCTTATAACTGTAGAATAAATGTAAATCGAAGAATATAATAAACAATAATAAAGTTGAAATTTACTTTCCTAGAAAACTGCTATTGCAGTCGCTTACTGCAAACAAGGCAATGGTCTAATCAAAGTGAATGGCCGCCCTCTTGAAATGCTTGAACCGCAAATACTAAAATACAAGGTAATAATGAAAAACATAATTGGGGGGGGTTTAAAATACTTACATGAAACGTTTTAATCTAACTCTGTATTACCTAACGAAACTGTTCATTTCCCCTTTAATTAATTGTTCCTCAATTTTTTTTTTCCAGCTTCTGGAACCTATTTTACTTTTGGGTAAAGAACGTTTTGCTGGAGTCGACATTCGTGTGAGAGTGAAAGGAGGTGGACACGTCGCCCAAATCTATGGTAGTGGCTTGCTTTATGTATTTAAGAGTTTCATTTGTTAAAAACGAGCTTATCGGTCAGTATACAAGCTCATTCAATGAAGGACATTCAAGCTGCTTGCGATTATTTTTTTCCCTTCTGTATCGTAGGGAATTACTAAAACAAATCATTAAAGTTTTTGATTTAGCACAAATGTGAAGGGAAATAAATGCCAGTGAATTGGTTAAATCTGTTCATTTTAAGAAATTGACATACCTATTTGCATGTGGCATAAGGCCTTGTGCACACAGGACCTGTTTGGCAAGTGACCAAGGCAGTAGCACACAGTTTCTTTACACAAATCATAAATTGTCTTTTGCCTGCTGGCTTTTGAAAGATGTTCAACTTTTGCCATCCAATCAATTGAGCACCAGAGCATGTGACCATAAAAGGAAAATGGTAAATGATAAAATTGCCAGCACAACTATATTTGATTTTTATAGTGTCTACTCTTTAAACAGAAATATTAAAGCAGGGTTCATTTTAGGCGGGGTTTATGGGGGTGCACCGCCCCGTTTGCCCTTTTGATGAAAAATTTCTGCCCCGCTGCCCTTTGATCTGATCACGTGACCCGACACCCGAAAATGCGCCCACAAAGAAAAATCCAAAAATCTTGCAATGTGCTCTGCCTAAAATCATGATACATGTGATGTATGGGAATCCTCTAAAGCTGGTCCCAAGAGCTATGAAACTAGGTTTGGAATCTTCTTTTTACCTAAAAGCGAAAAACATAAGCATTTGATCCTTTTCCAGAAGTTTTTTTTGTAATTTAAAATGCCTTCAAAAGGCAGAAAAAAAGCATCTTAGCGACAAGTTTCAGCATGATGGGGTTATTTATTTGCTTATCTTAAATATTCTTTGTACTTTATTCATATACTATATTGCCTTGAATATAAGACTAGGTTTTTTTGCGAAAATAAGGTGTCAAAAAACTGGGATCGTCTTATAATTGTAATTTCAAATTTAGGGGGCGGGGTCCCCTCTCCTTCCGATAGCAGAGGGGCAGTTTTAAGCCTGACCACAAGATCAACCGTTTTTCATAATAAACATGTAAAAATGATCACGTGCTTTATTTTTAAACGAATATATTTTTATACTACAGTTCAAAACTGCTGATTAACGTAAGAGATTACGCAGAAATTAACTTTATAAAGAACTTCCACTGCCATTGCTATCCCAGAAGCCATTGCCAACTATGGCGTACGGCCAATTAAAACCCTGCATAACCATGTGATCGGAAGAAAACTTAAAGAGATCATGTGAATTTCACACCGTGAAACTCTTTACGGACACTGATAATTTGCGTTTAAACAGTCAAGCAATTTACAGTGGTAATTTTTTTTGACTTAATAAACGGTAGAAATTCTGCAATGCAATGTCAGAAAAACGAACATCGATGTTACGGGTGTAGCTTTAATCATCAACAAAACGCAATTGTTAAGCACTAAAACATCAAATTTGCAAATAATAAATGTCCCAGTATATTTAAGTGTTCTTTCATTACAATACATTAATACACTGACAGTTATTCAGTATCAATAGATTATGAATTCAAAAGGGTTTAAGAAAATCTAAATGAAACGTCGAAAATTTGATGTTGGATAGTTTTTGAACATCGATACGTTGCTAACATTGATACTATCGCCTAGTACTACTTCCATGCATTAATAAATCAAATTGAGGTATGCAAATGAAAAATGTTTTTAAGAAACTGAGCAGGCAAACATGTGCGACTCTTAGTGCATTTCCTTAAACGCAGTTTCACCTTAACCTTCAACTTTCACAACCATCCAGTGTTCTCTTTTGGACTTCGATGAGGACTTTTTTAATAGTTTTCTTTATTAATCTTTGATGATGACAACAATATAAATTTTTTTTGCGAGTTTGAATTATAAAAAGAGGAATAAATGTGAGATTGGAGAGATTGTAAAAAAAAAATAAATAAATAAAATAATAATAATAATAATAATAATAATAATAATAATAATAATAAAATCAGGTGCCAACAAAACTGAGAAAAACATCCCTAAGCTCTTTGTCAGTGGTAGAAGAAAATAGCAGTGTTTGCAAATAAATTTCGTATTACATTACGCAATAGCCATGTGAAAATTTTTTATAGTATTCTTAGTTACACTGTATGACTAAATTACATGCAATCATAGATGAACAGTTATTACATGTGACATTATACTTTTACGCAAGGACAAGAGTTGGAAACCTGTGCCTTAGCTCTCATTCACTAAATTTTGGTAGGTCATCTTGTATTCGAAGTAGTTTTATGCTCGGGGCAATACGATATATAATAAAAGTAGAGCTCCAATTCTAATTGGAGATAAAAGCGCATGTGGCAGAGCTGAAAGCGCTTGCACGTGGTTTATGCTATGCATTATTCCGAACACGTGATAACGTTAACATGAAAGAGGAAAGCGTGCAATTATTACAGTTTATTTACAGGGAGACAATAATTGAGCTATATGAATCAAATTTTCAACAACTAAAGAGTTCAAAAATTTTATTAAAAGTAATCAGAGATATTTGGATTTAGTTTAGGACATGTTCGACATGCTTGCCATCAATGGCTATTATGTGGCGCAGACAAAGCAGCGTTATCCTGCAAATTATTTTAATAACTTCTATGCCTTTTTAACTACCCAAAAAGGTATAATACTCTCAGTTAAGTAGGCAAATCAAACACAAAATAACAGAAAGCTGTCCCAGACTGCAAAGAGTAAATGTTTATTCAAAAGTAAAGAATAACAGAATGACCTTAATAAAATAAAAAACCATGATTATTTCATAAACTGGCATACCCCCTACGTAAAAACGGCAAAAAATTGGACCCTAGAGTCTGGAAATTAGAGCAAAAAATATTTTTTCTTTTATCTAGAAAAGAAGTCACATATCTAGAAAACTGTTAATTTTTGGATAGTAGGTTATGGGGTCAAATCTATCGCCAACAACCTAAATAATGTCCTTAAATATCTAAGTCGACTATCGCTGTAACCCTGTATAGGAGTAGGGACAAAACTGAACTTTGTTGGCACCACTCTGCTAACATTGACTTCTGAACAAATTTTTTTTCCATTGCTTGAAATCTTGACTGGAATTTCTATTTTTTTTTCCCCTTCCTTCTTTTTCATCGATTAAGAGCTCTTATTTCCGAAGTGGTAAATCTTTGCTTTCTCTTTAGTTCTTTCTCCCTTTAATTCAGTAGACAAAATCCGTGATTCAGTGTCGCCACTTAGGGGTGGACAGGAAAACCTTACATGTATGAAGAAAACGTGGCTTCTCTCGTGCAGTGAGTCTGGTTGTCTTAATGATGGGGGATAACCTGGCATAGATTTCCAAAAGTAGAAGCCTTAAGATACAGGTCCAAAATTTAAGAACGTGCATCGGTCAAAGTCTGCTCTTCTACTTTACACTATCCAATTTTTGCCTTTTGCTCGAAAGGAACATGCTTGAAGCCCGAAGCCATTTCCTCAATTTCCGAATGGTAGTCGAAAGCCAGGGTAAACCATATAGTCTGTCAAAAAGTGATGTTGAAGTTTGGCAATATTTTGGCTTGTGGTGTATTAGTAACTCTTAACTGCAGAAAACACTAAATTAGTAAATTCATTTTTAATGACCACATCCCTACTTTGTGGTAAAATTTATAATCGGACAGACATTGTGGTGTTACGTTTTGTACTAGGCTGCTTCTGGGCTTTATTGGACTTCGCATAAGAATATTTACTTGGCTAGAGTGCACATTCAAAAGTGGTCGAGATTCAGCTATTCATATAGGCAACAAAGTAAAATTTAATGTATAAAACATTGATGTGTTCTAATTTATGGAGGAATATTTCTTCTATTACACTTTTGCATAATCTTCAGCATCATGTCCGTAGAGAATTTGCCACTGCCACTCTTTAAGTTAACAAAACGTGAGAAGTTCAATGTAATAGTGTATATCTTTAACTCAATGTAGGTAAAATTTAAAAACTAAACATTAAATGTAAAAAGATGGAATGCATAGTTTTGTATGATGTAACAAGCATTATGTTAAAATTAATATACAGTAGAGCCTGCATATAGGAAAATGCAATGGACCGGCAAAAACATTTCGTTGTTAAAATTTGCAGAATTTTGATGTATAAATTATATATGTATTTTGAATTTAGTATTTACATATAAAAATTTAATATTTGATATTAATTTGAATGCTTCTTAACATTAAGAACAAAACTTTTTTTGATACTTGACATCGTTGCCTATCTAAAGTCTTCCAGATCACCATTGCTGAAAAAGTTTTGATCGCGATTATTTTTTCTGAAATGATAAAAATTTGAAAGCAGAACTGACTGAAAATAATTTTGTAATATGTATTTTACAGAAAAATATCAATAAAACTTATCCAAGTTAAAGCATGTATATTAAGGTTGATGAGTGGTTTTATTTGTCACCCTCAGTAAAATTAGAATTTCACAAAAATATTTATGGGCTTAAACTTTCAATAAAATTCATAAATTTGAAAAAATATTAAAGCTTTTAATGTAAAAGAAAAAATCTTTCAAATTTCAACAGCTTTTATTAGTAGTTCTCGTGCCGATTCTCATAGAAAATAAATTTTTAATATGCTTGCACATTTAAACTCGTCAGCTGGCTGCCATTATTGTTGTGCAGTGCATCATGGGTAGTTTGGTGTGATAACATTGTTCTCGAGAACTCTTCGTAATTTTACCGATAAAATAAGCCTAATGCCACAGCTGGCAGAGCTTTGATGTAAAAACAATAAGCCTAATGCCACAGCCGTTAAAATTTGATTCCATTTCAAATAGTTAAGTTACACACTCAACATCGTAACACATGCTCACGTGTTACAATGTTGACTACGTAACTCGGAATCTTGTTGGGATTCGATCAAATTTTAATGGTATACAGTTTTATGTACCCTATCATTCCCCCAAACTTCATTATCCGATGTGTTATAGAACTGAAGTTATTAACTTGCTCTTAGTGGCGGCATTTTTATTTCTGTTCATGTGTTATTCAAATTCGAGCCCATGTTCATATGAACTTTTTTGCTTAGAATCATCCATACTACCTTTTCTGAAAGTTTGACAGGGTTTCAGACTGTCCCTGTATATTCCATTCTAGAACTTAAGTATAATTATTATGTTGATATAGCACGAGTTATTACACTTTCAAGCAAGACATGACTGAGACTCTGGTGGTGTATTTTTAAAGTCCATAGTCCATATGCCTTTGGTTGAAGAGACCATGTGTAGTTGCTGCATTTTCTATGGTTTTCTTCATACTTTAGCATTTCAGGTTTTTGCTATTAGATGGCAGAAAACTAACTATTCATGTGCCTTTTTTTTTTTGTGGGGGTACATTGTGACCCATACCCCCCCCCTTTCCCGTATTTTGAAAGTTTGGGAAGACAGTTTTAGATTGTAATCTCAGTGATTGCCAAAAAATTAAGATGGGGGGGGGGGGGATGGGATAATTACATTTTAGTCTTTCAATTGTTCCTCCTAATTGTATGAAATGTAAATTGAAAAGCAGAATGAAATAAATTGTTTTTTTAATGTAGATGAGTCTTATCTATGATAAAGGTGAATAAGTTGTATGTCCTTAATCTACACATTGTCCAGTGAAAGTTGAATGTTGGCAAATGTTGATATCAATCATTTGAGTACAACAGCCATACTCCAACATGGCACTTGGAATTACGGGGTTTCGTCATTTATGTATGCCAGGCATGATCAACTGCACCATGCTTGTTTACTGATGGGATAATTCAGAACTTCAGGTCTGCCCTCAGTAGAACATTAACTGGACAAAGTAGCAATATTGTTCTGATTGCGTGTGATTTGTATAGTAACATTTTGTCTGTGAATTTGACAGAAATATACATGTAATATATATGTAGATTAATATTTATTTTTTTATTTTGACAGCTATCAGACAGGCAATTTCCAAAGCATTAGTGGCTTATTATCAGAAATGTAAGTTAATTTTTATTACACTATTATTATTTTAGGTTATTTATTTATTTTTTTTAATGTTGTTAAATTTTGTAATTTATAGATGTAGATGAGGCATCCAAAAAAGAAATTAAGGATGTACTAATACAGTACGACAGAGCATTATTGGTTGCTGATCCTCGTCGCTGTGAAGCTAAGAAATTTGGTGGACCTGGTGCTCGTGCAAGATACCAAAAGTCTTACCGTTAAAATGTATATTATTACATTTATAAGGGACAAATAAATGTTTTAAAAAAATCTAATGTGGGAATTATTTTTGTCAGTTTCCCCATGCTATTTTGGGTTTCAGCTTGTACAGAAATTTTTGTGGGAATACCAAAATCGGGAATTAAAATTATTGAAATGGATTGTGTTGGGGGGGGGGGCATTTGCAGCACGGAAGTTCATCTCTACCCATGGACTTTGCATGAGTGACGTAAGTTAGCTCCACCCCTTGGCAACGTGCCATTTTGGTTCTACACGTCGTTGCTAAGCATTAGATATGCTGATTCTGACACTGGTTGACTACATAAGCGATCAGAATGTCTGCAATAAAACTATATTTTATTGCTATATTGTTTATGACGACCTGAAATTAATTTCAAAAGGAGAAAATGATTTAAACTCTTCCTAGCAACAGTTGTGTGGAACCAAGATGGTGAATCACTAAGGAAGTGACTTCTCTTTGTGGGAAGTCCATTATTACAATGCTTATGACTTTCACAATGTTTAGGTCAGCTTTGGTGGATGAAATCTTGTAATCAGTATTTCAAGAAATTTTCCAGGAAAACACTAGCGTTTTTTGAAAGTTTTTCATTCGCTTATTTTATATACACTGAAAGCCAAAATAATATGACCACCTACTCGATAACAAGTAGCGCCACCTTTGGCCTGCAAAACTGCTGCAACTTGCCTTGGCATGGATGCCACAGTTCTTGGCAGACTGGAGACAGGTTGTACCAAATGTCTAAGCAGCGGTCACGCAAAGTCGAGATATTCCAACATGTTTGAGCTCGGAGCTGCCGCTCCATGACATCCCAGATGTGCTCTACGGATTAAGAATCGGCAAGTTAGTGGCCAGGACATATTTCCTTGGAATTCATCCTTAGACTCCTCTAACTACTCCAACACGATTCGAGCCTTGACATGGGGCATTGCCCTGCTGGAAAATTCCATTTCCAATTGGGAAGACTGACGCCATGTAAGGGTGCAACTGGTCCGCAATGATGTTCAGATAGTCCGCAGCTTTCATGGTCAGTTCTACCACAACTACGGGTCCCAGAGCCGCCCATGAGAACACCCCTTCCCCAAAGCTTAATACTGCCACCACCAGCCTGTGTATGGCCTGCTGGTGGTGGGAGCAATTGTTTGCCTGGAAGTCGGCGCATCCTGACACAACCATTGACGTGATGAATAAGAAATTGTGATTCTTCTGACCAGGCAACTCTTCCACTTATCCATGGTCCAGTCTCGATGTTCCCGGGCCCACTGTAGGTGTAGTTGACAATGACACTTGGTCAACAGGCACACACTCGATGTTCCCGTATGCAACTGTGTGCTCCGAAACTCTTGGATCTGCATTGTATTGGGCTGTCAGCTGAGCAACTGTCTGGCACAGATCTTGCTTTATCAAGTGGGACAGTCTGGCATACTTTTTCTTTGATGACACGTGGTCGTCCAATACCTTGGTGTCTACTACTGGCTTCACCGTCATTTATCCACTTTGCATAAATACCTACCAGTCGTGCAGTTTTGGAGATACTCGTTCCGAGTCTTTGGCCCATTACAATCTGCCCTCTATCAAATTCACTTAGATCAGCAGCCTTTCCCATCACTCGCAAAATTAAGTGCAAGACTGATTCTTTACCTTCTGCAGCAGTTAAATACCATTCCCACTTAATTACATGCCCTCCATGTGGTCCAGACGAGTTCATTCACCAAAGTGGTGATGGTCCTATTGTCTTGGCTCTTCAATGTATACTCTGCAGCTCAGATCTTGATTTGCAGCTTCTGGTCAAGATGTCATGGCACATCATAGATAAACTTTCGTGTGCGGTTTTTATAGCAACCTCTCCTTTTCCCATTAGTTTTGTTCAAGGCTCTGACCATACTGTAAGGGAATATCTATTTTTTGAATTTTCAGTTAAGCAGGGAAGATCCAGCCTGCAGAGCGTAATGAAAGTGAACTTGCTTGCTGGGTTTAATATTTCCATTAAATGTTATCTAAACATACTGCAGGTGGCCATAACAGAAAATTAGGTAGAATTTATTACTAGATCGGGGTAGTTTATTTACCTCTCCCACTAATGTGTATTCTGGGAGTTTTGAAATCATTTTAGTGGCCATGGAAAGACCCTATAAAAACTTAATTGTACTATGCGTACTTGCCAACATTACTGCTTTTGGCAGGAGACTTTATTTCTACAACAATCTCTTGCTCTCTAGATTTTTTTTTATTCAAACAAATTAGTTAAAAATTCCACAATCTGTCGCTCTTTTCCAGGTTTACAGTTAACTATGACAACAGAGCGAAATACTTGTTCATAAAGCAAATGCGCTACAACTTTAAACCCATTCTTGGCAGTGTTGAATTTGGTAGCAAAAATAGCCCGTTGACTGCTACTCCATAGCAACCTCCCATTCGTTTTGCAGCAAACGTAGCACATCATTTAATTTTGAAAATTATATAGAAAAGGTGGGTAAGAAATTGTTAAAGTTTATGATGGTATTTAAAAAAAAAAAAGTACACTTAAGAATTTCTTTGTATCAAGGACTCAAAGGCCCAAATTCTAAATTTTATGTGTAGAAGCATGACCAAGAGAGAGAAGGCCTCAGCACTGAAACATCGTACATTGTTACATCATAAGAAGGGCAAATTTAGGGCTTATCGGTAGAAATATGAATAACAGTGATTCATTAGAAACTGGTGGAGACTGGATAGAGCCTATGAAGGAGGATTTAGCTGTTTCTTGAACCGTTTGGTCATTGCAACCATGACTGCGTTGGAGTGGAATATCCCTTTAGAGCAGCGTTGTCTAACCTTGTCCATCTTCTAGACCAAATCTCCCAACAAAAATTTGTCAATGAGCTGCATTATGAAATTTTGCATTTTATCTCTTGGAGTTATTTTAATACAGATGGTCATTTCTTCTTAGCTGATTTTGGATGATAGTCACTTCACGTGAAACTCCTTTTCCACCACTGTTTATGTTCAAGGTGTTTCCCCTGATTCCTGGCAATAGGCTGGCAGCGTAATTTCCATGCTAGCAGACTTCTTTGCAGGACGGCCAGAGGAAGTTCGTTCCATACCTTCTTACACACTTTTCCAAAGTCTAGCGAGGTTTTGGGGTGATGCCTTCCGACACCCCTTTTGAGAAGGCCAAAGCCACAAAAGTCCATGGGGAGGTGACTTGATTGTGATAGTAGAGAAGGTATTGCACGAATGCCGGCCCCTTCTTCCATTTGTGCCATGAAATTCTGTTTTGAGCGTGTGGCGTGTCTCAATACCTTTTCTTGATGAACAAACTTTCTTGCTCTCCTCCGTGTTCTCCTGGTAGTAATTTGCATTCACCTTAGACTTTTTTCTCCATCTGACGGAGTTGCAACCGTCCCTTTGAGCAGTAAGCATCCTGCCACCACCATGAAGCCTTTCGGAAAACTTTCACAACATTTGTGCACCCAATCAGTCTGGCCTTTCGCATTTACGGAACGGTAGGCAATTGCACGAACCTTATCAAAATCTGTGAGGTAAACCCACACTTAATCCAACGTGGCAAGAAACCGCTATTTCTCGCCTTCAAGGTAGCCTTTGTAAAGTTTGCAGGCATTGATTTAGCGTTCACGGATGTGACGTTTATTAAAAGCGTGAACCCTTGCTTTATGGAACTTGCACAGGCCTAAGTTGCGTTTAATTATGCGGTTTACCGTTGACGCAGATATTCCTGTCTGCTGTGTTTGAGGGTTTTCCTTTTGCTACCGTCTTCCTGATCTTGACTGTCAGGTGAACGGCTGGGGTGGGGTCTCTTCCGAGGTAGCTTTTCATGGGTGAACTTGTCGGGAATGCCAGAATGGAGTTAACAGCAACCTTCGATGACGACATTCCTTCCATCTTGCACTGATGCATGATGCGTACGGCACTAAATTCTGCCTTGGAAAGCGCTCGTTATGTACCCTCTCCAAAAATCATTAATTTCTCTAGTTATGCCGTGAAATTTCTGCACTCATTTCCTGAACAAATATCTTTGGAGTGTCCACTGATACACCTCTTGATTTACATAGGCTCGGGCGCATTCCATTGCCAGGGAAGGGTTTTCAAAATCGGCTAAGTTAAGGAGAACTGCCCCTCTGTATTTTGTCACCTTCAATTACTTTTGAGGTCGACTAGAGGAATAAGTACATCATCCAGAAAAATGTCTAAACGTGTAGTTACAAAAGTTCAATGCTGGGCCGTACCCAGAATTTTATTTCAGAGGGGGGGGGGGGAGCAACAGGATTAGTTGGTAAGGTGGTCATTTTCGAAGGGGGGGGGTGCAAGCCCCTCCCCCCGTCTTGCGTACGGCCATGGTTCGTTGGTAGTTGGCATTTTGTTTTATGTGACTCCTTATCTAGCTCAACGTGTTCAGTCAACATAAATTGAGTAAAGCGTGGTTCCCACATGCGTAAAAACAACGGCAGAAGCCATAAAGCAGAAAAATTTTGTGAGTCACTTCTTGCATTTGTCTTTCTTCCAAACAGAAATTCTCTTATCTTTGTAGGCTGTGATTCATCCCAACTCGAAAAAACGGGAGTCTTTTGTCCGGTAAAAAGACGAATGCAACGAGGCCAACGAGAGACAGGCCAGGACACTCAAAAGTCACATGATCATCGGGGTCCGGCCAACAATTCATCCTTCATTGTCTCCATCTTGGATTTTAACAATCAGTATTTTTTCGTTTGTTGGAAACAATGAAAGATGGGTTGTCGCCTGGACCCCGAAGATCATGTGATTTTTGAGTGCCCTGGCCCAACACCGCCTAAAGAGAAGGCCTGCGCACAGAAATTTCATACATTGTTACATCATCCTACCTAGTCATAATTAGGGGCCCTCTAGAAAGGACACCTACACATGTGCTATTCGAAATAACCCCCATTGCAATCCAAACAGTGTTGCCAACGATTTGGCAGCTTTTCGAGCCCTCTCCGATAGAATCCATGGTCACGGGACTCAATAAACTCCCGGAATGCGTTTTCGACGTCTGCTTGGGTTAGGAATGTTTTCTCCGGAGAAAATTGTCCAGGCTCTGGAAAAGATGGTAGTCGGTAGGGGAGAGGTCCGGAGAGTACGGGGGTGTGGAAGCACCTCGTAGCCCAGAGCCTGTAGCGCCTGCACGGTCGTTCGTGCAACGTGCGGATGCGCGTTGTCATGCAGCAGAAGGATTGATTTGATTTGTTTGGTATTAACGTCCTTTTCAACTGCCATGGTCATTTCAGGACGACGTTATAGGGGCCGCAAATTTTGCCTCGCAAGGGTTCTTTAACGTGCAGCCGGCAAACGACTACACGGGACCAACGGCTTTACTTCCCTTCCGAAGGAAGTGCGTGATCTCAGGATTTTCCCCCTGAAAAAATCCTCGTCGTCCTCGGCCGGGGTCTGCAACAGAAGGACGCCTTTGCGATGCACAAGTGCAGGTTGTTGCTGACACAGTTTTGTGTACATACGATGCAGTTCACGACAGTAGGTCGCAGCGGTGATCGTCTCCCCCTGCTGCAGGAAGCTGTAATGCACTACACTACGGATGTTCCACCAAACTGTAACCATGACCTTCCTGGGCTGCTTTTTCACCTTGCCGGTGGTCCTAAGGTGTCCATTGACAGTCGACGCTGATACAGCATGATCCCCTGCAAGGTCCCGAACAGTTGTTGACGGGTCCTCTTCCACAGATCGCTTCAGATCAGCAATATTCAACACGTTGGGCGGTCTGCCGCGTGGCTCATTTGCCAGGTCCGTCACTTCCGCCCGGAATTTTCGGAACCAACGTTGGACAGTACGTTCGTTTATGGTGCCTCCACCGAATACCTTATTGATGTTTCGAAAGGCGTTGGATGCAGTGTGATTCAACCTGAACTCGTAATGCATTATCGCACGTAATTGGTATGAAGTCATGACTATCTTCGCTTGGGTTCAAATGCTATTAAATATCATCGCAGACATGTTAATTTCAGACAGCTGGCCGCTGTTAATTCATGTTTTGACTTTAGTAAGCTTCATCAGAACGAAAGATTTCTTGAGTAATGCCTGGCAGAGGCAATTCTCCATTCCCGTCGCAGATTAAAACATCCATCAACTATCCAACATAAACAGCTTTTATGGAGTAGTATCGTGCCACAGAATGCTGGAAGCTTCCAAAAGGTATTCATTTTTAGTGGAGAAATTCACCATAGAAGATTGCAAATATGGATGAAAACAGGTAAATTGGAGTATGACATTCGGACTTAAATGTCAAGTGCTATACTGCCAATTTGGGCTTGTCGATTCCAAGGCCATTTTTGTGTAAGACATATATAAACATCCATGCCTCTGGTGCAGTCATTCCCAGTTGGGGGTCGCCGAATTTATTTAGATTTATTTTTATAGGAAATTTCGAGGTTTTTTATTCGCCATGTACCATCCTATTAAAACGCCTTTTTTTATTATTCAAATATGAGGGGAGGAGGGATTCGAAAAAGGTGGGGAACCACTGTTAGTGGAATTCGAACAGAACTCACGACCAGATAGATCGAGAATAGGAATGCCGAAGCTCATCTCTCTTGGCTAGTGGGTCACGCATTATGGTGTGAAGATCTCTCTTCAATGTCAGTCTAACCTCCTTCCCTTTCTCAGTATTGTTGATTGACATTAGTCTGTTTAGGAAGTCATGAGACATATCGTGTTATTTCAAATCTGTAAAGGATAGTTTATGAACACATTAATGCTCTCTCACATATAGCTCGTCTACTTTGGTGCACTGCTTCTAAAATAATTGTCTATTCCTCCTGTAGAAAAATGGGGAACAGAGCATTCTTTCACCACCCACATCTTTGAAGATGGGATATTATCCTTTTTTTAAACAGGTTCATTTAGTGCATCGGAGAAGAGAGTAGACATGCTCTCTCATGAAATTCAATTTGTCTCAGTTACAAGTAGCTAATTTTATTATAGCAAGTTCCTCC
Source organism: Rhysida immarginata (assembly GCA_023313115.1). Lineage (NCBI taxonomy): Eukaryota > Metazoa > Arthropoda > Chilopoda > Scolopendromorpha > Scolopendridae > Rhysida > Rhysida immarginata. The sequence continues at coordinate 2,198,011 of JAHWFO010009537.1, read as the reverse complement.
CATTATTAAGTAGCGGAAGAATGGAGGAGCACTTATTGGTTTTACATTGTCCGTCCCCTTCATATTTTCCACATTTTTTAACGTAGAAGGTTGAAACTCGGAACGTAGCTTTAGTATTTAGTTTGGGTTTGATTGGCTCACTGGGGTGGTAGTTAAAGGGGACTAAGTGAGTAAAGGAGTGGAATTCGATATGCAGAATCCTCTAGGCAAGATCTACGTACATTACTATCCCGAATGGTGCAGAGGTGTCGGAATTGTGGGGTGGCAGTCACTTACTCTTTAGAACTGTGGCAATATATGACATGTGAAATATCATTCGATCGAAATGACGAGAAAGGCAAGAAGACAGAGGTCTTTTATATTTTCTAAATACTATGTTGGAGAAAATCTATTTTTTGATTTAAAAAAAAAAGGGTGGGGGGGTTAAAAGTGCAGATAAAAGGGTAAAAATAGGGTTTTCGCTACTTTCCTATACTCTCCTCGGGAGGACTAATTTCTTGTTTATTATCATAAAGATATCTTCCTTTTATTAAAGCATGAAATGGCATTATTCTCTAGACTTTAAAGAATGGAGTCCAGATATGGTAAAGCGCAGCAAATGTCGATCCCACCGCAACCGAACGTGTTGAGTAGGCATGCAACTGAATCTCCAGATTATCGCAAAGATGTTAAATTGGTTGAAGTCGAGTTTGGGCCGACCAAATTCGTGATATTCCACTTTCGTGTCTTTAAACCAGGGTGTATTCCATTAAATTTTCGATTTCATTTGTAGATATTGTTTAATTTTTATTGTAACAATTGAAATTGGAAATTTAAAACGGGCCATCCAGTTTGGTTTTTTTTTTGGACAGACTTTAATAATAAAACGGATAATGAACCAGAGTCATGTCACAAAGCTACAATATACGAGGGTGAGTCAAATGAAAACCGTAAATATATTTTATACCCCTTGCGTTCGATACATTTTGGAAGTGCATGAATTCTTTTGGCTGAGTGTGGAACGGCTGCTGCACCTCATCGTCGGACCTAAAAATTTTGCCTCACAAAGATATAACCAGGTCTGGTGAGTGGTCCCCTGCAAAAGTTCTTTTAACAGTCATCAAATCGTCGTTCTTTCAATTCTGCAGTCAATTAGCGTAGCATGCATCTTGAAGACATTTTGCGGAACTGCAGAATATATGGACAATGTGGCGTGCTGTCATGTACCCTTAAGTGTGGCTCTATTATTCATTTTTATGCAGTGACTTTCCTCCTGCTGTAGAGAACAGGAAAATTTTGCAAAAAGTGTGCATGAAACTGGAAATCCACACATTCACCTGCTGCAATGCCCTCTGGTGTCTACTCTGGCTGACCTGGTCGAGTATGTTACTGAACGCACGCCGTTTCGGAACTTTTAGACGCATTGCTTTAGTTCGTTTATTAAACAATGCATTTTTAAGTGTTACTTTCATCAAGTAGATCGCGTGAACATCATAATACAGGGTGTTTCTGAATGGTCTGTACAAAATTTCAGGATATGTTCCAGGGACCAAAACAAGCAGAAAATGTTTTATGAACACGAGCTCGCAAACGCTTCTTTCTAGATTTATAACGGCTTGACGTGTTCTGTAGTTGAAGAAGAGTGACGACAGTTGAGGAGGTCCAAATTGGTGTATATCTTCGTCTTTTGAAGCGTTGGATCATGAACTTTAGCCTTTATTTTCTCAAAATGTGCTTTTTGTCACTTACGCCCCTCTGGTTCTGAGCTCCTCAATTCAAAGAATCGTCTGGGCTCTCTTCAACATCAGATGCGAAACGTTAGCGGAGCACCATTGTTGGCTGTTACCGGCCTGAATTGCCCAATTTTTAAATAACCACCGCTGAGCGTTTGATGGTTTGCAGTTCGACGATGATACCCCTTGCGGCATCTGCACAGGCTTCCTTGGAATCTAACGAATGCCATTTTGAGCATTTGCTACAGCAAGTGTATTGTCTTGTTATACCGTACACTCACAGCAATATGCGGTTAATATGACCTGCTTGTAAGAGTCCTATGATTCTTCCAATACGACCCATTTAAGAGTCATTGGACACAGATATCTGTAAGAGTTGTTTGACACGAATTTCCGAGTCGCCATTCTTGGGTCAATTGACTCGACTGTACAAGACTTAAGACTCATTAACGGAATGTTTACTATACGCGTTAATACTATACGGGTTACTATTACTTATTTACACATTTTTACATACATATTTATATATTTTCACAGCTAATTATACATTTATATAGTCATATTTACACAAATTTACATACGTGTATATACCTACCTACTTACATAATATACACAAATTTACACACGGATATATACCTATTTACGCAAGTTTACACTTTAGCTCACATCCGTATAGAATATTTACACACGTACATAAATTTACAGAGGTTTACACATAGTTACACATGTTTACGCTTATGTACACCTTTGTACAGCTTATTTACACAAGTTTACACACATTTATACATATATCTGCACAAATTTACACACGTGTATACACAATATATAGGTTTACTCAGGTGTATACACCTACTCACACAGATTTACATACGTCTATACACCTATTTACACAAGCTTACACTTTTGTACACATCTGTACAGCATATTTACACATTTATACCACAGGTACACAAATTTACACAAGTGTATACACTAATTTACACCTATTTACACAGTGTATAGTGATATTTACACAAGTGTATACCGACCTGTATTTGTATTTCATCGTCTTTGCAGTCAAAATTCGTCAGCAGATGATAGAACTCCAAGCTTGTAGGCAGAAAAAAGGATTTTAATGATAAATCTGTTGCTAAATTCTAAAATAACGATCGCCGTGTTCATAGAGTTGACAGCTTTTGAACGGTATACAACAATACGAAGAGAAACGACATCTTTTTAAAAAATTTTTTTAATTATTTATTGATTTAAGAATACATTCAACTTATAATGTATAATGCAATAAATTCACCATCACCTAACAGAAATGATTTGCACAAAAATCAAGGGATTATTTTTGTTGTAACCATTACATCGTTCTCATTATAAATCTGCAAGATTCCTTTTACATTCCTTTGGGTAGGCTAAATGGAAACTATCACGTATTGCTGAAGAGGAAGGCTCATGTTATAAGATGGATCATAGAAATATAGAAAATAGGATGAGTTTTAGATCAATGATTTACACTCCCTACAATAATGGAAAAGGAAATAGCGATATTTTATTTTAGTTAATATCTTATTCGACCTCCGTGCTGAAATTAAGTCAGCCACCCTTCTTACTTTCAATAAGGCTCCGATACAGAGCTTCCGGTGTTTAGATCGATTCTTGCTGCGAGAAACTAGCTATGTTGTTAGCAGTCGACAATAATGAATGCTGTTCAGTGGAAATGCATTTCAGATCACAACGAGTAAATAAAAAATAATCGTAACAATAATGAATAAGAAAACGTGTCAGCAAATACATTTGGAACTATTAAATAAGTATAATTTACGTTAGAAAATAGTGTAACTTACTTAGATTCCTGTTTTCGTTCAATTTTTCTTGAACTGGTAAAATTTGAAGGAGCAAGACGAACAACGTTGGAAAATGGCTTATTCAACGTCGAGTTTTTGAGAGAGACTGTTCTCGTACTAAGAGTTGAAGAGACTATCCCTACTGATAGATAGCTTCTAGATAACTTGTCCCATCCATAGTCATATTAAGAGTAGTATTAGTTCTAATAATTTTGTATTAATCTTCTTACTAACGCGAACGGCGAATTCGTCCAGTATCGCTACCGCCATGTTTTCGTAACTTGATTTCGTATCTCTACCGTAAATGATTCCCATTTCCTATGACTTGGCTCGTAAAGCTGAGTATGACGCTGTTAGATGAAGCAGGCGTTCGTAAACACTTGAAGATGGATGATACAACTTATTTAAGAAGTACTGTATTCTTATAATCGAGTCAGAGAGCTATAACCTAATAAAATGAGTCCTACGATCTGGAAATTGCTGTGAGTGTAGAAATAAATCACACAGTTTGTAACTCCTGTACGCTTTAACGTTAATTTCGTCTACTGCAGGACACCTTCAAACCGTTATAACTCAAGAAAGAAGCGTTTTCGACCCCATGTTCATACGACATTTTTTTTGCTTGTTTTGTTCCCTAGAACATATCCTGAAAGCTTGTACAGACCATTTAGAAATACTCTGTATTTACAAGTCAAGTGGTTCGCGCAACTCAGATCTTTGTGAAAGAGGTTCGCAAGTTGAAAATGTTTGGGAACTGCTGTTTAAACAATACATCCAATGCGCCCGTGTACTTTGCACATCTTGGCCGCCCTTAGCTACGCCTCTGCATCCAACGTATAGGTTCTCGTCCGATGGCTCCGTTTGTCCTTTATGTTCGCTAATGTAAATGGCCATCATAATGACAGGTGGTGGCAGTGTGATCCAGATTTAATGATCGTTCATACTGTGTCAAAATAAGAACCACTTGTTGAAACTTCAGTAATCTTAAATGTTTAAATAACTAGTTGCCGTCATTAATAAAGTGTTTCTTGATTGTTTTATTAAACGTAAGTGGCGTTCAATCATATCTGTAAGTTTTATGACATGCAAATATTCTCTTAAGAGTACGATCGTTAAGTTTTTGGTTACAAGTCATGGCTATGTCTTACTTGGATTCATCTTTAAAGATCTTCCCATAAATGAGCTCTTTCATGTCTCTGATAGACACAGATGCCTTCACGGCCTTAAGTAAAGGCCTTTTCCACACTGTAATTAGTCTTTAGCTCATTAATAGAGTTCACAATATTCAGAGTACAGTTTACACGGAACTTTTGGAGGGTTTCCGCCTTCGGAGTTTGCCAACCCATTTTTTAATTTACGCGATAAAGGGAAGATTAACGCCGAGTAATAAACATTTTAATGAAAAACAAAGCTTTTTCAAGAATATTTATGAATTCAGAGCGACCCGCTGCAAACGAAGCGGGCGCTATAATTAGGCGAAATCAGGCAATCGCCTAGGGGCTCCTAAATTTGGGGATCGAGACGTGTTATGAGGCGCCGGATTTGATTCTTGCCTAAGGGCGCCAACAACCTTCGCTGCAAGACGACATTCATGAAAAAGAATTGCTTCTGTAAGTAAAGTTATCTTCATATTTATTTGTTTTTAAACTTGACTCCGTAATGACAGAAGCGGCTATAAAATATTTAAAATTTTCAGGGATTTTACAAACTCTGCTTTACCGGTTATTCAGGTGAGAAAAGCCATTTAATCATCGGACGACAGCCAATCAGCAGCCGTCTGTGGCTACAAATGTTGCTGTTGATTGGTTACCATCATTATCGTGGAAAGCTTCAATCTTTGAATGCTACTCTTATTAAACGCTGTGTGGCGCTCAAGTTCCAAATATTTTGCAAATTGTCGTCGACACCATCATCAGATGATAGGTTCTACTTGTAATCAACGAAATTTTTATTTTTTTTATTTTATCTGGTAAAAAAAATGAGCGACTTCACATGGAGTCTAAAAAATGGAGACATAGACCAAGTTAAAGATTTTGTAGAAAAAAAAGTAAGTCTTCTTTCTCGAAATCTTTTAGTTGACGAGGACTATGGTGATGCGTATTCTAATTGAAAATACACGCTGTCTGAATTTGTTTCCGTTCCCAATAGGTTTAGTTTGATAAGTTTAATTGTGCTGGTTAACATGAAACCTATTAAAAGGGGAGGGAGCCGTTTTACTGATTTAAGGACTTAGAAGCATTCTTAGCATGTTAATCAACTTTTCAAATGAGGGAAATCATTGAGGAAAAAATTGGTAACGAATTGATTGGTCACACCCATCATTTGCGATGTTATTTTTTTGATAAATAAGGAGTTAACGATGCTTATCCACCCTTATTCTGTGTATTACAATATCTTTTGTTTTAAAATTTGTCTGATATAGAGTTACGACATCAATAAAGAAATAGATGGCCGGTTGCCCATTCATTATGCTGCCGATTACGGTCAGAAAGAAATCATGCAATATCTAATTGAGAAAGGGGCAGATCTAAATGTGAGTAGACCAGTCTATCTATTCCCCCTCTTCGTTTCCGTTTTTCGACATTATCTCTCTCTTTCTCTCACTCTAATCTCTTCTCTCACACACACTCCCTCTCTTTTTGTTGTTGTTGTTTAATATTAAATATTGTTTGTGTTTTAAATAATTTAGAACGATATCTGATTTTTAATGCAGGCCAAAGATAAACATGGTATCAGTGCCTTACTGGCTGCTATTTGGGAAGGACATACGGACTGTGTTCGTCTTATGATAGAAAAAGTAAGTTAGTTTTTCGCAAATTTCACACTAAAATATCTTTATCATTATTGCACTCCTTATTTTAATTATGTCTAACATATAAGATGTATGTTGTTTAAAACGAATTGAAGTGAATGCAGCTCTGTTGAAAAATTCCCCTCTCCCAAATTATGGCTAATTTATTAATTTTTTTAAACTTAATATTATATATTTGAAATGAGCTGGGAAAATGTAGTTGACAGTGAATTTAACTAATTATTTATAGCCTTATCAAGAATTTCTCTTTCCGTCTTACTTGTATGAGTAATAAAACTACTTCCCTGTCTAGAATGCATAAACTGAATTTCCAAAACAAGGTAATGAAGGAAAAGATTTACACATATTACCATTTCTTCTTGGTAAGAAATGTTAACACAGGAAAAATTATTTTTATATTTGTATTGACTACAAAATGCATCACTTAACCAGTTAAACTCATAGTAGCCATATATATCTCTATAATTTATTAAGAAAATGAGTGCCACTCTGACAATCCTAAATACCTATCAATTTTCATCTGAACGAGAATGAAAGATTGCTGTAATTGCAAAGGGCTTATTTATAAAATAGATTTGGTCTTAGTATAGGGCGATTTCCAAAAGGAAAAAGCAGGACACATTGAAGATGTGACCAAAAATTGCTGATTTTTATCAGGGGACCATTTTTTCATCATAAAGAGGAGCACCGCAAAAAATACTGCATAAAGTAGACATAGTCTAAACGTGTATATACAGTGAATATACTTTTTATGAATTTTTTTTAAGTGTCCACAACTTCGTTCATTACAACCATATTCCTTTATAAATGTATAGTGGATGGAGTGAATTTATTTTTATTTAAAGTTGATTCCTTTATATTGGACAAAGAAAAATCACTCAGTTTTGTGCTTTAAATGAAAATTCTTAAAAATTCAAAACTCTTTAATATCCGGAAACAGTACAGAATTAACATTGGGGCTTTAAAGAAATGAAATCTTTGTTTGCTTGTTTTTAGGTATACAATTTGACATCGATACATTTTCTGTTTCTAATACAGACTGAAACACATTTTCTGAGACAGCAGCATCATGTTGTCCTTAGTGCATCAATAATAGAAACTGCTTTTTATTCATGGAATCAAGATTATCATTATCGTCATCTTCTCTTTTTCATCTCAAATGTCCGTTGCGTTTTATTTTAATGTTTCCACTATATCTTGAGAAGAGCTTTTCATTGTATCTGCAACATTGACTTCTGCTTGCAAATAATCACTCGATGAGCAATCTTGGAAATCTGCATCAACTTGTATTTCAAGCCACAACTGTTCTATAGCATCTTCAGTATAATTTCCCATGGCAAGTGTTTCTATTTCTCACCCTCTACTTTTACTGAGTCAACCAACCCATGTTTTTTTTGTGATGCTCAACTAGAAAAACTACAGAATACTAGCTTAATAATACTTACCAGTGACATAATATTAAAGAAACTGGTAGGAGCAGGCTGGAGCAATGTGCTCAAGGCTGCAAAGATGATGGGGCAGGTACATGTTTAAGTGAGCCGTGTGATGCATTCATTGAAGTATGTTCTATTGTTACATTTTATACATTACATTCGTAATAAAGGAAAATGTAATTTCTTAATAAATTGGAAAATCTGGTAAATTTTTCGAGACTTCTACTAATGAGGGACCGAGTTCTAGAGTCTGTTACAGATGGTCGTCCTATTATAGTATGCATTTGATGAATGCTCATTTCCATTACTGAACACTTTTTAATGGAAATTTATGTTGTATCTTCTATAATGAATGGAATTAAAATAAAATTTGTTTATGGTATCAAATCTAAATCGTCAATTTTTATTATTACTAATAAATATGTAATGTAAATAATCTCATTTCATTGAAATTTTGTATTTGATACCCATAATTGAATTTTATATTTATTCCATTCATTATATAAGATTCTAATTTCCTTTTTAAAATTACACCAAGCTGGACAGGCCCGTGTTTCATTAAATATTTATGTATATAACTCACTCTGGTTTTAGAATGTTCATTCAGAGTAAGTACAAGTAAATTCTGATTGCATGACATCTATTGAATTTTTACTTTCATCCATTATGCATTTGCTCTCTTATAAAAGCCTGCAAAATGAAAGTTGAAAATTCATTAAATATTCATGAATTCAATTTTTACTATTTAAAGAACTTGTGCATCTAAACATGGCTAACAGATATTGATTCAATTAAAGACAAAAACAAAAATGCTAAAGTAGTATATTTTATTAGAAATGAGTTAATTACATTATTAATAAGTTATGTACAGGGTGGTGCACATAAAAGTAGCCTGTATAAGAAAAACAAACCAAAAATAAAAAAAAACTATACATATTGCCTGTTTGTATTTGTAACACAACTATTGTGCTTGTGTCCAATGAATGCATTATGGCAACAATGCTATCAAAATAGCAAAAGTACTGAATGCATTGCGACTATTGCCAGGTTAATATAAAAATAAGATGCATTATTATACTTTCCTTTTAAAGAGAAACTTTAATTTATTTTTTTTTTTTGTTAGACTTAAATTTCTTGAAAATTCCATAAACACCAAAAATTCTTCTGCAATCCAAAGATTGTGCACCTCTGCTTTAGAACACCATTCTTGAACTGTTTTAATCTATACCGTTCTGTATTTATAATCCAAATGGTGACCATATAACAATTGACTGGGGCAACATTATACTGGATTGTCGCCACTGCAAAGTCTATATTATAACTTGGCAGTTGAGCCAGTATGTTGGCATGGGTAACGAGAGAGGATTAAGTTATGGCCTCTATTCAAGGTCGCCTTTAATTCATGGTAACCTAATCATAGCCTTTAATCCATGTAGGCTTTGACTTCTCATCTATTTCACTACTTGTTTAAAAAAAAACCAAAAACAAACAAACAAACCCTTTTTGCTTCCTACCTTTTAGGGAAATCTCTTCTGTACACGTAGAAAAATGTTTTCAATGCAAGTAAACAGTATTGGTGGCATTTTATGAACCTTCTGTTTGCAAACGTGCATCATTGCACAGCTTATCATGGCTTCGAAAAATAAAATCTGTGACAATCTACTTTGTGCAAAATGAGCAAGAAAGGTTTTGTCGCTTGAAAATAAGTTTAAATTTCTAGACATGTTGACTGAGGGAAAGAGCAATACTGAAGTCGGCCAAATAGTTGGAGTAAAGGACTCTACTGTTCACACGATGAAGAAAAGCGAAGATGCCATCGGGCAAAGTTAATTTGTTTTAATGTTCATTTTTTTTTGGAAATTGTAACCATTGTTCCCTTTAATTGTTATTGTAACCATTGTTCCCTTTAATTGTTATTGTTTAACTTGTTTGTTTAATAGCTTTATCTTTTAAGTTATCCATCTGGATGCTAATAAAACATCAAACATCAAGTATGGTCCAACTTGTCATTTCAAGATAATCACCTTTGAGTCGACTGGCAACTTGACTCCCCTAATCCCCGTTTTCTCAGTCTCTGGTCCCCATTATTCGCGAATTCAGTATACATATATTCAGTGATGGCAAGGGATTACTGTATTCAAATATTGTCTCTAGACTGTAATTTTTCACTTTTGATCTCTGACCACTGGCATCTGGCTATAATGGTCCAGTCTGGCTGTAAAGCCACAGTACATGAAATCACGGCCACATTCAAAGCAGGTTCTTCCAAGCAGGTTGGCATAGGATAAGACCCACCAGAGTGTAGTCGGACAATTATAGGAGGACACATGGCTTAAAATTCCATTGCCATGGATCACTTGATCCTATTGGAAAATCTCACAAAAACATTTATTTTTTAACAAAGGCTGAGAAAGAGAGGTTATCATTAAAGATGATTGGCTGTGTTGGACATGTGACTACATTTGATCTTCAATAAATGGGAGTGGCCATGTGTCTTCCTATAATCACCTGACTATTATACATCTCACATGCACCCATTTACAAACAAACAATAACATGGCGTCATATTTCCTGTGTTCACGTGCACCCATGTAGGCAAAAGGAGTGTCATGATCGCTGTTTTTATGTAGTTTTGGCTGGCTCACTTTGATTGCTTAACAAAAAAAAATACAAGTTTTGTGTAAAATTGGTTTGTTTTAATTTGTTTATAATTCTTTCAAGCTGCTGTGCAGTTGGATGTGCAACTAGAAAAAAAAATTATATATTGGAGTGGCTTTTTATAACATTCTCAAAAGCCACATATTTGAAAAGAATCGAAAAATATTATGATTGCAAGCTATCGATAAGAAGGGTTGAATCCCACAAACGATTCAAAATATAATGGAATTAAATTTCCTGAGGCTAGAGATCAAAACAGCCAGATCATCCCGATTTTTTTACCATCAGTGTTCGGACGTGGAAATAGTTGGTTTGGTTGGTATTAACGTCCCTTTTCAACTACTATGGTCATATCAGGACAGGGTCATAGGGGCCGCAAATTTTGCCTCGCAAGGGCTCTTTAACGTGCAGCCAGCAAACAGCTACACGGGACCAACTGCTTTATTTCCCTTGTGAAGGAAATGCGTGATCTCGGAATTTTCCCTCTGAAAAAATCCTCGTCGTCCTCTGCCAGAATTGAACCCGCATCCTTGGACATCAGAGGCGATCACACAACCACTGAGCCATCGGAGCCGATGACACCGAAATAAAAACAGTGAATCGGATCAGCAGTGCATTGATCATTATGAATGCTTTCAAATTTTCGTGCGTAAACATACTTGGCATTTTAATGACCCAGCTGTAGATATCGAGCCATATTACACCCGGCCAAAACGCAGGATTGTTCTACCAGCAATTTTCCGCAATTATATGGATCAAGCAAACTGTCTCTTTTACTCAGAGTGAGGTTATGAATACAAGTTTGTTTTTCTTCATCCAGCAAACGACTGAAGTTAGCCATGCTTTATTAGAAGCCATTGAACGAGTGTGGCCTATAGTGGCCTATGCGTGTGGGATGATGAATTTTTGCATGCTGAATTCAAATTTGTTTTTAGAAATTCTTGCAGGAGGACAAAGTGAATAGACAATGAGATTGAACAATGAACTAACTACATTATTACAGTAATTAAAGATCAGGATGTCATTCTAATAAATCTTATAACATGGGAGATGCCTGAAGATCTAGTCTAAAAGCATTTAAACATTGCACTGCCATTCTGCAAGCCAAAAGGGTTATAGTGAAAAACGTAATTCCCAAAAGGAGTGAATGAATAGGCACCAGTTTCAGGCACCTCCTTCATGGCGAGTGGGATTTGGAAATAGCCTTTTGACAAATCATAGAATGAGAAAATATGAATCTTGCCAATATTGGTGATGTTTAACCCCTAGCAATCACAACATGAATGCCATGTCCCATCTTTCTTTAGGATAATATGTAAGGGTGATGCCCAAATAGCTGTACTCACCGACCAAGGATTAAAACTAGGATCACATAATCTGTGATTCAGGATTACATATCATATTCACCAACCTCAAGTTGAGTGATTCTCGGATTATCACGATTTTTTGTAAGACTCAATCTGATTGGTTCTGACGCGATGACAGGCAGATAATTATATTTGCTTTCGAATTTCATATCCCTGCCTATGTCACTGCAATAGCCTTACAACAATGGAAGGAGCATCCCATTATTGCAAGAGCACGTTGTCATTTACTCCTGATTATTGTATGCTTATGAACTGATCATCAAATATAAATAAATTTTTTATATAAATAAATAAGTTAGCAAAAGGAATCTCCTTGACCCCTTTGAAAGTATGTCAATCCAAAGCACCAATCACATTCAACATTCAAAACCAATCACAAACAAGTGCATAAACCTCCCTGATTAGTTCCACAGTCAAAATTGTAACAAGTGCTAGTTAGTACTCACAAGTGAGCACGTGTTATGATGTTGAATGAGTAACTCAGAAACTTCTTGTTGGAATTCAATCAAATTTTAACGGTATACACAGTCTTAATGTACCCTGTTATTCCCCCAAATTTCATTAATCTAGGCTTTACAGAACCTGAGTTATTAACTTGTTGATCTTGGTGGCGGCATTTTTATTTCTGTTCATATCTCAGTTATCGTTCAAATTCGGACCCATGTTCATATGAACTTTTTTGCTTAGAATCACCCATACTAACTCCCCTAGAAGTTTGTACAGTGAATTCTGAGACACCCTGTATGTGTATACACGCACATGCAGGAGGTCTTTTTCCTTTTATACTCGTTCACCTGCTGAATGATGGTAGCTTTTGTTTTTGAAATAGTATATACAGTTATTTGATTTTATTTTTTATTTTGTATTACTTTTCTTGTTTTGTGTTACCTTGTTGTGGCTAAAAGAGTTATTTCCTTGTACCATTTCCGTGATGAATTCTTTAGCAAAACAATGTGCGATGTTCATAGGCAAACACATTGAATCCGTAACCGATGTATCATAAAACAAAAATTGTTATTGAAGAATTGTTATACAAAGTTTCATGAAAAAATGTAACACCTGGATCACCCGGTATTGCTGTTGTTTTATCCACACTTTGTTTTATATTGTAATATTAAGGTCATCCTCTGATAATCTCAAATCAAAATGTGATACTTAATCTGAGAATTTTGTCATGGTGAATACAAAAACTATCACTCAAACTGATTCAAGTGTTTACCCTTGGTGGTGAATATGGCCGTAAGAACTGGAAGCTTTCTGGCAGACTACTGCTTTTTCCTTCTTGGCAAAAGCTAGTTTGGAGACTCATCAGTTGAGTAATTTGTGGAGGCACATCAATGGAGTTGAGCAGCTCTGGTTTAAAAACCTCTGGAAACCTACTACTGATCTGGTTAATGTTGTCTCTTAGTAACTGGTAAGCATTGATCTTGTCTGATGGGCAGTTACTGGGGAGAAAGGGTTGGTTTGCTATTAGTCATTTACGGCTAATTTGAGCAGGAGGTAGTTTGGGCTAGAACATCAGCCCCCAAGTAGATGTTGCTGGACTTTGGCAATGATGAATATCCATTTGCTAGTTCAGCATTTGAAATGCCTGGTAATTTTGAACTCTGTACTTTCTGATTAAAATGTAATTGTTTAGATGATGGAATAATTCTGATATTACAGAATGTCATTTATAATATAAGGGTGATTCAAAATAATGTCTGGCATTTCAAAATTTTACTATGCATTTATTTTATATCAGAAACTAACCAGACCTGTTTAAAATGCAGGAAAACTCGAATATTTTTTGATTCTAGCATTACAAATGTTCTATGTGACTCCTTGAGTCACCCGGACAATGTCAAGATGATAGTCAATCTCATCCCAAACTCCTTTCAGCATGTCTGCTGTTAATAGTCCCGTGCTTTTGCATTTACAAAGACATCCAGTTTCCAGAAATTGGTCATACCACTTACGGATGCTTTTGTCAGTAGGGCAATCTTTGTGAAATTGCCTACGAAGTGCCCGCTGGAGTTTGCTTTTGCATACTCCAAGACTCAATATGCCTTTTCATTCATAGCCGCCATCTTTACTTTTATCGTGACCACAGCCTCCAATTGCAGGGAGATTAAAAATATTTGAGTTTTCCTGCATTTTAAACCCAGACTTGTTAGTTCGTTATAAAATAAATGCATAGTAAAATTTTGAAATGTTATATGATAATTGGTCTGTGAAAGCCTTAAAAGTTGAATTAAGTAAACGTGGAGCTATAACTACAGGTCTGAAAGTTCAACTTATAGACAGATAAGTTTCAATTAACGCTGTGACTTCTTGTGGTTCTTCCCATGATTTTCTACATCCTTGACATTGATGATCGATTAAAAAAAAAAAGAGGATTAAAAGATAAAAAAAAAATAAAACATTAAAAAAGGAAAATTTGCAAAGGGAAGTTTAAATGATCAGGTGAAAACTAGTGTACAACTTGGTACCGTGCGTTTTTTGCCTAATTTTCCCTTTTTATGGACCATGTACAGGTGTAAACAAAACTGACGTATTAGTCAGAAAACATATTTCCAGTTTAGTGTACTCTATATAATCTATCTATAAAATTTCCAACTTTAAAAAATTAATTATTGTGGAAATGTATACAGTCATGTAAACATGTAATACATGGGTGTAGCCAGGGGAGGGGACCATTAGGTTAGGTGGTGAATTTCCAAAAATGTTTCATGGACTTATGAATAACACATCGAAAATTTTATTAATTATCTCAATCGACATCGTTGCATAATGTAGCGCCTCGGAAAGTTCTTAAGAAAATTGTTTTGATCCATATTCCATTCGAACCAGCAGACACGCATGGGCCGATAACATGTGGCGCTATCACGCATTATTTCTATGAAACCGCCCCATTGCTTAAAAATTAATAATAGGGCATAATTTTCTAAATGAGGGGACTTAGACATTTTGTGAGCTTCTAAGATTATGATTTCAGGTATTCTCGTTTATTTTATAAATGAGAGATTTGTTATTTGCATCCTTTCTTATGCAGAAAAATAGGTACATAGAAAATGTCAAAAATAGAAAGCAAAATTTTGTTGAGTTTTTTTTTTTTTTTTGTATTTATTTATTTATTTTTCTTATAGGGAGCAAAGAAACAAGGGACAACTCCAGATGGTACAAGTTATTATGATGCAGCTGAGAAAGAAGAAATTAAAATCTTGTTAAAATAATGTAATTAATCAGTTTGAAGATGATAGATGACTATCTCTTCTTTGCGCCAAAAAAATGTTACGTCCAGAGGAACACCAACAGGGTTAATGGGGAATTTAAAATGAAATTCACTGATTTGTTTTAGTTATAGGTTTTTAAGGACAAATTGAATCCAAGACATTTTTCTCTAGGTATGAAGGTTGTTAAAAAAAAAGTTCTAGGAATTTGGTTATATTTGTTCTCACTTTATTTGTTTTTGAATTGTAATTATTACATTTTATTGCAGTAATTAATTTGCATGATTATTTAAGCATACAATCATTTGAGAGTTTAGAAAGGTTTTATCTACTTGTTTTATGCATCAAAGGATTCTTTTGGCATTTTTACATTCCCAAAGATATGACAGTGAGTAAAAGAAATAAATGCCTTGAGAGGCAGAGCAGATGAGGGCAACAAATCTTGTATTTGGTTGTCCAGAGGAAATCCCTTTTCATGTTTAACTTTCCTCCTGTTATGGCCATAAGAAAAGTCTGTATTCGTGTTGTATAAGCAGGTTATTTAATTATACTGCAATAGAGAATGAAGATTTTTTGCAGGTATAGCTGCATAATCGTTAGCTTTAATGGTGGCTTGTAAGTGAATTTGATGGTTTGTAAGCTATGGTGAGTGATATCACGACTAACCAAATTCCTAAAGCTTTGCCAAAAAAAATTCCCTTCTCTATTTTATAACATGGTTAAAGGGGGAATTTTGTTTTTCTTTTTAATTTTATCCTTCACTTCTAAAAACATTGCAGATGTAAAAATGAAAATTTATTTTGTTATAATTAATTGTACAGTTATTTAAATATCCCACCATTTGTGGCCTTTTTTTTGAATTAAATGGTGATAAGTATTAAAAGCAGACAGAAGCTGTGCAGAACAATCCAAATTTATTAAAATATTTAAGTAAAGCTTGTTAAAGTACTAGATAAACAGAAATTTAAGATAAATGGTTGATATTTGAAATAATTTTTATATTGAAATAAAGTGTGCAAGTTTTCTAATTTACTATTTAATCAATATATTTTCTGATTTTGATTTTGGGGAAATGTTGTCTCAATGCTGGTGTTTTAACTACTTAAAAGTACAATCAATAGAAAAGGATATTAATTCTCATCAACCTTTTAGCTTTTTACTTTTATTTTATATGGTTAGTATTTTTTATTTTCTTTAATAAAATATTTACTGAAGTCAAATCTCATGGTAGTGGAATTTTAAGGTCTGTAGAAAATATTTTTTTTTTTAATTAAAATTTTCAATTAAATTATTCCGTTCATACAAAATGTAATTAGGAATTGAAAACTGTGAATAGAAGTGAAGTTGGTCAATTGTACAAAAAAGCATCAGGGGTTCCAACTTCAGTTTAAAGAAATTCTTAGAAATCAAAACTAAACTGCATCTTAACTTTTGTTTAAATGCAATGTCCACCTAAGAAATTGTCATGAGAATGCTTGCTTGTGGAAAAAGAGTAGTAAATCTATGAAAATGCAGGAATTGAAAGCTTGACATAATGTGGATGAAACCGTAGTAGTTGCTTACTGCCATCACACTTATGGTCTTACCTTTAATGCATATTGGATCTGTGTTTCTGCTTCTCAATAACTTGCATTGACGTGTATTTGCTGTAAATGAGATGTTAACTAATATATGTATTGTTATAAAATAAACTGCAGATTTTTAAATATGTTTAGGATGCATTAATCTATTTTCCCCATTTGATCTAAATCAGAAAATAAACCCTTTTTAAGAATTAAGATACTTTTATGATTATTGTTCATAGTTTTGGCTGTTAAACTTGGTTGATTGGTGGTATTTAAAAGTAGAGGAAAACATTTTTGGAGGCATTTTTTTAAAAAAGAAATTTAAGAAATATTTAACTCGTTAAATTATTTGGAATTTTATGTAAATTTCTGTTATGGATTTACATAAATTGTTTCTACAACATATATTGCTATGATAACAAAAAGAAAAGACATTGATGCAATATTTGTGTAAACCTAGATAAAGAATAATAAACAGATATTTGGTTTTTATTATTTCTTGTGGTTTGATTTTATACAGTTCTTTTTGACACTGTTGGGGAAATTGCGATTTAATTACGGAGTTACAGTAATTACAAGAAAATACATGAAGAACGAGAACTTGATAACAAAGTCATAAGTCACCTTATACAGGGTGTTTTTGAATTGAGTACAGATTTTTTGGGAGATGATAGAAGAGGTCCTTAGAAGTATTTTTTGTCATATGAACATGGGGTCCCTGCAGCTCCGTTTACTTACAATACTGCATTGAACAATCAAATGACACTGGGACGCAGTTGCTTGGCCACCGAGATCGCCAGATCTCACACCGATGGATTTTTTTTTATGGGGAAGCATAAAATCAGTGGTGTACTTCGAACCCGTAGATACCAAAGAATTGGCAGCTCGTGTTGTCGCGGCAGCAGGTGACATCAGCGACCGTGCAAATAAACTGTTTCCACGCGTACATCAATCATCATAAGGTATTGCGAATTGTGCTATGAAGCAAATGGCGGTTATTTCGAACAATTACTGCAAAAGTCATACAGTAGATTGCTTGTGTTAATTGTTAAAAATAAAATAATCTAGGCCTACCAACGCACACTGCGTCCCGGTGTCATTTGATTGTTCAATGCAGTATTGTAAGTAAACGGAGCTGCGGGGACCCCATGTTCACATGACAAAAAATACTTCTAAGGACCTCTTCTATCATCTCCCAAAAAATCTGTACTCAATTCAAAAACACCCTGTATATTTGTTGAATGTTCATTCACAACATGTTGACAAGAAGGCGACTTGAATTCCAATATCATCCGGCGACTACAGATATTATTTAACACACACAATACCTGTAGCACTCTCCAAACGGACGAATAACGGACGTTGCTTGTGGGAGGGTGAACATCATCGCCACTCTCCTTATAGAGTTCGTCTGCTGCAGTCTGGTCATCCGGAAGTGCTTGAATCAAGGACAACATTTAAATACATGGAGATCGAAGTTAACACCACTGTCTATAGATATTCATGGTCATCGAGCTCCATTGTTAAAATGAAGCTAAAGTTTCTAGCTCCCAGTAGGGCTGGAACTCTATTGAAAAGTGGCGCTGCATGTACAGTCGGCCCAAAAACGCCTGCAGCGCCGCCCTATCGACAGACAGAAACTTTACTTTCAATGAAAAATCTCTATCGCAGGTCACGGTCGGCCCTGATGCGATCTATGCGGCACCTGGCACGATCTGTTTTCCTTAGCCTCTCGAAACAATGGAAAATGGCCGAAGCTCGTTCATTACTTGAGTCAAAATTAGCTTCTCGAAACTAAATTATTGTTCTTCAGTACTTGAGTCAATTTTACATACCAACATCTCCCAGGTTGTCGGAGACCGTACAGGCTTTTCTTCAGATGGCAGACTAGGTTTTTGTTTTCTGTCGCGAATCCTGGTGGCTGCTTCATAAATATGTTCCGATCAAGCTCACCATGTAGTTGACATCAAATTGTAGTAAAATGAATTGATGGGTTACAGCGTAGATAATAACTAAGCATAAAGTTTCAGGACGTATGACTGCTGAATAAGTTTCATCGTACATTTCTCCTGCCTTTTGTGACGTTCCCACCGCTACAAGGCGAGCTTTGTACCGTAATACTGTACCATCTGGTTGTGTTTTCAGACGAAAGGCCCATTTCGAATTAATCACCCTAACATGTGGTGGAGGCTCTACAGTGTCCCAAATGTCATGTAGCTTTATAGAGTTAATCTCTTCCTCCATAGCTTTCATCCATTCTATGTTGTTTGGGCTATTCATTGCACTCTTGTAAGACATGGGAACATCTGGAGTTATAACAGGCGTCGTCGTGTAGAAATTTGCATTAGAAGCATTCGTATCGACTTCTCCATTGTCTTGTTTGAGCCTTTCTGAACGGCGCGTATTTAAATTCCGGAGATGTCTTTCATACTCTTGTTTTCTATTATGGGCACGAGCTTCAAGGACTTCTCTGGTAGTTCTGACAGGCCTTCCACGCCTTCTTGATGTACAAGGCTCTTCTGTAACCTCCTCTTCAGGTTCACCTTCGTCGGGATCCAAATCATCCCACGACTGTTGTTCTGTGAGAGGCTATTGATATGTTCCTTGTGATCCATCCTCGAGATTTTTCGCATGTTATCCAAATCTTCAGGTGCTTCTCCCGTAGGTAAATTAATTGGTTCAATTTGTTCTTCCACCCGCCACCATAGCACAGTAGTGGATTCTTCCTCTCTTGGACCCATTTCAGGGATTGATGGAAATTCGTCTTCCACAAAATTGCAAGTTCTAGCATATTCTATCTTGTTAGTGCGCAAGTTGTATACTTTGTAGCCCACTCGATTTGTTGCATATCCTAATAGAATGCCCTCTACGCATTTATCTTCAAGTTTATTTCGTTTTACGGAAGGAACGTACATGAGTACTCTGCAGCCCCATGGTTTTCTGTGTTTCAGTGAAGGTTGGATACCTGACCACTTTTCTTCTGGACTTTTCTCGTATCCAAGTTTTGGCAAGGAATTATAATTGTAAACAGACGTAAGAACGGCATCTCCCCAAAATTTTACAGGTAGATTGGCTGATGCTAATAACGTACGTGCACCCTCCAAAATGAGTCCGATGCTACGTTCCACTAACCCGTTGCTTTGAGAATAAGAAATGAGTTAATAAATAAAATCAAAATAGTTTTAAACTTAATTTCTCTGAAAGTGTTAAACTGAGACATAAAGTGTCAGTGGATAAAATGATCAGTTTTTAAAGCTCTTTCTAACGATATAACATTTTCAGAGTTTTTCAGTAGTCACAAGGAAACGTCATAAAATGATCAAGGCAGAATTTTCGTTCTGCAAATCTTCAGTTTATTTAATTCAAAACAATGATTGAATATTGTCTCATTACAACAATCCCTGGCTTCTGATGGATTGTCGTAACTCTTTGTTGGCTTCAGATGCCCATGCGCAGAAGTGTTTTAATATATAGGATTATGTATTTTAATAGTAGAGAATATTAAATGATTTGAACAAAAGAGGATTTTTGTAAAAAATAACGATGGTATGAATTAGTGTATATTTTATTAAAAACTAAAATATAGAGAAAAGCATGCCATGACAATTAACATGAAAAGTTTTTTAAACCCTCAAATAAACAGATCAAATTGCACATTTGGGTGAAAAAAATTTAATCTGTTTATGATGTTCTTTACATACACCGTTTAAAACTTAAACGAAGTCAAAAACGCGATAATGAACAAAAAAAAAAAAAAAATGTCTATCCATATCGGATTCGAACTCTGCCATTCGAGGCAGCCGCTATCGCTTATTATTGTCAGGAGAGAGCCCGTGACGAGCACATTCCAGGCGTATACCTGCTACCCTATTTTCGTTAAGAAGGGACAGGTCCATTCTAATCTGCCATGACTCCTAGTACAAGTACCTGATTATGCAACCGATCAACATCCGCTAAGCTCAGCCCCTACGGAGCAGGTAAAAACCTTTTTGCACCCGACTGTACATTACATCTTGTAAATATAGACATCTTCCACTTTTGTCGCTTATCCGCACATCCCCAAACCCTTGTGACTCAAGCGGCGTATTTCGATTCATGGTAGATATCAATTCCGTACAAGCTGTGATTGTTATAAAACCATCTTTATAACAACTTATATGTCGATCAGAGTCTAATATCCACTTTTTTGGTGACTTTCCTATATAATGTGGTTCAGGACGCTTTCCATCTTTATTTTTTTGTCTGTTATTCATGCTTTTTCTCTGATTCTTGTTTAACCATTAGTAGATTCGGATTTTGCATTCTTTTTCTTTACTTTCTTCATGTCATCGGGAGATGGGCATTGGAAGCATTTGTGTCCTTTGCCTCCACACTTGTAGCAAGTAATGTTCATATTCTTCAATCCAGCAGCAGTTTTCCTGGCGAACGTCGACAAGGTCGTCGGATGTGCATCTTTGGCCCGATTGAGTAACTGTTCTTGATCTCTTAACATTTGGCGTAACACATCCATCGGAATGTTTTTCGTGGTTCTACTCAGCATTTTGATCGATGCATATGTGTCAGGTAACCCTTCTATTATGTTTTTCCTCAGCCTTTCATCGTCGATTGGAAAATTTGCCGCTGCTCCTCGCACTACCAGCAGCCTAGCTCGATCTAAATATTTATCAATGGATTCTTCATCTTCCAAGTGAAACGAGCCCAGCTCTCTTAAGACTGTATTATCGTCCTTTTCATTAAGACTCTCGTGATGTTTTTTCAATTCATTCCATATTTCATAGGGATTCAACATACCAGAATGTAGCACTATCAGATGGCCTGGAAGAGCCCTATTAATTATTCTTCGCGTCTTGGCCCATTCACATTTTACTCGCTGTTTTTCTAGCTCATTTTCTGGAAGTGAAATGTTCTTATCAATATGATTACGTAGTGATTCAGCCTCCAGTTCATCTCTGATCTTCATGGACCACGCCATATAATTTGAATCGTTTAGTTTTTCTATGGTCGATATACTTGCTGACGCCATTGTAGGTTCGAACCACGCTCTGCTACCAATTTGTTGGGGAAATTACGATTTAATTACGGAGTTATAGTAATTACAAGAAAATACATGAAGAACGAGAACTTGAGTACTTAATAACAAAGTCATAACAGTCACCTTATATATTTGTCGAATGTTCATTCACAACATGTTGACAAGAAGGCGACTTGAATTCCAATATCATTCGGTGACTACAGATATTATTTAACACACTCAATACTTGTAGCACTCTCCAAACGGACGAATAACGGACGTCGCTTTATCGCCGCAGATTAGTAAACTTGTGGGAGGGTGAACATCATCGCCACTCTCCTTATGTAGTTCGTCTGCTGCAGTCTGGTCATCCGGAAGTGCTTGAATCAAGGACAACATCAAAAAACATGGAGATCGAAGTGAACACAGAAACAACAAGAAAAATACGCAACAAAGAAACACTAGCATACAATGACGACGACAATGACCGCGGTCTCAACAAATACAATATACACATGAAACAATCAATCATCTTTTAACAATGCTCGATTCAATGACGGTCTGGTTGATCAGGCCAGACAGACACTTTCAACTTCTTAACGGGAGCTTCAGAGGAAAGGACCAATGAAGATGTTTTGTTTGTGGTATTTAAATAAATCCTACAAGGAAGGGGCTTCGGTCTGACGAACTTGAAATGAAACTAGTGTGCTTTTAATTTACACAGCTGTACATTATACACTATATTATGCTGTTTATGCAGTACATTAATTCACTTTTTTCTCAATTTCACAATTACTTTTCCATTGCCAATGAGTCAAAAATTTGGGGATCTCATTATACATGAATATTAGATTTTTACATGTTTTCTGGACTCTCAGAAGTGGGGGTCACATTATACATGAATAAATATGGTAGCTAAAAGTGAATGTAAATTTGTAATGCTAAAATGTTTGAAGTTTTTCATTTACCTATAGGGACTCGGAATTTCTTTCTGAATGCGTATAAATTGAGCATGTCATTTTAAAATAGTATGGCACTTTGGATAATTCTAAAGAGGCCTGCGTTTTATTTTTAAAATTATAACAATTTAAATCTTGTATATGGCATGAAAAATATTTCAAGTGCCATTCAGTAACTAATCATGGGCAATGACACCGTGTGGTTCTTTTGGACGAAGGGAGTGGCTACTTTGGACTCTGTGCAAGGTTAGCATCTGTGTTTGGGAGCTCTACATCAAGTCATGGAGCTGTTTTGCTGGATGTTGGGAGTTCAAAAGCGGCAAGGACTATGCAGAAAAATGGGATAAGCAGAAGACATCTAACAATTATGCACAAACAGACGAAATCCAGCATGTGCCCAAATTGACAATGCTGAACTGGCATTGATGATCTCGAGGATACAACAGTGCTGTCACAAACATTGCACACCATCATCCATGAGGATTTGAAGAAGAAAAAGGTCAGTGCACTATGCCCCCCCCCCCATGCTCTAGCCATTGAATAGAAGCACCGTTGTGCAGAGACAGGCCAACAGTTGCTTTAGCTGTACAGCGTGGACCTGGCAAAGTTCTTTGAACATCTCGTCACATTCTGAGTCATGCCAGCAAGAGATGCCAGAAAAGAAACTACAGTCCATAGAGTGGAAGCACACTGGGAGCCCTCATAACCTTGAAGCCATAGCTGTGAAAATTCTCAAAGTAAATGGCAACTATTTCTCCAATGACAAGCTTCAGATGACTGACCATGATAAACCAAGAAAAGAAAATATTTGGAGTTTATTATGTTATATAGTGTTTGTACCCCTCAAGAAAAAACTTGGTAGTAAGATCACTGAAAGAAAAAAAAGGAGGCAATGCACAGTTCAAAGTTTTTTTCTTCGTGGAATCCAAGCATTAGTAAAGTAATAAATGCCTGTATTAAATTTGATAAGAGTGAAGAAGTATTTTATATCCTACTTGTGCAGATTTTCAGATTCTATTAATAAAAATATTAGGTTACTCTTTGACCCTCCTTATATAGCATTGCAAAATAAGTGTCTAATTGGAGGAAATTTAATTGACTGCATCCAGTTTTTCTTTTATTGGACAGGCTATAAATTTGTTTCAGGAAAACAGACATGGAGAAATTGTCTTGTGGTACAGCTTCCTGTTGGTGAGGTTGATTCGGAGCACATACTAACTTGGGACTCAAAAGATTGTGCATGATAGGCAGGATAAAGCCAGATGAATCTTTGTTGGGAGTTTTATAGCGAATAGGATGTGTAATTGATGATTGGACCCAAGGTCAGTAGAAAGAACTCAATTCAGCATCCTTCTGGTGACCTTGATTGGACCCAAGTATAGATGCAAAAGACTAAGGGTGTGTCTAAAAACAGACCGGTTCCGACTGATTCGAATTCTACGACCGAGCGCACTTGCATTGTCAAAAAAGTTAAAACCGGTTGAGATTAGGTTGTCAATAAAGGGAACAGTCTTGTAGAAATTCAAGACCAGGTGCAAATTTCGAGACCGAAGTTTCTGTTCGGCCTCGAAACAAAATTTCTGTGGATCATTCTAGTGGACCACTGTGCCTTCACACGGTCTGGATGTTTTGTCGTCCGGGTGCTCTCTTTGTGCTGTGCTGTGCACTGGCATAACTAGAAGTGTGGAGGCTGATAAACTTTTATGGGACCCCCTTTCTTCGGTTTAAACTGGCGTGGGACCCCTTTCCTCGGGCTAAATTGATGTGGGCCCCTGAATATTTGCCAGTCTAGCCACCCTATAGTTACGCCCCTGTTGTCTTTTATCATTCGTTTATTGTAACAACTAGCATTTCTGCTGGTTTGAATGCAAAAACTCGATTTGTATTTTGTTTCCGTAGCTGTTCCCACAAACATCAAAAGTTTGGAGCTGTTCTCATCAAAAGTTTGGAGAAAAATAAAAAATAATTAAACATTTTTATTTCGTCTTCTCTTAATTCTACAAGGAAGACATTGAAAGTTCCTAGAATATATCTTTTTTTTTCTAATAACGAATGAATCCAAAGTTTCCTGAAACGTTTTTTGCCGATGTAGGCTATTAGCGAAGTGAGCACAAACAATTTTTTTTTTTCTTTTTGCGCTGTGATAAATTCCACCATCGAAGGTCCGGACTCGTCACTCGAATGCACGCGTGAAGATAGCATCCGGGTTCTTGCACGGCCGGACCATGTAAAAGAGGCCTTATTACTACGGAGTAATAAAGGGAGGTCATGGGTTGTCAATAAGACTGGTCTTGTAGAAATTCGAGACCGAAGTTTTTGTTCAGGCTCGAAACAAAATATCAGGAACAAAAATGGCGTCACATATTTGCGACGCCTTTAGTATCTTGCCTTTAGTAGTTTGCCTTTAGTAGCTTGCCTTTAGTATATTCAACGATTTATAGGCCTAGCGATTTAAAAAAACAAATTAAACATTTTTAATCAAAATTTTTATATTTGTGAGATAGAATAGAGCAGACTTTAATTTAGAGGAAGTATAAATAGTTATAATATTACACAGGGCTGCAGCCCCCGCCCCCCCCGAAATTGGCCACCATGTCAACTAAATCTGTTACATGGGGGACCCCCCCCC
>JAHWFO010009537.1:2099479-2167727 GCA_023313115.1 Rhysida immarginata | reverse complement strand
GCATGGAATGGCGCTCTATGCAATATTCGTATACGAAATTAGACACGAAGACACAGGTTAACAAGTCTTTAATCGTTACTAAAATTAGTTACATGTTGAATGTGGCCTCCACCATTTACTGAAAGCAGGTTACGAATATTGCATAGAGCGCCATTCCATGCTGGTGGTGACCTTTTGAACTAATTTTTTTTTTTGGTGGGTATGAACTTCCCATGCCCTCTTGTATAATATTACCAAATATTATAGCTTTTGGTCCAGTAGGTTTTTTTTATGGCCATGTCAAAATGGAACTTTAATTATAAAGACCCTGTATATCATCCCAAATGGGTAGTTACCTACACAATGGGAACTAAGAATTAGATTTAAGGTGTAATTAATATATGGCATGAAGCTCCATATCGACGATCAGTATAGGTATAACAATAATTTTTTAGCATTTTACAGATTACAAAATAAGAAATACACCGACGTTGCTAATTAGATTTGGTAAAAGGTAGACATAATTCATTAGCATGACGGGTGTAGTGGTTGTGCTTGTCCTGATTGCAAACAATGGTTATGGGGGTTGACAATAATAATAGTGAATTCAAAGTTTTATAAATAAATGTACATAATTTGATATATAGTAAGAACTAGAAATTCCACCCGTCGCGTGGTAGACCCCCAGAAATTTATCTATATAATTTTTTAATTTCGTTAATCCTCTATCCAATTTTTTTTTCAATTTTTCTTTAAATGAATTTACTTTGATTTTAATGTCATTGTAACGACGTATCACTTGAACTTCTATTATGACTCTCTAATTAAATAGCAATAATTTTAAGTGTTTTTGATTATAAGTTTTCAATGGAAATTAATCTTAATTTAATTAATAGTTAAGTATTCATGGTATTTTATTAATGTATTGTGTATTTAACAATGTTAAAAGTTACGGACGATCGCTACTTGAAGCGTTGATTGCTGTTCGGCAATGTTGTCGCTTGGCTGCGTTGGCATGTTGGCGATTAGTTGCCTAGCAACGGGCAGTTGGTAGTATTTTATGCCGTCATGTCGTGGTAGCGATCGTCTGCTAAAGGTTAGCTCTTTACTTTTTGTTTTGCCCTTTGTTAACAGCAGTCACCGTTCTGTGTTTGTTAATAAAGTATACTCAGTTTAATCTTTAAATGCACTGGACAATTTATTTCCACTTCACTTGGCCATCGTGGAGGTTTTGCACGGAAGCCGCCACTTGTTTCGAGATATAAACTGGTCCTTTAGATTCCGGTCCTTTTTGGACACTTCAAGGGATTATCCCGACTTAAATTTATTTTTCGAGCCGGATCATCCCTACAGTCATAATTCATTTGATGTTCTTCTACCGTTGAAGTTTATTATCCAAAATAAAAAAAATTCTATAGTCTTTGCATTAAATTCCACTTCAGTGTTGCAATTTGGTTAAAGGGTTTATTTAATAAGCTTTGATACTTTTTTGCGTGCTTCTGAGGATCTCCATATCCTCTCTTCCATCCATCAACAAAACAATGATTTGCCATATTTATGGTAAATGATTAGAAAATATTTCACGAAAATATATTTCTTATTTTCTTTTTTATAATCACGTAATTTTTGCTAACTGACAATTTTTGCTAACACTGACAAAGCCTACAAGATAAGAGATAGTGCTTTGACACTACAATAATCTCTTATCTTGTAGGTTTTGGCATCGATAGAGCTGGTAACCGACTTACACTGCTGTCAGCTGGAACGGTCATTGTGCCAAACTCTCCCATATGATTTGCCTGGAGATTCCGAACTTGTATTAGAAGTAATTTTGATAAAGTGTCAGACGAAAACGGCCTCGGAAATGGAAGAATAACTAGATGCTATAGTATTATGATAACGCGCCCAGTCACTTGGCTATGAAACAGCCATCCTATTCCCCACCTTGTGACTCCTGGCCAATGATATCAACTAGGATGAAGACCTATCTATCCTATAATAGTTGATATCATTGCTCCTGGCTGTTCTCTACAATGAAAATCAAAGACAACGCCGACGCGAGCGGTCAAAAAATAAAAAAAATTAATAAATGCTGTAGTTATTGGATGGATAGAAGGAAAAACTTTTTTATGCATATTAAAAAAGTCTTCAAAAAAATAACCTAACTTTTTATAACAGATTTTGATAAAAAAACAAAAACAACAACAAAAAAAAAACTGTCATTAGCCGTCGAACTACATCCACTGCATCACGACAATAGCCACGCGTTGCTCCTCATCCGCATTCGGAAACCCTTTTAGTGATCTTCAGAATTTTTTTCTTGAGGTTTATCATGTAATTGTATGCATCTGTAACAAAAAATGCTCTACACCTCATTTTTCTAAACATCAGATATATGTTCTGACCCATCCACTTATTCTCAGTTCTCTTTTTTCGTTGTTGCGGGTTCGATCCCGGCCGAGGACGACGAGGATTTTTCAGGGGGAAATCCTGAGATCACGCACTTCCTTCGGAAGGGAAGTAAAGCCGTTGGTCCCGTGTAGTCGTTTGCCGGCTGCACGTTAAAGAACCCTTGCGAGGCAAAATTTGCGCCCCTGAAATAACCATAGCAGTTGAAAAGGACGTTAATACCAAACAAACCAAACCAAACCAACAATGGAGAAAACATTGGGAACGATGTTCCGGAAGTAGAGGAACAACTGCTTTGAAGGGGACAGTGCTTGAAAATGTTGTAAAATGAGCAATAAAGTCTTTATAACAACGTTCTTTTTTTTAACACTCATGTATTTCGGAAGTTATTATAGTTCGAGATTATTAAATTCTTAAATTTTCTCACAAAATAAAATTTTGCGTAAAACTAGTGGTTGTAAGTAAGCCTTGCAACTTTTTTTTTGGTCTTTTATTTAAAACCTTTAAAACTAATAAAATTACTAAAGAGTTCGACTCCACTTGACTTTGCACCTCGGTCTTCACAGAAAAGGAACTTTAACTCCTGTAACTGTTTGTAACTCCCGACTCAGGCCAACACCACCTCTGTCTATACAGGAGGAGGTGTTGCTTAGGCCCGTATTCAGAATGAGCACTAATGCTCTTGCTCAAAACCATTATTGAATACAGATTCCATATTATTGATCGGCCTCGGTGGCTCAGTGGTTGCGTGATCGCTTCTGATGCCCGAGGACGACGAGGATTTTTTCAGGGGGGAAATCCTTCTGAGAGGGGAAATCCTTCGGAAGGGAAATAAAGCCGTAGGTCCCGTGTAGTCGTTTGCCAGCTGCACGTTAAAGAACCCTTGCGAGGCAAAATTTGCGGCCCCTATAACGCCGTCCTGAAATGATCATGGCAGTTGAAAAGGACGTTAATACCAAACAAACCATATTAGTGATTTTGTACTCAACAATGGTTTGAGCAAGAGCATTAGCGTTCATTCTGAATACGGGGCTCAGAATTATAAAAAATAGCTATGTCATTTGCATAGGCTTGAATTTTACCCTTAATTGGTAAAAATAAGATGTCGTTGATGTAGATCAAGAAACATTATAAAATTGATCCATAGTCCTACTTAAAATCACATTAATTTTTTTTTAATTGTATGTAAATTTTATTCTCAAAATATACAGTGCAGTTCTAAACAACATTAAGGATATACATATATGTGGGTGTATATATAATATTTATAATATAAAAATGCACAATCAAAGATAAAAATTTGACACCCTCTATACATGATAAATGCGAGTTGTCTGAGTAAACAAAGGAAATACATTGTGTAATACTGAAAGGTTTTCATAGAAAAATATTGCAAATATTTCTGGTTACAAACTACCAAAATGGAGGTGAAGAAGAAATATTAACAAATCGAATAAGGTTTGAAATTGTACTACACAAGGGTTGTAGGAAAAGTTCCCCAAATGTTATTAGCCACCGTTTATTATTTTCGGTGAAAATATTTAAAGATATAAAAACCGCCTAGCGTTTTCAACGGAAGGAAAAATGAACACTATGCATATTTTTAAATGACGACAGACTAAATAGAGATTCTTCGAAATAACGTTAGCATCACCACCATCATTCCTCGTGTCCCGGTTGGTCTCTAAAAAATAAATAAAACAAAATATTACCGCATAAGAAATTTAATAACCTAATTTAAGAAAAAAAAAAAAAAAAATTTGTAGAAGCTGTATTATGTGACTATTTTCGTTGATCGAGAATCGCTCTTCCACTTCGTTAAGCAGCTGATTATGGAAATAAACTTCCAACAGCTAATACTTCCGATAACGAATTATCAGCATCGTATGGAATTTCAGGCGCACTTGGTTCGTTTCCCCAAGACCAGGAAACTACACTGATCACCCCCTAAACATTATGGCCACCGTCCTAATACAGCATTGCCCCACCTTTGGCACTCAAAACTGCTGCAACCCATCATGTCATGGATCCTACAAATTGTTGGAAAAGTGTCCGGAGGAAGACTGTACCAGATTTGCAACACCTGAAGACTATATCAGGTGTTGGTGAGCTCTGATCTGGCGCTCCATGACATCCCAGATGTGCACAAGGAGAGGTGCATCCCGGAGAGTTAGGAGGCCAGGACATCAACTGGAATTCGTCAGCATTTTCCTCAAACTACTATAGGACAATTCTAGCCTTGTGACAAGGAATGTTGTCATGCTGCAAGACTCCATCTCCATGAAAGGGTATAACCGGTCAGCAAGGATGTTCACATAGTCCACAGCTTTCATAGTGAGTTCTACAACAACCACCTGTCCCAAGGACGCTCATGACCCCCCCCCCCCCCAAAAAAAAGCTTAATAGCTCCTGTGTCGGTACATGTGTCGTTCAACTGTTTACCTGGAAGACGGCCTATCCTGACACGGCCATCGACGTAATGAAAGAGAAATCATGATTCATCGCCACTGTTGCATGGTCCAATCACGATGTTCACGGGTCCGTTATAGTCGTAAACGTTGAGGATGCTGGATAACATCGGTCACTTGAAGAGTCCCATATCCAACGGAGTCCGATGCACAGTCTTCGACGTCCGCATTCGTTGAATAGGCGTGAGCGTCCAACGCCTCGGCGTCTACTACCAGTTCCAACGCGAACACCTGACGAGCCGTGCCGTTTCAGAGATACTCGTCTAGTCTTCGGGCCATCACAATCTGGCCATAATCAAAGTCGCTTAAATCACAGCCTTCCCCATTGCACGTGCAGGTAAATATCATTCCACCTTGTCACGTGCCATTTACGTCATTAAAACAAATGCATTCTGACAGAGTAGAGGCGGTCATAATGTTTTGGCTGATCAGTGTAAAAAACATCACGACAGTCAACTACTTGTTTTGGCCTTTCAAGATAAGTGCAAACGTGTAACGAAGTTTGGGTATAATTTAATAAAATCCAACATACACAAGCCATTGAAATAAAAATCTCTCGCTAAGATTTATATAAGAAATTCGGTCCATATTATCCTCACTTGTACAGTATACACGCTTTGCAAAAGTCCAGACTCACCTTGACTTCAAATGATCATACACAGACATCACTTCGTCAATGTCCACGTAACAGCCTTGCAAATGCCTATATGCATCGAGAGGGAAAAAAAAGACGGTTAAAACATTGGTTTTTTTTTCGTATTATGCGATTGAACGTGTTTCCTTTCTATTATAGCCACGTACCTTGTGAGCTTCATGTGGTCAAAGCCAGTTCTACCATGCAACACCCGACGATTGTTAAAGGCGACCAAATCGCCCGGCATCATCTGGAAGACGAGTTCGGAGTTTGGGTCACGTAGTTTTTCTGTCAGTAGCCTGTTTAAATATAACAAAAATAATTATTTTATATTCTTCAGGATTTTAGAACTGATTCAAAATTTAGAGTAGGTTTAAATAGGAGGACTATAATATGAATGAATTATTCGATTAGTCTTTTCGTTCATAGGCGAACTGGAAATTTTCAATGGCCCTCGAGAATACCGTGTTAATTGTTTTCCAGGAACTAAACATCTTTTTTACAGTAAAAGCGACTAAAGAATGGAGCTATTTAGATGTTCATTTTCTCAAATGTAACATTGGCCTATATAAAATTGCATTACTAGGTGTCCCAAAAGTCTGGCATCATAGGGATTTTTATAGAACATAGGGTTGTGCCAAGACACTTGACAGGTTGCCGATAGAAAAGGAAGTATTGAATCCCCTCATCCCCCTCCCCACACACGGACCAGACCTGTCACCATTCGATTTTCATCTGTGGGTTTACGCTGCGAAGATCATAGATCTGTGCCATATGCCATCCAGAATCAGGAATGCTTTGTAGGTAGCTGATCCTAAAACCCTTGGAATGTCAATGTCAATTAGATCTATGTCTTGCAAAGAACGGCGGTCATTTCGAACATGTTATATAAAAGTCATTAAGATTCCAGACTTTTGGAACACCCCGTAAACTATCATAGACTGCAGCACGGTGATGCATAAACAGAATTTTCAATATTTTTCACAAGAAACGATGACCACGACTAAATAATACGACAAATCGTACTAATGACTATAAGTTTGGCTATATTGTCAGAGGCGCATTCCATCTCATCAATTTAGAACCTGCACGGTGTCACTGATTTCTCACCTTGAAAGGATTATTAACGAAAATGCTTTATGGTTGCAAAGATGTTCTCTTTGGCACAAGATTCTTTTCTTGCTTATAAAGTATTTCAAGAGTTCAGAGGAATAAATGTTCTTTCGTTCCCATTGTAACGCAGCTTCCTTCGTGATAAGGTACGCTAAAGAATAGGAATGTTAATGTTTTAGTTGGTGTTTATAATCTAAGAGTAAGCTAAACCAGATGGAGCTTATTGATGGTCATTTCATTACGTCTCAACAAACGGAAAAGTACTTTACAATGTAAGGGAATTGTTTAGAAAGTTCTTGCAATTATCTTGACAACGAAATTGAATAATGACGTACCTGTATGCATGATAGAATGGTAGAACCAAATGGGAAGGAATCTGCAATGGGCCCATAGTTCGATTGTTGTAATGGATCTCTGTGACCTCCTCGTCCTTGTCAATGCAGAGAATAGGCCAGTGCTGGCTGTACTTTAGCTGGAGGGAAAAATTACAATTAAGCACTGTTTAAGAAAACAGTAAATAAAGCGGTTTATGGATAGTTACATTCTTATTTCTGATGCTAAACTTCACGGGTGTTGATGAGAGCACGTGATAAGCAGCAGGTTGGTTGGTCTGAAGCCACTTGGCTGCAAGAAATCCGTCGACAAAGAAAGATTTACCGCCCCCAGTGTCACCATCGGATTTCAGGCAATGGAGCAGTTGAAGACCTTTTATAAAAGAAAAAACATTCATTATTCACTAACCCATCTTCCATTTTATGCCATCTTATTTTTAAATATTAATTACAATCCATGTAAACAACAGTACAATCTTTAAAAAGTTGGTTATGAGTAACGAGTAAATGCTATTACAAGCCCCATTTGCCGTTCTCGAATCCCGCAAGTGATTTAGACAGTTCTATTTTCCGTTTTTTGGTAGACTTCGTTCTCCGTAGATATTTGATTATAAAAAAAATGAATTAATACCAGAAATTCCGGCTTCGCTTGAATTAGTTATTACAATGTTGTTACATTCCATTCAGCTTGTTGACATCTGTCAAAATACTCTTACGAGAACCTTTTAAAAAATAAGAAAGTCGCGTCGGCAATCGCAGAGGCAAGCTTTCTGGACACAAACAAATCACAAAATATGTTTTGCTTATAGCTGTTTTCAAAGTTTTTCAGGTTTTGCTAATCACAGATCTCGCTGTGAACAATTCTTTGAGATCAGCCTGGTTTTATTGCGCATATTGCGATATTCTTATTGAAACCCTCCGTTTGAAATATTTTTATGACTGGCTTATACCGTAACATTCATTATAAATATTGCCTTATGCACATGTTGGATTACATGCATTGTTTATTGAAAGTTTGGCTTAAATTTCAGTTTTCATTACTTTTAATCACGAACAATGCGTATGACGATTACCTGGGGATTTTTCCCTATAATTCATGTCAGTATGGAGTTCCAGTCGTCTCCCAGAATAAGCCAAGTGGGCACTTGGATCAGGCTCACAGATGACGTCAAAAGTGATTCCATAGCTTGTTTCTTTAACGTACGTGAACCGTCGTACAACTTTAACGATTTCGTCTTTATTCACTGGAACATCTACATAAGCATTCAGACCATTAACTACTGTCTAATTAATTGTTTAAAAAATTAAAGCAAGATAAAAGATTGGCAGGATGCTTCAATTAGAGCAGCTCTTTATTTGAATACCAGATACGGAATGTTGGAATGTCTTACCTCTAATGACGGCCAGTCCATATTTGTGGATCATCTCGAGCCATCGCATGAGTCCCTCGTCATTCTCCATGACCTCTCGATAAGAGATCTCTGGGAAACGGCTCCATATGATCGTGCGATCCCACAACTCAATGGGTTCCCGGTGGTAAATGTTCTCTTCCGCAACTTCGAACGTGTCCCGGGCAAAACAGAGGCCGTGCTTGTGCAGCCTACAAACAACGAGAAGACGATCAAGCAATGTATTAAAAAGAAAAAATAAAATTCCAAATAGTAAATAATAAAAATATAATGTCAAGAAAAAAGGTTTCAGATTGTGAGGGCAATTTAATTTACATCTTCAGAAGTGAAATTTCGATTAGCATTAGTATGTACAGTTCAGTCTTCGGTTAACGCGCTTCTGTTTTCTTGTTATTAATGTCAATTGTGTTAGTCTACCTCTGTTAGATTTTGTTCTTTATGAAAACAATTGTCTTTGAATGTATCATTTACTTTAAAATGTCTTTCCCTATAAACAGTAGTAATTACATATTCCTTCAGCGTTTAGCCTAACCATTTAAATAATTCATGTTTTACCATTAGTCCATCTTCAATTATTCTTGAACTACCTACCCGCTATTCTACTTTGTCTAATATTTTTACCATTTCTGTGTTTTATGTTGATCCGATGGCCAAAATTATTCTTAATCATGTAACCTTATTCTTTGCGAGTCCAGTGGAATTTAAGCAATTGATAATGTAAGTTCTTTCTTTTAATGTCTGTATTATGACAAAATAATAAGGAGATATTTCTTGTCATTTTCTATAAACTACTATTATTATACAGTAAAACGTTTAATGTTTTAATAAATTGCTTTATCTAACGAAAGAACAGATACGAGGAATTATGATGTAACTGAAAGCAAACATGTTACCAGCCATAACCATGAGTGTCCTTATTAGAGGATCGATAATGATATTGGAAGTTAAAACCTTTCGAATACAAGAATTTGGCCCATTTAATTTAGCGTTACACACGGACCAACTGACTTGAAATTTGATTTGATTTTGTTTTTATCCACTTGAGTTGAATATTACCATCTTAAAATGCCAATTCCGTTCCAGCAAGTTCGGAACAATCATTATACAATGGCTGCGGTTCATCATTCTTTGGGTCGTCGGTCATTTACGTCATCCTTCTAACTTCATCTTTCTCCATTAAAATAGGACGTTGAATGCCATGACAGTATGAGTGACGAACATTGTCTTTAGATAGTAGATCTTAAGCCTTCCTGGAGAAGGCCATTGGATACAAATGATCGTGATATGATACCTTCGATAATAAAATCGCCTTCGTGGTTATTAAATAACTTCACAAGAATATCTATATATGCTGAACTATTTCAGATTGCTATTGGGTTACATTAAAGCTCGCTGACATGGGTCTTAGAAATTGTATACAGTTAAGTGAAGATGCTACATCATAGAGAAATGTTCCTTAAGTTTTAAACAACACGTCCACAATATACGGACACAATTTCAAGTTTAACCAATTTGGGAAAACGCTTGAAAAAAAATCCTTAACTAAAAAAGAAATGACCAGTAATGAAAAGTAAAATATTCAAAATTAGAATATGGCTGCATTTTGTGGTCATCTGCTTCAAGATTTGTTATTTCTCTTCTAAAGGTCGGATACAATAAGATCATCCGAGCAGCTTTTTCTATTGGGAAATTAGCTTCTATGACTTGGGCCATTTCTCAACTCGGAGTCTTTACTCTGCAAAACATCATTAATAACACTAGCCAACAAAATTTAAGTTTTTTCTTGTAACTAAATGCAAGTGGGTGATTTTTGGTAATATTTTTTCTGCTGATTACGAATATAATTTTTAAATTTCTCTAGCACGCACAGTTTTCTTGTTTTACTATGAAACATTTTTAAATCATTCAGTGTTTGGGGCCTGGTAAATTTCCTTGCGGCCCCAAAATATGGATACTTTAACATTGTAGCCGCTTCTCTTTTCACACCCATTACTTTAACATAGAAGTTTCGATGTGCATAACTTGGAAACTTGACGTGATAGAAAAAATCTAAAAGCAGATTCGGATTCTACATACAAATTACTACTAAGAACACTATGTGTGGTCTTAGTTATAAAATGTGTGTTGACTAGTGTAATGCAAAAATAAAGGAAATTTATAGAGCTCTATAGTAGACCAGGAACATGCAGCTCATTTTATAAACTATTGGTTGAAAACCAGTGATTGAGATAGAGAGACCCATGATAATATCTTTGTGTGTTAGGTCAAGTTTCCCTTATAACTCTTTCCAACTGTGGAATCAAATGCCGTTTATCCTGAGGTCTGCTATAATGACCTGTAATCAATCTTCATGTAGTAACCACCGTCGTCACGTTACGAAATTACTTGCCTAGATCTTTTAATTTTACGAAATTAAATATTTTACAACAACAAACTGATTCTAGATCTAACGATATTTGATTGCATTTTATTCCTTTGGGATATACCATTCATAATACTAATAATAATAAAAATAATAATAATAATGTTAATCAAGATCTCCAAAAATCTCCAATCAGCATGGTAGTCATTGCCAGAAATATTACAGCATGGGCGAAGTGGAAAACATTCTTGGAAGTAATCTAAAATAAGCACGTATCCAGGCGACTCAAGTGCAGGTGCCAAAAAGAATATCGAATTGCCAAATTCGAACTGAGGCGACCAAAGGGTCACATTCTAAGACAATCCTGAAAATGAAGCCAATAGGCAAACATCGCGAGGATGACGATCAGATACAGTAAATTAAGACCTACTTTTAATGCAAAAATTCAACTAGTCTGGCATAAAAAAGCCCAAAACAATTCGGAAAAAGGCGAAGAAAAGTGACTTTGACTTGGTTTCGATGACTGATAAAACGATGAGTCTCAACAATGTTCTTTGTTGAAAGGTTTTTCTTTCATTATTAGAGATAGCGCGCTATGTTGTAATGCGGTATTTAAAAGGTATGCAGCGTTAACCGAGGACCATCTGTTCTTACTTTTTAACAAAATGGGCAGTTCAGTGCAAAGTAAGGAACTGAGGAACTGATAAGAATTTAAAATGATTTGCTTTAATTTTTAATATATTATCTTTAAATTTGGCATGAAAAAGAGGGGGTGGGGGATGGGGAACAGCTGCCTTTTTTTTTTTTTTTTTTTTTTTTTTTTGTGTTATAGAGGTAGCCTACCAGCCAGCCTCATAGACGCTGCAGTGCTCCTGCTGTTGCCTGATGGCTCTGCCTTCGACCGTCAGCTCCGTGTCGTTCGGGGGCCACTGGATGAAGAGGTCACCACTCGCCGTCACCTCGACCGACCGGGGCTTGATGGCGCTCCTCAGCATGGGGGAGTCGAGCAGCTTCTGCCTCGTCTCGGGATGCACGCACTCATCACATTTGCAGTTGTCTCGCAGCTAAGTCACAACAAAACACACACAAGTTGCACCACCGGGGGATTTTTTGTTGCTTGCGGCTTATATTTTTGTTCCAATCCTTTTGAGCCATCTTTTATTTTATTTTATTTCTTTTCAAAAATTTTGTTTGTTTTTACTTTTAATACCTGATTTGCGATGAGGGAGGGGAGGAGAGGGCGGGATTCGGTCGGTCCTCCCTTCCGCCAACCCTTCCTCTACGCGGATTTCTTCGCATCGGGACGCCTTAAAGAGTTGCTTTAAAAATTATCCGAAGGAAGGAAAACTCACCCAGAGGTATTTGAAGTCACAAGTTCTGTCGTCGTTGAAAATGATTTTTGTTCCCTGCGACCCCAGGGGCACTGCCGATTGGACCAAGGGCTTTTGTTCTATGCGAGTGGAAGGAGCCACTGCTGTGCTATTGGCTATAGAAAACAGTGAATTCATACAACATACATATATTACCAGTTTATTTCAATATATCGTTTTAAGATGTCCTTTATTTTAAACAAGCAAACAAACAGCAACATTTCAGAAAAAATTCATCTGTGTAAACAGCATCTGTACACGAAACTCCCTAAACGATAACGTTAACTCCCACTAAGTGACAAGAATCGTTTATTAATAGCGAACGTCATCTGCTAAATCGATGGTAATCGATTCATTTGATATTTTTAGGAGGAGATGGGGATAGGGAAAAACCCTGGCTTATGACATTGTTCTAACAGTTTGCACTGAAAATAAAAGGAAAAACTGTAAAGAAAACCATTCAATTAAAAAAACGATGAACTCAAACGTTGGAGGCTAAAAAAGAAAATTAAACAAAATTCTTGCACAAAAAAAACATTCGTTTTATTTTCTATTTAATTACGTACCCATTTTTTCAATGAAAGCAAAATCTCGGAAATATCATTTAACTGGTTCTGTCAGCCATTTTTGTCCGTATGAGTAAATCTGCTGGAATGGTTTCAGGGTGTATGGTTATTATTAATATTATTATTATTTTACTCTCATCGAGTTCCATGTAATTTTAACAAAGATTCTGAAGCAAATCAGTATCTGATGCTAGATACTGTGGTACAGGAGAACGTTACCGTTTAAATTTCAAGGGAATTATTAGTTCAGAGGCTTTTCACATTTCTTACCTCTCCTGTGGAGATTACGCTGTGTTGTCACCACAACATTCTGGGAAATGACCTTCTTCATCCCGTTGTGGATTAGAGAAACGGCCGTCCTGAACGCCATGTCGCACTTCTAAAACGAAAAGATGTATTTCGAACAAGTCAGCTTCTCATATCGATAAGAACAACCACTTTGACAGATAAAGTGGAGATTTTAAAGCGTAAACGAACGCTGCCATGAGAACAACTATTGGTCTAAGACCAAATTAAACTTTACTCTATGACCCAAAAGAAATAAGTTTATCGTGAAATTGAGATTCAAGGCGATAGCGTCAAAAATAGTGATTATAATTTTTTTTTTAATTTTAGTAATATACAGACTGATTGACTCTGCAAATTTTTTTTGCCCTAAGCTATATGTATTGTGTATCTGCTGGAACATTGATTCTGCCCATGTTAAGCTCATCTTTTTTTATAGAAAACTCATTATTTGGCAAGTTTCGTAATAATGTTGCTTTAAAGGGGAAGGTTCAATGTATCATTTATTCGTTTATTCATCATAAATGAAGGTTTGCTTTTTGTCATCACCTTGCAGATTAAAGTTTATCGGCGTTTTAAGTGTTTTAGAACTTTTGTAACCCTAACGTTATAGAAGGTACTTGACTCCTATTTTACCCTTTGATTGAATTGATTGTTGCTTGAAACAAAGCTTTTATGTAGCTGAATAGCCTGCATTTCATGCAACATTTCATTTTATTTCGGCGGGTGAATTGGAAAATTTAGCAATTAACTATTCATTTCATTTGTTTATTAGCTGAATAAAAATCACTTAAAAAACAAACAAAAATAAATTTCATCATGTTTATCAATGAAAGCTGAGGAATAAATTGATATTAAAATCTTTATCAATTCAATTAACCCTCCCCTCATATTTTTTTTTTTTATAATAACTTCCTAACAAACGAACTTGAATGCGTTCTCGTCAGCAAATGCGCTTATCGTGCAGAGTTGAAAGTGAATTGCCCTATCAATCGAGTTGCTACAGTTGCAACAGTTCTTTAGCTGATTCCACGTGAGAACACAAGACGCAATCATGTAAACGAATCCACTTTATGTCATCTGATAGGGAATGAAAATAAATTAATTATAAGCTGATCGCAATTCGGCATTTTGCCCGTCCGCAGAATCGAATGGGTTTGTTGCATAACTTATTCTAAGGTTACGCAACGAACGTCCATGTGGTTTTTTAACTAAAATAATTTGAATAAGCCCAATTTGTAGGTTTATAATGTAACTTATAAATGTCAGAACTAAACAGTATAATTTTGTTTATAACGCAAAATGTTACAGTTATTTTCTGTACTGTAGTGAGCATAATTAATGTTTGCCCATGATTTCATCTATTCAAAATGCGCAATTTCAAGATCCGACACAGTCTGTAATTGCAAAGAGCAGCTTATTTAAAATTTATTAAGAAGTCTGTAAGAAGAGAAAGAGGAAAGCGATTATTATTGGAATCTTTCTATTAATAGTTTGACATCATGATCCCTCGGAATGTCATTAAAGTAATTCTTAAAGTGTACAAAAAAAAATAATCCTCAGTGGGCAGAAAATAACGAGAAACCACGGATTTTGTTTCAACAACGACCCAATCAATATTCTATAATTTTATTTATGATTGCTTTTTTAACAGGAAATGGCAATATTATCAAAAGATCTTAATAACAGACTAGCCCAATACTGCCTGGAAAATTTACACCACCCAGATTGGATAAAAAATAAAATTATATCAAAACAATAAAAAATTACAAAAAAAGATTAATAAAGAATCTTGCATATATAAATAAAAAAAAAAAATTGGCCAAACCAAACTATTAAGTTAATTAAAACTGGCAGATACTATATGTAATAATAATTGAAAATAACTATCTCATCTTCATCTTTGAAACCTCATCTTTATTATTATTATTATTATTATTATTATTATTAGTGGTAGTAGTATTGTAATTCTCATTGTAAGCATCATCTTATTTATTAATCTCTTTGGAGGATTAATCTTTTTTTATTATTATTTTTTTTTACAAATTTAATTGTAATACTGTGTCAAAAAGGTGACTATCATCTATCATCATCTACCATTGAAACTGTCCTTGGATCTAAAAAAAACTGTTGGATGACCAGCTTTCCATAAATTTAATTGTTTACACTAGTCGACATTCCAGCATTTATTTGGGTGGACATCCCAACATTAATAATAACAACAGAAAAGCAAACTGTATCCTACAACTCATCTAATGGATTTCCAAGGCCTTCCTGTAAGTGACTTGTTAATTTTTTTGTACTTTAATTATTATAATTTTGGCATTTATATTAAGGAAGAATTAAAATATTAAAAAAAAACATATTTAAAAACTCATCTTATTTCATATGGTTAAGTTTTATTCAGTTTACCTATTTAAAGAATAGAAGCTTAAACTAAAGATAGGGAGAAGTCATTTTCCCTAGAAACGTTTTTATTGACATTTTGATTGGACTTTACTTTAAAAGTGACATCTTCATCAAGTTTCGGCTAATAAATTTTATAATCCGTGCAAAATTCTAAAAACTCGTCATAGAACTTCATCTGAGAACTCTTCAAAACAGTCATCTCGTGAATTCAACATTGTAAATATCCTGTGATCCGGACCATCAAGCAGCAAAGTGACATTGACCGTTTAAATGACCTGTAAAGTGACTTTTATTTACATATTCTTCGAATAATTTCATTGTTACCCAATTCAGGCAGTAAAAAATAATCAATTTCTATGAAATGTTAATATTTATACGCTTTCAATCGAGGATCGAGGATAAAGGCATTGAATAAATTAAGTATTTATCGAGTCCAACTGCATCTTTAGATTGAAATTATCCATTTTTAAACACTGCTATTTTGCAAATTTCCTTCCATCTCCGCTTTCACAGTCGAGTATTCTGAAATAAGGATTTTCATTATTAATTATTTAAACCAAACGTCGCTTTGGAATTACAGCCTGTGATAGAAAGAAAACGCTTCTTTTTCAATTCAATTCAATTCAATTCAATTCAATTCAATTCAGTTTATTTGTACCCAACAGCTTGCGCCAACTCGGTTACAAGAGTGTAAAATATAAAAAAGAAAGGAAAACATAAGAAAAATAAAAACTTAACCAACTAATATATAAAATAAAGATGATTATTTTCGATTATTTTGTTAATTATTCCTTAATTTTAATTCGAATTAACAATTTCTAGCAGGCAAGGTAGTATAGATATCAGTTAGCCGATATTGATAATAATAAAATTCATAAAGTTACTGCTTTTCCCTCCTCTTACATTGAATATCAGAAAATATATGAAATCCTATTATTAACTTAATTTTCATATAAGAATACTGAATTCTTACAGACTATAATGAAGCCTACGCAAATCGAATTTCGAGAATTCTTAACAACAGTTTGAAATGTCAACTGTTTTAGAATTCTGTTTCTGATCGCGAATATACATAAAAATATACGTAAAATATTTAGCACCACCAACTTTAACATACTTCCCTTGAAGGAAATCGTATGTTAGAATTGGCATGATAAGGGAAGAGGATATTCCCTCCTCCCTCCAAGAGTGGGTATTCATATGGTTACCAACTCCCCAAAAATGAGCTTAATATGTGTATCCATGAAAAGTTTAGCTGCACACATTAATTTAGAATGTAATTAAAGTTGCGAGATAACTAGAGCAGATAGCATTATTAGCAATGCAAGCAATTTAACTTTAACAGCTCAGACTGGTAGGGGGGAGAGTTTGTGCATCTAGAAGTTCATTCAATTAAAAACCGATAATGTTTATACTGTCATCGACAGTTTTTTTATCTGTTCGTAGTTTGAAGCTGCCGATGACCTTCACCGACCATTATAGGGAACACTCCCCTATAATTTTTTTTAAATATATATTCAATCATATTAATGAAGATCCTTGATGACCTCGACGTAGATAGCTGCAGTTTATCAAGTAAAACTGGCAACATCATCGCATCCTGAGGTCAAAAGATCTTGTTTTTCGGAAACAGGAAAAATAAGACAAAAATTACGGTGGGGGAAACTGGAATTATTTGGCTTAAACAGAAATTCTTTGGAATGTAGTTTTTAGGCTTTTTTTTTTTTTTTAAATTAAATTCAAATCGCCGATTCATTAGAGCACGTGAAGCATCAAAGGTTCGAAGATCGAATAACAAAGCAGTCTCCCTAGTCGTCAACGCAGTTCTGTTTGTTGTAAGCACTGCATTTGTTAAAGTTATCATATAAAATTGCAATTCAAATATAATTTACGCAAGAGTACAGAAAATTATGCACTATTACAATGGGCATTTATTGCTTACTAAAAGAGTAGAGTCGGATCGCACCTGCTTAATATAAACTTACGCAACCTCTATCAAAGGTTCACCATGCTGTTGCGCTTTCCACATTAAAAAAAATTAATAACTGCAATTGCATTAGCAATGAAAAAAATAACTTAAATTATTTTATTCATATTTATTTGACAGTAACAATTACGTATGCATGCTGTTGATGACGGACACGCCTTCGATCGCGCTTTTTGAAGAATCGATTAAGAGAATTTGTACTAAAATAAACATTAAAATTTGTAATTTCCTATAAACTAAATTGGTATGTTTTAAGCAATACTTAAAAAATACTTTAAGTAAATTAAATATTAAAAATGGAAATTAATGGAAATTTAAAAATCAAATTTTTAAAGTACAGAATTTTTTTTTTTAATGTTTCGAGAAATGGAGAATTTTATGAAATTCTAAAGTGCATGAAATTATAAAAAACAATTTTATAAAGGTTGTTTTAAAAAAAAGACTGTTACAGCTTTGAAAGTAGATATCTCGTGCATATAACGTATACATATTTAATTTTTATGAAATGTTTATCAGGGCCGCCGCAAGATTGAACATCGTAAGGTGTGGCCTCACAAACACGCAAAAACAGGAGAACCACCAAATTAAGCCTTAAAAAAAAATCAAAAAATGAGAGTTGGCATATAGAGACGCAAGAGACGTTTACTAAAGATGCATAAAATTATTAAGGGCTTTTCAGAGAACTTTTGCACAGAGGCATCTTATATGCCAACGGCAGCCTTGAATATTATATAATGTCACAAAACATTTCAAGTTTACCTCGATGTGACTTCCTTTATAATACGGCAGACTTTCCACTCACCTGGAATGAATTTATTCTCACAAGTCATGTAGCATCTCACCCAGTGCTGCGACATAAGCATAGTACGAACTGTCGATCTTTAACGATCTCCCAGGGATGTAAGATGCGGGAAATGAGATGGTCATACAATCGCTTCCGCCTGACCAATCCACCAAGTTACTCGCTCACTTCTTCAAGATATGAAGTGAATACGTCCTACTTTGTCATCTTTGTTTAATTGTGGAATGAGGAACCGTTAGAGCCTATTCAGATATACGATACCCGCAATGGTCATCTCCAACTGTCCGTACACTTTTTCTTTGCTGAGGACAGCTATGGTAATGTGCCAGTCGTTCCACAAATAGTCACACTTTCCTGCCACACGCACGTAGCTTCCCTGCTGTAACTGCCGCGATCATTTTGAGTTCGGAATTCAACGATATTTATATGAAATGGTAGTATGAATACGCGACATTTAAGGAATTTCCAAAAGAAAATGGGTTCAATCCAGGGAAGGAGATAGTCATAGATCGGCCTCATTCGATCAATAAACCCACCTGGAGAACTTGTTTTAGACAAGTTCACGCAGTTCTGCAAGATAATTTCGGATGTGTCGTCTCACTGGAAGTGATTGTA
Source organism: Rhysida immarginata (assembly GCA_023313115.1). Classification (NCBI taxonomy): domain Eukaryota; kingdom Metazoa; phylum Arthropoda; class Chilopoda; order Scolopendromorpha; family Scolopendridae; genus Rhysida; species Rhysida immarginata. Next base: position 2,148,987 of record JAHWFO010009537.1, on the reverse strand, counting down.
TCCTTCTTGGTCATCTTTGTCCACTTGTGGAACAATGAACTGCTTCAGCATGTGCAGATGCACAATACCAGCAATGGTAGTAAGCAAGAAGGAGTTGAATAATTTTTTTTTTTTTTTTGCTAAAGGTTGGAAAATATACTTCTCTTTGAGCTGTTACTAATATGTTACAAGAAGCATCTGCCTCAAAAGCAGCAGTTGGCATATGACTCATATGAAAATTGCAGAGCCCAGGAGTCTATTACCTTTTTTTTCCGATGTAATGTTTGGGTACTATAAAGCCATCTGCATCAATCTTAATATCTACATTTAGACATTTCAAAACGTTGTGCATACCTCTACTAAAATAGAGGTAAGGATATACATAAAGATGTAAGGATGTAAACTCTTTCAAAGCTTGGTTTAAAACAACCTGTACAGTTGGTAGAAATTCAATGAAATCTATTCTCAAGGACAGTCCAAAGGAGAAAAATTCAACAAGGGAAAAAATGTACGGTTTCTAAACTGTGAACTTGGGAGTGCTCGTGCATTGTGTTAGTAGAGTACAGGATTATTCTTAGTGGTAGAAAAAGCCTGTCCGCAACATAATCCATGTTGCTTTTGATCTAATGATTGCTATTTTCGACAATCGCATTGCATAGGTCCTCCAAGACGAGCAGTAGCGCTAGGCCGCGTTCTGTTAAGAAGATCACACGCCTGAGCTGTTGGATCCACATCTGGAGAACGAAGAAGATTGAAGAAAAATAAAAAAGATACCAAGAATTATAATAAAGACCTTATTCGGTTCACTTTTAATAAAAACATGGATATGATGTAAGATCAAACAGAGGACGGGTCAGTTGTCATTTGAAATTGAAAGGTTTCTTCAATAAATCGAATCTTAATGGCCTGAGTCCTTATCTATAAAAACAGACACGGAGTTCTGAAATTGTACTTTTGTGGCCTCTTCGGGCCATTGCTTCAGATACCGGTCGTCCCTTGCTGTTGTTCCTCATAGACGACCTCATCGACCGCATTCTCATTTTTCTGGAAGCGATTCCACGTAACTACTCAGTGACTCCGTCCACCTCCGTGTCCAAACGGGAGGCGTTACTGTATTCAAAACACGAATAGATAGAATTTGATTGCCGGCATAGCTTAGAATAATACTGGGCTTATTATTATTACACGTCCATCTTGTTCCTTGGCGAGTGAGAAGAACGCCTGGACTGTTTTCTCTGATAATATGCAAATGAGTACCTTAAAAATTGGTTATAACTGCTTGTTAATTAGTACCTGCCTGAAAATGGGGCAATTTTTTTGACAGTTCTTTAAATATATTTCAAAAGTTATACAAAAGTACATATGAATTGAAATTTCATATTTGAAGAGTTTTTTTATTTTATTTTAATGTTGCCATTTTGGCGCGCTCAGAATACACAAAACAGCATTTTCCCATCTGTAAATTTATTAACATCTGATTCAATAAAACACTTGGGCTTCTGGACAATTGCGATAATTCCTAACGAGGACAATTAGCACACTCCCTCGCCAAAACAATCAAAAGTGATTTATTAATATTAAATAATGGAAAAGAATAATCTTTTTTATTGTTAAAATGATAAATTATCATCGCGTGCTCGGAAATGGACTACGCAGACGTCATCCTTTGTTTTATTTTTCGCTTTGAACAACAATTTAGTTTGAAGCAAGGATAATATATAAGGAATTTGCTAGTGATTTGCATCCTATCATACGGTTCAGTTTCTCAGGAAGTTCTTTTATTCATCTTTTCCCGATTTCGCCAACTCGACGACAGAAAAAACAGCCACGCCCTCAACAGGATTCGGGCTTGCTATCCGGAGGATTATGCACTTGCGCCCAAATTAAAACTTGTCCTTACAGAACTAATAACGAAATGTACTAAGTAACTAAGAACTTTGTTGCAACATCGTTTTTCTATGTTATATTCCGTTTATAGCAATCTCATTTAAGTATCAAATGACACTCTGTACGAGAAAACACTATATAATTATTTTTTAATTCTATTTTTAAAACAATGTGGGTCCCTTGAAGACGATAAAACCATTAAACGTCAAGGATATTAAATCTTATTGTCTTAAAAATTGAATAGACATAATGTAATCCTATTATCGCCTCTATCACCTTATTAGCATGGCGACGATGATAATTATATACAGAAGGTTGGCACGATATAGAGTGACGTTTTCAATTATACAAATCAGAAAATCAGGTGATGCGATAATTGTCGGGTTTTGTCCGCAAGAAGTGTTATTTAACAGATTTGTTTTAACGAGAGAATTCGTTTGGGAAAGGCTACATCGTAGTTCTTTCTGAAACGAAATTTACTTTTTCCCCGATTATTATTAATATGCAACGCAGAGTTTTACTATTTCCAGAAATGGGATCATCAAAGTACTAAGTACTTAAACTTATCAAAGATAAAGATTTGGAACAGCATTCAGCGGAACCAAATCCGTCCAGAAAGAGACTCATCCCAAGTCGCACTCTGGAGGCCGTCAGGAAGATTCGGCGCCTTGTCTTCGGAGAAAATCCAAAGATGGGTGGTGAACGCCGTAAAAATGTCCCGACAGCGGTTAATAAGGCTATTCGACAAGATCAGGGCCTCAAAAAAGCGTCGCAAATCCCGTGTTCACCGTCTCCTCCCATGTCATCGAGTCCCACACCCCACATAACCATTGGTTGGTCCGATTTGGATGATTTTTTTTTTTATTTTATTTTTTTATGCTGAACAAGTTTGCAATTGGGTTTTTTTCCCTTACGGTTTTTGAGATAAAATTTGAATGTGTCCTAATTTGCATATTTGGGAGGATGAAAAGTGCACGATGGGATAGGCCACCCACAACTTCCTATTCGTTGGATTCATCAAAATTGACATATCTGCTTCGGTTCAAAAAATAAAAGGGGGGGTTCAGACTTTTGTATTCACCCTGTATAATGAATTAATAAATTATCATCTAAAGTTGGTAATATATGAAATTACGTATACGATCCTGAAAATAGGCCAAATCTATAGGTGTTCTCAGATGATAAGAATTTAATGAGTTATAAATTTAAAACAAAAATCAGACACTTTTTAAAGAAAAAATTTTAAAACTTGCTTCCTTCCGTTAAAAGTTTTTTGGGCGTTCATAAGTGCGTTATTTTCCTGTTCCCTGAATAACGATACAAGATATACAAAATCCTCTGGCGGATGTCTGTAATAAAGTGTTTTATATATAAAGTCCGGCTATCTACTCTTAGAATATTGCCCTACTGTTTTTAAAAGTGGCTATATGTTCAAGTTAATTTACTATTTATTGCAGATTTTTTTTTCACTTTTTCAATTACTTAAATAAAAATCAATTAACCGCCAGCTGAATGATTATTAAACAATCGTCGTGCAATTTATGACCAGTGTTCATTAAGCCAATTGCTATAAAGTTTGAGAAACAATGACAACTTCCAGACGCTTAAGTAGTCCCAAAATTCGTTTGTTAAGGATTTTTCTTACATATTTATGAGTAAACAAATGTATTTATATGAAGAGAAATAAATACACAAATAATTTATTTTCCGAACTGGTATATAATAAGAATTCAGCTGGTAAAATTTATGGAACGATGATTCATTTAAATAAATAAAATTTATAGCATGCGCAGATGAAAGAAACGAAAAAAATTTTCGTGCCGCAGAAGCAAAAGGAAAAGAATGCCCAACATTGTGTTGGAACGAGGGCTCATCTTGTATAAAATAAGCACACAGTTCTTTAATTAAAGATTACAGGAAACAGGTTTTGGATTGGTATGAAATTAACTAAGAAAGAAAAAGAACGCTCTCTGTTATTACGTATAATCCACAATCAACTTTCGAGGATGGTTCCCCTCCCCCCTCCCTCCCAAGCTAGCATGCTCCGGAGATCCTGCATTAAGTTCAGATATTTTGTTTATATTTAACGCTACAAATGGAAGCTAATGCCCTCTGTATTATCATAACTGACTGATAATTTATTTTTAAAAACATGCGAAGGATCTTATTAAAATTCACAAAGTTCCTCATTTGGAGTAACGCTTTTACGATTCGGACCAATTGTTGGAGGGGGGGGGGGTGTACCAATATCTATAATCATTGGCGTCGAATGATAAAGTAGACAGATCTATTTTTTTATTGCATAACAGACTCACTTTTATTTAGCCAAAACACCTGCGTTAACATGGAGTGTTTAAAATGACGTAACTACACTTTGGAAAAAAGCGACTGCTGTGAAGCTGCAAATCGCCTTTATTTCCAATTGCAGTTGTTGGAAAAAAGAAGAAAAAAAAAAAGAAAAAAAACTTCATCACACCCATTAATTTTTATAAAATATTAGAATATAAGTGTTATATAATGGGGTTTTTCAGTAAGTCCTGGAGCATCTTAAAATATAGTTTCTCTTTAGAACTTGTGCTAAAATTACCGGACAGATACATTACTTTATATGAACTGAAATGATGAATTATAATTTAATTTAAAAAAAAAATAAAAAATAATATAGTTAAAAAAAAACTAACTTCAATATGTTTACATAAATAAACTATTTAAAATAATGTTTTAAAGAATTGGATTGCTACTGTCGACAAAACTTTCGAGAAGTATGCAGATTCTCATTCGGGTCGTATGATGTATTCTTTTGATAATAAAATGACACTTCGTGTAAACGTAATAAAGTAGGAAGAGAATTTTATCGTATGACAATAAAACATTTTTTTTTTGTAATTTTTTTATCATATGTAAATTGTATTGGTTAACGAAATCTTAAAGTATTGTGGTGATTCAAAAGATTCCTTACAACAAATAGTTACTTCCTATGTCATTATTCATACAAACTATGATAAAAGAAAGAAAAAAAGGAAGCCAGTCTTTTTTTGTTATTCTTTAAAAATCAGGATGGGGAAGCTTATTCGTGAAATTCAGAGAATTCATCATAAATTACAAATACGGCTTCGCTGTAAAGACATTGGCTAATGGAATGTAAACAGCTAAGAATTGGACGAACAAAATTAAATAAGTATTATAAGCACACCTGTAAAAACTTCGAGAAAATATTAACATATAGACAAATTTTTTGGGGGGAAATAAGACAAAAAATGCGAAAGAAAAACAATACATTTTTTAAAACTTGAGCTTTGCTAAAAGAACCCGCTGTGGTTGCTGGCTCCTTTCCCCGTCATCGATCGTGTGGAATTATTGGTCAGTGGAAAATACCCAGCACGAGAGGAGTGCGTCTGCTTCTAAAGGTAACGTACGCGTTTTCATATTCAAATTGAACATAAAATGCAATGAATTTATCGTGCTCTTTTTAGAAAGCTCCCTCTCCCATTCGTTCCCCCCTCAGGCTCACCTGTTGCAGATAAATTGTTCCCGGTGTTGACTGTCGCTCACTTTCTCTTCAAAATTCGTCCTCTTATTCCATGGAAAGAGGCAAGTTCTCGCTCTTGATCAGCTGGAGAAGAGTGCTTTCATCTACCCGTGTGCGCGTGCATGAAAACGAACGTGACGTCACTCCGTCGCAACGTTCATTGGCCAGCGTTAGCATCTCTCGGCAGCCGCCTTAGCAACAACGCCTCGAGTGTCGCTGGTAACGAATCCTTTGCCGTAAAAATTTTATCCCCGAAACAGCCGAGCCATCCGAGAATTTTTTTTTTAAATAAAAAATAAAACATTCATTAAAAAGAATAAAGGAAGATCGGTGTGTGCAATTCTTAGACTTAAAATCATTTTATATCCGTTTTTTCGCATTTTATAAATGAGTTTATTTTATTTTTTATTTTGCAGAGTTCAAGAAATTTTTAAATTAAAAACACAATCACTCCATTTGAAATTTACATTAAATCTATTTTAATCTTGCGAGCGATTTCAGCGTTTGCTCCTTATTACAGACAAAGCCTTTTTTTTTCTGTACGAGATTTAAAAAAAGGAAGAATTTCGATTGAAATTATTCATCGCATTTTTATTGATCACTTGAACTTTCTTTGATACATTTAAGAGTGGAGAAGTAATAAAAATTCACTAGATAATTAATAGAATATTTCCTCAAAGTCCAGACGGTTATATAAGTTTTACTTCGTTTAACGACTTTTGCTACAAAAAAAAACAAAAAAAAAACGAAACGAACGCCCTGTCTTTGCATTTGTTTTAATAGTATTTTTCCCCCCGATTTAATAGATGAACTTGACCTTATTTTTTCGTTGTTATTAGTCATATCTGCAGATTCACAAGTTCAATGGTATTCTTCACACGCGCACGCAAGAAGGCTATAGGAAATAAAATTCATCTGAATAGTCGGATAAATTTCTATTTCACTTATCTTATAATTAATTTTTGTTTCATTCGTGTCTGTCGAAAAATTCTAAAATTATAAATAATATATTCAAGGATTCATTGAAAGTCGAAGATCCGTTCCGATTAATTCGTTGTTGCCTCGGGGTCCATGAAGGGAGGGTTGGTGAGAAAGAGCTGGGGATTTTCCATTCCCTGAAAGGCATCCTCTCAGGTGATCTCTTCAAACTCGCACGCGCCTTCGTGCGTCGTTGAAATAATAGAACCTTTGCCGGATCCATTTACATATCGCTAGTTAAAAAAAAAACAACAAAACAACAGGAACTTCGTTGGTGGAAAAAAAAAAAGCGAGAGTTCGGAATTAGAATAGGCATTATTCGAAAAATTTATTTCCTTATATCTCATAATTATCATCATTAACGACATCATTAGGAAAACTACGGCTTTATAAAAAAAAGTTTATTTTAATGTAACTATCTCAAACATTATACGAAAGTGTGTTTAAAAAATGAATGTAACCAGATAATTAATCATTAAAATGTAAATCCTCATATTTTTCTGAGTATTTGCTTTAATTCAGCTTAAAGCAAGAAGTGCACAAGCGTAGGAAAATTTTGACATTTTGGAGAGACGTAAACTCTTCATAAATTCCAGGTACAATGTTATTGACTTAATGACTTTGCAAATGCTTTATTCTTTTTAACACTAAATCACATTATTGATATAAAAGACAAGATGGCCTTTTGAGGTGCAAAAACGCCTTCATTCCCAGGGGACCGTTCCAAGAGCTACTCCTCTGGTGACTGAAACTGCCAGATTAGGTTAGGTTCGATTGTAATAAGAATCAAAATACCACGAACTTGAAATAAGAGAAAGCACGTAACATTGAAATCATGAATCCTCCATAGAGATTCCTTTCGAAAATTGGCATATCGAACACTAAGGAAATTTCCCAAGGAAAGGGCATCCAATGCCAAATTTTCCAAAAAATAAATATTATGAAACAGTAATTAAAATGTGGTATTAATTATTATTATTATTTTTGTTTTGACAACAGATAGTCTCCTCAGCTTTTTTCAGGAGCTTACCATGGTGTGTCCAGTTTTGTTTTATTCCAGTATTTTTGTGTCATCCTTCTTTTCTTCTACATCCAAAATAGTAATTAGGAAGAGAGAGATTATTAACGGCTCCTCTTCCTTCATTAACTCTTTTCTAAACGATTTCTATTGTTTTGTGCGGAGACATTTCTTTAATTGCGATATGATGTAAATTAACTTTTTTTTTTATATAATTTCAAATTTTAATTATAGATAAAAACGATTTCGATTTTTTTTCTTTTTATTTTTTCTATTTTCATTATCGCAGATAGAAAAACGGCTAAAAATATCACCATTGACGTCGCATCTTGTTCAACTGATCTGCTTCGGTTCAAAATAAACTCGAAGCCGGATTACATGTTGCAATTAAATCGAATCCATCACATAAAAGGGGGTTCCAATAAAGACGTCAAATTTACAATAATTGTAAAAAATGAATTTCAGCATGTCAAGGTAGCTTTCTCAAATTAAGTTTGAATGACGTGACAGGGAAGCAGTACTTAAATCCCCATTTGATTTATAACTTATTGTTCATTGGATAAATGAATTGTTTGTTTGTTTTATGGGGAGGGCAACTTTAAAATGCAAAAACTTTAAAATAAAATATAACAGTTTGCACTTAAAATAAAAATGTCTTCTTTAAGATAGAAACAAGAAAACAATAATATTCTAACCTCTATGCTCTCATTCTTCAATTAAAAACAAATTTTAATTAAAATTAAAAATGAAGCGAATTTGTTTACTTGATTAAAAAAATAATAAAAATTACGTTGGTTGATTGTCTTTAGGTTCTTATAATGAAATGCGTTTAATTAACTTTTAAAATTTATTGAAATTCCACCAAATTTGCTGCAGTTTTTCGCCGGGCTGTGGAGTCGGAGAATTTTAAATTGGTCGACTGCAATTCCTTATTTCCGATTTACAGATATGCTCGACCATTCCTTATTTCTATTGTTGTAGTCTAATTATATCTTGCATCATTTTATTTAAAAATAAAAAAAAATCAAATTAATAACGAATTTACTCGGACGTCCAGTCGATCTTGCATCCATGATTTCTTTTCCCGACTTTGACTTCACAGCAATTTTCCTACGGGAAAAACATTCCCTATTGCCTTCAAGTCTAAGGGATAGAGCATTTTTTTCAGTTTAAACCAACTGAAAACACAATCAATGTGAGCTGTTGGACTGCACCATTATCTTGCTGAAATTGCCATTTCTCCTGTCTTCCACCTTCCGAAAGTTGATTGATATAACCTATTACCATTCTGGCGACCATGAATGAATACAAGTTTGGTTTGTAGCTTTGTACCCAATAGCACCCCAAATCATCACAGATCCGCTACCTATTTGTTTCTTAGATAACACCTAGATCATGAAAATAATAAGACATGCCATCTGGGCCACATTCAAGTTGAATTTCTTTTCATCACTAAAGATGACATTTTCCATTGGCTAGTCTAGGATACGTGCAATGTTGCAATCGTTAGTCGTTCTTCTTTTTGCCGTTGTGCTTAATTTTTTTTTTTTCTGCAAATATTTGGAGTTACTCGAAGAAATCGCTGAACGTTCCTTATCTTCGCTATAACACCAGCAGTCGATGCAATTTGCCTAGGAGTTCAATTGAGATTTCGATGCAGCTCGAAGAATCGCACGCTGACCACGTTTGGAAATTGCAGGAGACCGTCCAGTGCTTTTTCACACAATAACTTTCCGGAGCTTATTGAAGACATTATGGCTTTTTTCTTAATTGCTTACAATCTCACGATTTGATTTCCCTAATTAATGCAGTTATTCATCCGCGTTCGAACTCGCTCAATTTTTGGCCCGTAGCCATTTTTCTTATTAAATGAACAATGGAAATGTGCATATAACATCTAATTACATATTTAAGTAGCACTAGTTGACGAATCATATCGCTAAATTGAAGAATTTGCAAATTTCTTAAAAGTGGACCTCTCATTTTGTCGCACGTATTTATGAAAAATTTAAAATAATTCAATTGTTTATTTGCTGCAAAACATTGTTTATTTTCAATAAAGTTAGAGACGTTTTAATTTGAACCTCAGATTTTAATAATTTTTCCTGCGTTAAACTGTTTATTCAAAGTGGACATATCTTTTTGTTGCGGACTGTAATACTAGTAGATAACGGCCGTGTGTAGATTGGCTACCAACGGGAATGCTAAAGATATACATTTTCCTAAATGATATAACATAAAATGAAATCAGTTCCAATAAAGCACAAGAAAGAAGGGACAAAATGCAATTTTAAATTTCTCTTCTGAAAAATGCAATACGCAATTAATTTTCCAGGAGCAATAAACAGAAGACTTATCCACTCGAACAAAATTTATTTTAACAAATTCAATTACTAAATGGGAACAAATCCACATTTTCTTCTTAACAAATAGGATTGTATTACAGTACTTATTTCCGTATTCCAATTCACTAATAAGTGTTTACTTCTAAGTCTATTAGATCAGCGTTTCTTAAACATCTTGTTCTCGCGACCCTCTCGCAAACACAAAAATTCCAAAAGGACCCCGAATTCATAGGTGTGCGCAGAAAAAAAAAATCGTGGGGGGGTGCAAACTTAACTTTAGAAAGAGGTAATTTCTAATATGTTTTATACATATACTCACTCACCAAAAGTCATGGCACACCTGCCTAATAACGTGTTGGGCCCTCTCCGGCCTGGATAACGGCGGCGACCCGTCGTCGAAGAGAGTCTACCAGTTCCCGGAACACATCCACAGGCACTGCAAGCTATGCCGCCTCCACTGCACTTCATAACGATGCTGCATTTACCAGTTGTGTTGGTGACGACCTGACAGATCGTTCGATGACGTCCCACAAATGTTCAATGGGATTGCAATCTGGGGAACGTGGAGGCCAAATCATTGTCGTGAATTCGATAGCATGTTCCTCCAGCCACTGCCGTGTCACAAGGGCCGTGTGTGGAGGCGCATTATCTTGCTGGAAGATGCCGTCGCCAACGGGGAAAAACAGTTCATTAAGAGGTGCAGGTGATCCCCAAGCAGATCGACGTAGGATGTAGCACGCAAAGTGGATGTCAGATGCACCAATGAACCCATTGCATTCCACGAGAAAGCACCCCAGACCAGTATGGAGCCTCCACCTGCCTGAGTGGTCCCCACCTGACAAGCGGGGTCCATGGCTTCGTGCGCCAGACACGGAGGTGGCCATCGGCCCGATACAGCCTGAAACCGTGACTCGTCGGACCAGGCAACCCTTCGCCAGTCCTCAGCGGTCCAATGTCGATGTTGGTTGGCCCAGCTAGGCGTTGCCAACGACGTGCAGCTGTCAAGAGTGGCACCCGTCGTGGCTTCCTGCTCCCAAAGCCTGCAGCTCCCAAGATTCGCTGAATGGCCGTCACGAACACAGTTGCGGGACGTCCCTGGTTGTACCGCATGGTGATTTGGCCCGCTGTCGCCCTTCGGTCAGCAGTTGTAGGCCGGGTGACCCGGCGAAACACTGGCATCAATGAGGCTTGGGTGGCCCATCCGCTATCCGGCGTTGGGTGTAGTCTCGATAGACACTTGCAACGGTTGGGCGGGAAAATTGCAGAGTTTTGGCTATATCTGATATTGAGGCACCAACAATCATCCCCCGTTCAAATGCGGATAGCTCTCAGCGTGCTGCCATTTCTGCAGTTAGTTTTGCCTACAATGATTGTGTGATATCAAGAAGTCCTGTGCACCTGTATTCCGATTATGGAAGCAGCAGGTTCTGTCTCATTACGGACCGAGAACCTGATTGGAGGGGTGTGCCAAGACTTTTGGCGAGTGAGTGTATGAGTTCGAATATTTATACTTAATAAATATACAGGGTGTAACAGAAAGGTTCATCACTTTCAAAGATCTATATATATTTTTTAAAATGAAGACACAGAGATGGGTGACATGTTGAAATGTTTGTAATAATCTTAAGTTTTGTTTTTAAGTGTTCGATGTGTCCTCATATTGCATCAAATTCCTCCCATACCTGTTGAAGCATATCTGGAGTCACTTCACGAATGGCGTCTGCTATTCGAGTTTTTAGCTCCTCCAGATTTGCCTGTGAAGGGGGCACAAAAACACGGCCTTTTACGTATCCCCTCAAGAAGAAATCACAAAAGTGAGGTCTGAGGATCGAAGTGGCCACAAAAAGGCTTTGTGTTGTGAGTTCGCCATCTTGACAGTAACTGACGGGAGCTCCCTACGTCTTCCAGATGAACCTTAGAGAACTCCACCGGCATTGAAGAAAAACTTGACGTTCCCCTTCTTCAAATGATGTGCTTGCTCATTGACCTGCGACCAACGGTTGCCGAGCTATTTGCGATTAAAATGTGATGAAGCTTTATATTATACCCTGTATTTAATAATTGAAAAAAATGGGTCACCCACCAAATAAAAAACAATTCTATGATTACTTTCATGAGTTCAATGTAGGTGCATCCTGTAAATTTAGTTATGATAATGGAATGGGCTGATTGAACGAATCGAACTTTGTATTACTATTTCTGACCGTACAACCGCTGGTTACAGAGATCCTTAATCCTATCGCTAGTTGGCTCACAGGATGAACTGCCGTTCTTCAGTTCCTGAATAGGCTGCCTTCGTGGTTCTGCACCAAAGTTTAGGCGTTTGTCAATTCACACCACCTCTCTCTCCTCTCGACATTTAGGGCGTGTCTAAAAAGTCCGACCGGTCGCCAACAAGGTAAGTGGCACGATCGGCAATCGGTCGGCGGCCGTTTGTTCGTTCATGGACGGTCGTGAGCATTCTGCTTTAAAATGGCGGTCGCAGCTAATTTCCTCGTCATTTAAGTTAGTACGATATTTAAAATTATGTACATACATACAGTTTCTTTACCCGTCTTTTCTTTTTCGTATTCATTCCTTGTTTCTTGATGCTGCCCAATATGTATTTTGCCATCTCCTTTCTCCAAAATATATTTATTACGTATCGGACGCTCGAAGACTTGAATTTTCTACTTTCGTCCGCCATTTTGATTCTACTCACCGAGGCAGCCGATCGGCGTTGGACTCCGGTCACGATTAGTGCGACCGGTCGTTACTTTATGGACAGGCTATTCGTGATGGGCTTCGACCGGTCGCGACGGGTCGGACGAGTTGGGAGATTCCACACCGAGATGGTAGGCGTTGTAGGCTGGCTTATAAGGTTGGATGGTTCTTTAGGCTTTGGGTGAGCATTCCACATGACTAATTACAAGGTTCGCGCAGTCCGTTCGCCAGTTGCGATAGTTTAACAAATCTGACGAATAAACTATCACATTTGGCGAACGGGCTGCGCGGGCACGGCTATTATCTTTACTCATTCCTGGGACAAACACAAACACCCATGCTCACAGCAGAATTCGAACCAGCGGAAGATTTGAAAACTGTAAAGTTTACGAATCGGCGAAATCGGCTGCTTTCTGGGGCAGGCTGGCATATAAGAGGCGTCCTTCTCTTTTAAAACTGATTGCCTTTTTAAATGGCTGTCGATGTGTCTCATTGTTGTTGCGGTGGGGTGATGTTTAGCATAATATGTTTTCATTGAATATTGCCTCTTCATTTCAACACGTAACAAAGAGAAAGGGGAGAGGCTGAGCACTCACAAATTTTTTTAAGGTGCACTGTACAAATTATTATTATTTTTTTAATAGTTTTAAAAGCATGGATCGAAAAACACAACATGGACGAGAAAGACAGATAGTGACAAGGATTAGTGTAGAGACATGTCAAGCATCTCGAAGATTAATTCACTGGAGACAATTGACTTTATAAATGAAAATATTACGACCTGAAAATTAATTGAATTGTAGGAAACTAGCAACTTCCATGAAATATTTCCAAGGAATAATATTTGATCAAATTTCAAATAAACACATACAGTAGGAAAACAGACTGGCCACATCAGTGGTTAAAAATATTAAATAATGTATTGTACCAAGATTTAATCAATGATTAAATTGAACTTTAGTGAGCCTAAGGCCCTCCGCACACGAAACGACTAAAAAGAAACTGCGAAAATGGCAACAACCACGCGAAACAGTCAAACGCGAGCACGATAGTCACCGAGTTGAGTCAACTTTCAGTTGCGTCGTGTGCGATTCATAGTTGGTAACTGGTTGGCGATTAGTTTGGTTTCTTTTTAGTCGCTTCGTGTGCGGAGGGCTTAACTCTCACACTTATTTAACATTGGTTGTCTTCCTTAAATATAAATGTAATGATGATGAATGATGTACGTACGATGTATATGAAACTCTGTATTGCATGGCAATTGTCAAAAAACTGTTAGTTTTTGTTACTGTTTGATATTGCGTTTAATTTTATGTTCATTGGCCTATATAAAGCATTGTTTTATAATCTATAATTACATATTAAACTAATGCACGAGTTTTAGTTTTGTAGAAGGGAGATGCAATATAGCAAGCTTAGAGATCTAAAAAAAGCATTGGTATTTGATTCAAACTATTTGTATTCCTAGCTTAATGCAAGATTCGTTCTTGTTTGCTTTTTTTTTCTTTGCTGTGGCGTTTTCGGTTTGTTGACATTTGCTCTTCGATTATTGATTTGCTTTCATAACTCAGTCAGAGTCGTCTATAAATATAAAGGTTGAACTCTGTGAGGTTTGCCTTTGTAACAAGACCTTCTTGTTTAATTTCTACAATCCAATCGGTTTGATTGCAGCATTCTGGGTGTGGAGTGCGAAGAATATCAAGGTTTCCTGAAACAGCTTGCTCATTAATAAAATGCAAGGGTTATTTATGTGCAAAAACAATTTGAAATCTCAAAATAAAGCCATGATACCAGTGATGCATTGCAGGATGAAAACACAATCTTTTCTCAAAAGGAGAAGTATGCCGACTAGAAGAATGCTGTAGAAACTATCAGAGTTAAAGCACAGATCGGTAATCGTTGGAATGGCGGATCACTATAAAAGACCAGCCAGTTTTCTTACTCGACAGGTGTCCCATCTTGAGAGATCCTATTTTGAAACTGTTTTGAATAGCCGACCCATACACCGTAACAACAGTTTTGAACTAGTTTTCAACTGGCTTAATCCTTGAACATTATTGTATCCTCATCAGACACGCGAAAGGGGTGGCTTTTGCTTTAAGCCGAGATTCCTGACTCAACTAACACAGATGATATAGAATGTTTTTGGGCTATGTATTTTCATTGAAATCTAATGGGCATTCACAAAATGTAAAGCTCTCTTTCACGGCAAAAGCGATATAGAAAGAGGTGAAGGGTGTCGAGCAAAAACAATTCAAAATATGAATGTTAAAATACCCTTGATGTCCTCTCGTGTATGAAAATTTTTTGCCTCATCTTGTTCTTAGGACAAATGCAATGCTTATGTCAGCAAGAAAAGCCAGACGTTTCTACAAGGAATATTTGGAAGGGGAACGAAAGAGAAAAGAAATGCAGATGAAAAAGGAAGACGCACAAAATAAGAATGGAAAATAAAATAAAAAAGAAATGCGAAGAATTGGCATCTATAGAAGCCGAATACAGTAGTTTATATGTAAAAAACGCCACTATTTTGCCAGCCCAAGAAGCACAGGGGGACGTATTTAGTTTTACGACAGCTAAACTTTTAAAGAGAGAAAAAAAATCTTTGAGGGCTGCACTTCCTTAAAAACAGTTTCCAGGCCGATATCGGCCATCCCGGCTGCATTCATACTTATTACTTTATCGTCTCTGTTTAATAGCAACAGATTTGCTATATTTTTAGAAATTATTGTTAAGAAATTCAGATAGGGAAAAATCGCGAAACCCCGTGCTGGCGAACATTAGCTACAGACAGTTATTATATTCTTCATAGCTAATGTCATAAATTTTTCCCGCGTAAATTTTTTTAATAAGTAAGTTCTAAAAATTTGGAAATTTATTTAACATTATATAGAGATAATAAAGTAATAATTTCAAAACATGAGCGCGACTGGGGAAATTAGGGAACGCTACTCCGAACTTTTGACGTGTCGCTGTGCACTTGTTACATCGATGCCTATTTTATAAAGGAGTTTTCATCCGTACACTAATGAGCTTTTATTTATAGTTAACATTACCAATAATTGTGCTTATCAATATACAATCAAAGGCCAAAAGTCATGAATTAGCTGTTCAGTAAAGTGTCGGGCCCCCTCTGGTCCGATGAAGAGCAGTAACTCGACCTGGCATCGACTACACAAGAGACTGGAAGACCTCTGGCGAGATGTTGAGGTATGCCGTCTGGATTTCCACCCACATGTCCCTAGTATTGGTAGGTGACGGATCTTGGATACGCAAAGACCTCTACAACATGTCCCAAAAATGTTTAATTTCTTTGAAACTCTCCCAAATGCTCCTCAAACCCAAACCAGTTCTGCATAGGCTCGATGGCATGGAGCGTTATCCAGCTGGAAGACTCCCTCATTGTGAGGATACATGAAGTCCATGAAGAGGTGTAAATGGTCACCAAGCAGCTCAACGTAGCGGGAGTTATTCGATGATGTGACTAGGAGAACCAACGGACCCAAGCCATGCCACGTAAAAGCACCCCACCCATGTATGGAACTACTACTAGCCTGCACGGTGCCTTGTGGACAACTTTGGTCCATGGCTTCGTGGGGCCTGTGCCACACCCAGACTCTTTCGTCAGTCCGTGTTCACGAGCGCAGATGATGTGCTGTGTCCGGTGATGTTGCGTTAACAGTGGTACTCTGGTGGGTCTTCTGCTACCATAACCCATGGATGTTAAAGCACGCCACACCGATTTGCTGTATATGGGTCTGGAAGCGCGTACATAGTGATTTCATATGCTGTGGCTTGTCGGTTAGACTGGATAATTTCAAGCAGACGCCGGTTGTCACTGTTGGAGAGAGTCATGGTTGGCCACTGCTTTGTCCAAGTGGCTAGTAATGCCTTTCAGACGGTATTCTCTGTACACAAGGGACACGGTGGATCGCGGAATGCTGAATCCCTGAATAACCCATAAAATGGCATGCAGCATGCGTCGGGACTCCACTGTCATGTCTCGTCTTGGAATACAAGCAGATAAAGGGTACAGTCATCCAAAGGAAATAATCCACACGTGTTTAATACTTAATATTACGTTTCATGCTAATGTGTTGTTTTAATAGCTTTTTTAATTTTAATGATTTAAATTTAATAATCTTAATAATGTTAATTTATTTTTAATAATTTAATATTACCTTTAGAGTTAATATTAAAACGGTAAAACTTAGAGTAAAATTCAAGTGTGGATTATTTCCTGTTGATGACTGTACAAGGGCGCAACCATTATGCCATTTTGTATTAGTCCATGTCGTCATGTGTAGGTGACAGCAGTTTTCAATTTGCATACGGCTATCCCTTGACTCTTGTCATGACTTTTTGAATAGCAGTATGAGTTTTCGCATCTCACGTGTCTTCTGATGGGCAAGGTGATTTAACCTTACGCGTGATTCGCAACTGTTCAAAAAATGAGGCTTTCATATGTGTCTTCTAAAAAAAAGAATCAAAAATCGACAATCTTTTCTTATCGAAAATTGACCTGAAAAAATTCTTTCACTGAACCTCTTTTTAAGCTTGACGTCACTTTCTTCTAAGAAATGAAGAGTGGGAGGTGATCTTGGTCTTCGTAATTTTCGGCTATTAATAATTCAATTTGAATATTTTTATTTATTTATTAATTAATTGGATCCAATACGTCCATCCAGGGCCTGTATGGCCAGAGGCCGATGAGTTGGGTCTCTGGATGGACCTGGATTCACGACTGCTGTATGTTGGTAGGGGGGGGGGTGGAGATTGGCTAACACGGATGGTCACCCATCCAGTGACGAGCCGTGCCTGATGTAGCTTAACTTCACAGAAGTTGTGTTCAGTGAAAGCCCACCAGGCCACGGCCTCCCCCCCATGAGCTGAAAACTGAACATAGCTAAAAACTGTGGATACATGACACAAAAAGTCCATTTTTCCACATGAATATACGCATGTTTTCGACTACAATATATCATCTTTCAGCGCGACAAATAATAATAATACTGCGATGGTGTATTTATTTATTTATTTATATAGCCAATAGCGATATAACTTGATGAAATTGACAAACAAGGCCAATCAGATAGCATTTTCTGTGCATGTTTAAATATTTGTACTACGTTTTGCCTGTGACTACTAAGGAATCTGATGAGTCATCTCATTTGCAAATAATATGGATACAAAAAGAAAAGTTGTTTAATATAAAAGTGCAGGATAAGCATATTTATTTCAATTCCAGCGATTGAAGGCGTCGACGCTTATGTAATTCGCGAGAACAAAGACGATTACTCAACTCCTTTTCTGAATGGGGTCGTTTTGAATTTGATTGAAGGAAACAAATCGTAGCAACGATCGATACTGCTACGCCTTTCTTTTTCATTAAGAGGACATTAATATTACTACTCATTACATTAATGTGTCAGTTTTAGAACGTTCGAGTTTCTTATGCCAATGAGTAAAGAGGAGAACAATATTTCACATGTGAAAAATTGCAGCATAACAGAAGAATTTTCATTTTAATAAACTTAATGAACAATATTAAATAATTATCTATAAATCTTAAAGACGAGAAGTTAAATAAATTAATAGTAGGCTAAGTCAATGTTATACCGA
Organism: Rhysida immarginata; assembly: GCA_023313115.1. NCBI lineage: Eukaryota > Metazoa > Arthropoda > Chilopoda > Scolopendromorpha > Scolopendridae > Rhysida > Rhysida immarginata. The sequence goes on along the minus strand of JAHWFO010009537.1, from coordinate 2,130,926 downwards.
AAAATGTCCGGTTTTCAAATTCAGAGCGAATGCGTTCGAGAATGGAAAGTATATCAGTCAAGTAAGCTTACATGTATTTCCAGATATAGAAAATTTCGAAAAGCATTTCAGAAGAATGAAATGCTCACCAGAGTCTTCCACTACCATTTTTGCTTTTTAATCATTTAGCGACATTAGTTCGTAATGGAGAAAATGTTCGAGTATCCCTCAAATTACTTTTAAATTATTCTAAATTGACACGCTTCTTGTGTTTCAAAAAGAATGTCCTAATTACAAATAATTATATTTAATAATGCAAATGGGTTACAGTTACAGAAGGCAACACTTGTCCACAAAAGACATTTATTTATTTAACATAGCATTAAGCCCCTTAGAATTTTTGAATAGGAAGCATATTTTCATAGAATAGTTTAGATATGATTCTACTCTTGTAAATAGGAAGATTAATTTTTGTAAATAGGATATTCTTTAAAATTCTGTAATTTATATACGGGTAAAGTTTAAATAATTGTACTAGATTCTAGTAACTAGAGAGTATAAAGTATCATGCAGCTATTCTTCACACAGGCTTGGTGCTCTCCATCTCACTTCTGCGATGGTGATATTTAGTCGCATTTCGTCTTTCAATGTTGTAGATGCATCATTTAAATTTTTGTATGATGTGATTTCATGGTAAGCTATTTCTTTCATTCGGCGACCTGAAAATAAAATCGTACTATTTCGGCCAATCCATTTATTTGGAAACATGTCGTAAAGAAATTCTCTCACTCTCCTGCTGTAATGGACTGGGCATCCGTCATTTTGAAAGATCTTGTTCCTGCAAACAAAAGTTGGTAAGTCTTTTTCTAAAAAGTTTAAAGAAGCACCTCCATTTTTTATGAGTTTCTTTATTGGTCCGCCCTTTCTACCGAGTTGTGCGCAGTCTCAGTAGCGACAATTCTACTGAAAATTCAAGTATAAACTCGATTAAGCACGGTGGAAGGAAGAATAAGCGACGGGCTTCATCTCCTCACTTCAAAACAACTGGAAGTGCTCTTCCGAGTGACGGCAAGCATCAGCTACGTTCCTGGTAAAATCGAGGTGCGTCTTTTTGTGTCCCTGCAACTACGTTACTGCGTAACGGTTCAAGGGGTAACGTCCTTCTCCGACATTTTGCCCGAAGAGATTGCGAGCTGCTACGAGGAGCAGAGCCAGCCACGTCAGGAAACCATTATTGCCCCGTGGGGTTTATCTACATATTTCCGAGAAGGCTTCGGCTGCGTGTACCCGGCTCCATACGAGGTAAGTCTAATTCCTTTTCCTCTCGCAATAAAAGCTCGCGCAAGTTCTACCAACGCCTAGCAGACTGGAGAAACATTAACATAGTTCTTTATGCTAATTTATAGGTCTGCTCGAAGACAAACGCATCAGCGTCGATACGATCCTTGTGAAGGCAACGAGGCAGCCTTGTTTGATGTTATATGGATTTAGTTGGAGTTCCCGTCAAGATTGCGGTCTCAATATTATTATTATTTTTATGGAACTTGTAGATTGTTATAGATTAACATTCAATAGTAATCTATTATTTGTTTACTCTTTAAATTTATTTAACGATACTGGTGTATCGTGCTGCCCCTTTAAGAGGGTGGTATTTTCCTTTAATAAAATAAATTATCTTTATCGAATTCAATCTATCCTGTCCAGATTTTTATGCTCACACGCATTCCACTGCATTAATCTAAGTCTATACGTGACAAGAAACATAAAAAGTAGCCCCAATCTGCTACCTGTAGCCTAATCTGACAATCTTGTCCATTGTCTATCACCAGATTTGTTCGGACAGAGAAATTAAAGAATCTGATGAGACGACAGAAAAAATGAGATTGGCACGAAGCCAGAAGGCAGCGAAGAAAAAACAAGGCTACCTACGGAATATAGTAGATTATTCTGAAAAGAGAGCGAAGGTGAAGAAGAAAGGAGATTGGACAAAAATAATTGCATGAATACTCAGATAATTGAAAAGGAAAAAAAGAGCGAAACGGAGAAACGAGAGATCGCTTCCCAATGATCAATTCTTCATAAATTCATCTTCCACCATTGTCCTGAGTCCATCCATTCAGCAACCAATTATATGTGTGACTACGACTGCAGGATGATATCGCTGGACATTTTAACATCAGGTGTCAGCTTCCGACTCTCTGCTTAATGTGTACGCCCCGTGTCAGCATGCAGAGAAACGAACATTTTTCAGTGACTTAGATGTGTTCTTATGCTCATCTCGATCTGTGGTGATTGCTGGTGACCTTAACTGCCATCCAGACGATAACAACATCTTTTCGTCTGGTTATGTACATCATCTGTGTCAGCAGAACGCACTGCTCGACTTATGGACGAAGTCTGCACGAAGGAACCAATATGGGTTCACGCGCCATCAAGGACCCAAATAAACTAGATTAGACCTATTTCTTGTCGACAGTGCTTTTGCTGATACCCTCGGAACCATGGAGGTTATCCCATGCTCCTTTTCGGACCCCAGTGCCATTATGTGGTCTTGGCAACCTCCATTACCAGCGTCATCATCAGGAACCGCTACAGTGCCACCTCGCAGCTGATTCATGAACGTTTCTCTGCTGGACGACGAGAGCCATCTGAGATCGTTCGCTCAATTCGTGGAACGCCATTTCCACGAACTGCCGCCAACCGCAGCGGATCTTCGTGGCTGTTCTTAAGAACGAAGATCAGCCGTTTTTTTTCCCCGGAAGACGGGAATGAATGAAACCAGAAGATGTCGGGTTTCCACGCCCACTTTTCGTCTTTCTTCGATCATCCAGTCTTCCCATCGGACGCCACAAAGAGTTAGGCACTGCCTCCCTTTGATGATAACACAGACTCCTTCATAACTCGACCCATTACCGAAGAGGAAGTAAAGAAGTTCCTGGATATGAATGGCCTTCTACAGACCAGTCCGGGCATACTCTTTTACATCGGGACATGGAACATTCTTGTGCCTGTTCTTATGCGAGTGCCATCCTAGCCGACCCCTCTCTTCCATCACACCAGAGTTCACCATAGCAAGATCATTCTGCTTCCTAAATCTCCAACTCCCGAGCAGGTGACCCTATAACCTCGCTAAACACGGATTATAAGATCTTCACTGGTGTCTTACAACAGATACTGAACCTGTTTGCTCTATTCCATTTCGCAGGATGTCCGACAATCTGATCACCATCCGATGTGTTATGAAGGAAGCCCGAGTACGTCATAAAACTCTTGCTGTGCTAAGCCTCGACCAAGAAAAGGCTTTTGACAAGGTAAACCATCTTTCGTCATCTTCGTCTTCGGAATTTCGCCACCATCATAGAAGCACTGTATGCCACGGCCACCTCATCTGTGTCTACTAACGGCTTATCGTCTCCCATCTTCGAACTTTTAAAGGATGTCAGGCAGAGGTGTCCACTCTCTTCTACCCTGTACATCTTTTATCTGGAACCGTTATTGTGTCATCTAAATCGCCACCCTGAAGTCCGAGGATATGATTTTCCTGCAGCGTCAATCTCCATCTAAACGCTAGCATATGCGGACGACATTGTGTTGTTCGCATACCTTGGATATTTTTAGACAAACTTTTGGGCAGTTCAGGGCCTCGACGGGAGCTCCATCAACCTCGTCTTAGGGCACTGGCGAATTTTCATCAGTGGAAAGGAGTTACCGAAAAGTTTCGCGCCTTGAGAGGAACATGCCCCATTTGAGAGGGGAAGGTTGGGATTGCCTAACTTTTGCCACGGTGTGGTAGCGGCCAGACTAGCGGCGTTTATCAGATTGTTCCTCAGTCCCCCTCCTCCTGATATGGGCGAATTTTGTGTTTATGCATCTGCGGTTCTTCAAAGTGAATAGGCTGCTAGTGCCTTCGTCATTGCCTCTGACCATCTCTTCCCGTCAGCAGGAATTGTATTCGACCATTCAACTAGACTTGACCCCATATATTCCCGCTCTACGCAGTGTAGATGCGGATGGAATCGGAGTAATTCGGCAGAAGTGGTTTGATGGCCAAGCCGGTGGAATTTAGTCCAGTCTGCTGGTTGTCCGGTTTGCGGAATAGATGAAACGATTCCGCACATTTTCTACGAGTGTTCACTCGCCCAGTCTATCTGGGGTCGGTTCAGGCAGCATTTTAGTCTGGTGAATCTTTTATCCCGATCAATGCGCTGCCTGTTCAATGACTTCACCGGGGAACCATTCAAGCTGGACCTAGTCAAGGAATTGTGGGCGGCGGCGCTAGAATTCATCACGACGTCATCCTGCCATCCGTCGCCTGAAATTCTTTCCTTTTCCTGGAATGGAATAGACTGGGTCCGTCAACGTTTCCGCGCCGCTACTCAACATCAAAGGGGTTCTGTACGGTTATTAGAGGAAACAAGGCCTTCCATCTTACTTTCCCTCCCATCTTCCGCATGTGCGCCTGAATAAGATCATTGGAGGCGTCCGCTGAAGCAAACACCATCTGCTTCAACTCCAACAGCAAGCGAGCCTCTAGGAAGGTGAAAGCTTGTGAATGAACACAGGGCCGCTCTCCCCCGCCGATGAGAAGGAATGCTGAAAATAATGAAAACATCGGTGAGCCAGGCCCTTCGAGAGTGAAGCCCTACGAAATAATGTAGAGGGTTGAATGCGGAAGTTACTAAGTCGCCATGCCAACTCCAAGAAAGAGGAATCGTTGGCGCTCCGTGGAGAATGATGAAGTCCAGGCAAGTGCATTGATCTGTAAATATTCTTTTCTGCACAAGCGACGTTATCAACAGAGGAGGAAAGGATTCCGTGACCCAGGCAGCGAGGCAGGCTCACACGGGACAGCTTCAAGGACGTCACCAGTGGACTTTGTGCCCGAACTTTGTTCATACCTGTAAAGGTTAATTGGCACGCGCAGCATCATGCAACTTTCCTTATGAGACGCCCTATGATTGAAGATAATCTTATTTTGTGTATTAATAATTTTGTATTTCAAATTAATCATACACTTTACAATGTCAACCAACTTGTAAACCATTAAAGTTTTTCAGGCATTTATCCCGTCTCCTCCCTTCCATCTCTGCTCACGGGTAAACACTTAGCTCTGGGTAATTTGAAGTAATTAATTTCAAGTGACATCCTCGTGAGGGCATGGAATCGGTGTTGTACCTCCAAACAATGTTGAATGCAGTTTGAATAAATCATGTGAATGTGTTTAATAAATCATTAGCAAAGGCTGAGGACTGTAGAAAGATACAAGTCTTCCCGCAAAATATGATGAATATTGTTCTATTGGAAACGACAAACCTCGTCGGATATTTACGGACTCGAGTGGAGTTATGATTCCAGTTTAGTCCAAAGTTTACAAATTTTCAAAGCCATGTTCCATCATGTCAGGAATTTATGAAGATAACAAATCTTGTTCTTATTGGAAGATAACATTAGGTTTCTGGACTTCCAACTGAAGACTTCCGTACTGTCTGCACAGATATGCGGGCTGCAGGGAATATCTCGAATCTCCAGCAATCTGTTTACCAAATTTCTAGCGTTGCGGGTATAAAAGTACACAAGAAAGGCTGCTTTATAGGTAAAGCAAATCCAACTGTCTTCTTACAAGGAAAAATAGATACCTACAAATAAACTCGCTAAATTTATTAAAATGATGAAAAAAGTGCAGTAAAAAAATTATGAACATTTAAATTATCATTTTAATAAACAACATTAAGTCAATAGAAAATATAATAGAAAGTTCAGTAAATAAAAAGGCAACTTTTGCCCCATTTTAGGTAGCAGTAGGGCCGAAATCTGTGCAGCAATTTGACTATCGATCACAAATAGAAAATTATGACATTTCAAAACCGCATACCATTGTACAAGAGAATCATGTTCAGCTATCAAGTTTTTAAAAAAAATAAATTTTTAATTGACCGGAATTTAATTCCACAGTTGTGGGAACTAAAAACTTAATTGAAAACAATCGAGGAACTAAAAAGAGTAGGCCTAATTGACAATAAAGCTAACGTGGATGAAAACCTCAGAATGAGTATTCTTTGCCATTTTTGTCACAGTAGAAGCATGAAAAAAAATTTATGCCGAAACAAATCGAATTGAGCCAGAAAGGGGGGGGGGGCCAATCGGACTCCTACATGCAGGAACTGTAATTCCCCAAGAGCACAGGGCAAGTGGTTTTACCGAAGAAATAAAGGTAACACGCCCAAGAAAAATTGCAGTCGTTCAAATTATTTTGATCCTGTTTTTAACTCGCAGGTAAGACTGAGTGCATCATCTTATCTCACTTCTCACGTGATGTAGACAGGAAATTCGCCTCTAAATGCAAAGCGCGAGTCTGACATAAACACAAAAAAATTCTGAGCCACTTTCGTTGTGGATCTTGGTGAAAAATTCGGTGGTTGATTAACTGTATGGAGGGATGCCTTATCCTGGTGTTGTCATACCTTTGTGATGTCGGCACCATACCGTACAGGAATCTTATCTCACAAAACCGGTGTCAAAAACCTTGTTCTAATAGGATGCTGAGTATTTTGTGAAGCGTGAACTTGTTATTACACGAAAACAGCTCCCTTTATGTTGCTACCATTCAAGTGAATCGATGCCTCGTCTAGGGTGCGACAAACTTCCATCGATCACCACTAAATAATTTTTGTACAGCTTCCTGCTCTTTGTCGAAGAAGGAGTTTATGGAAGCGAGGTTTAAATCTCTTTTACTGCGTAGCATAAACCTTGTCCTTCAGGTATCCCCATAAGAAAAAGTCAAGTGGTGTAAAATGAGGGGAGCGAGGTGGCCAACGAACTGGTCCTCCTCGGCCAATCCATTGTTGTCCAAACATCTCACTTAGACGCTCGCGAACGACCAACCCGTAATGTGGAAGAGCTCCATCACGCTGAAACCACGTGCGCTGATACGAGGCCAATGGCAAATTGTCAATGAAGTCTGTGACTACCACGTTGAGAATTTCAGCCTGGTAGCGTTCTGCAGTCAGTGTTCCATCGTAAAAATGCGAACAAACCACAGTGTCATTGTACAATCCACACCACACATTGATTCTCCAGTTCACTTGATGAGTTGCTTCTCGCAGACATCGTGGGTTTTCGTCTGCCCAATGATGATGGTTGTGCCTGTTGATAACTCCATCCCTGGTGAACTGGGCTTCATCTGTCCACAACACCTCATGAATGAAGTTTGGACTGTCATCCAGGCAGGTAAGTAACCAGTTGCATAAGGCGGCCCTAGCAACATATCCAATGGCAGTAACTCCTGGTGACAATGAATATGGTATGGGTGAAAATGATGCGCGTGTAGAATGTTGAGAACAGTTCTCTGATGGGACCCAACATCTGCAGCAATTGCTCTGCGGCTTGTGTGGGGATTTGCAGCAACTGCAGCCAGAACTAGTGTTGTTGTATCCTCGTCGCCTTGTGCCCTTGGTCGTCCTCGTTCTGTATTAACATTCCCTGTAGCCTCGAATCTTTGAATAATGTGACGCATTGTTTGACGAGATGAATGGCGTTCGTTAGGGTATCTGTCTCGATACAACCTAACTGCAGCATGTAGGTTTCTCCTTGCCTCTCCGAAGCAGAAGATCATGTTGACCGTTTCCGGAACAGTGTAGCTTGCCATCCTGGAATTGTTCTGTCTTCTGTGTGCTGAAACATGCCTTTTATTTGCTTTTCCGCATGAAAGTGAATGTGAGTATGGTAATTTATGTTAATTTTTTGATTTGCATGCTTTACATGGTGGAAATATCAACATTCAGTTTTCCTTGTGCAGTGTGACTGTTTGTAAGCTACAAACAGTTCACCACGTGATTGTGTGTGATTGGTTGGTCCCATTTGGATGATTTTTTTTGGTTTTGTTTGCTTTTTTATGCTGAACAAGTTTGCAATTGGGTTTTTTTTTTTGCAAGTATCATTCCTGTTTGATACTTGTTCTTTTACTAACCCTTGCTAATTTTTTTTCTTTTTTTTGTTGTTTTTTCTTTTTTTTTTTTTTTTTGTTTTTTCTTTTTCTTTTTATTATCTTACTTTATTTTGTGTAATCCTAATTTTGGTTGTTTATGATCTTTGTCCAGTTTTTATTTTTTATTGGCATGTTTGTTTTATTATTATTATTATTTTGGTTTTCTAATTTTTACTTATACCTTACCTACCGGAGACCTAACTCGTCGGCCTACTGGCCACGGCTAGGTAATTTTTGTGCTTAAATATAAATAAATAAATAAATAAATTATTCATTACAAAGAAAAATGAAAACCAATATTTTGATGGACAAAAATTTAAGATTTCGTTCCTCTATTTTACAAGGCCTATTCCAGTTACATGAGCATTCAAATTACTATTATTCGTGTGCAAATGTATGAATAGCGTGGCTGGCTATTTCTAATGAATAAACCAATTCAAAATGGCTAAAAATGGACCAAATACAAGCCCAATAGGTTGGATTACATAGCCTGGAGCCGAGCCCGCTCGCGTCTGTTATAGTCGAGTCGCCTCCCCCCCCCCCTTCAACCCGCACATACATATATCGGCTCTCCATTGAAGGAAAAGCTTTTTTTTCAATTTCAAGTTTGAATTTCTTTTGTATATTTAGCATCTACTCGTCAAGCCCTTTACAACGACACCCCACATGCTCTATAAAACAAGCTTAATAAATTTTTCAATTTTAACGGATTTTTAAAAGCTTGATTTGAAAAGTTTTTCCGTTAACATACATTGCCATCAACACTGAATATGTGTTAACGATGGTGAGATAAAGCTCTCCATACAGATAAACAGATAAATTTGTTGGTGAGATAATTGAAAGTGTGGAATGAAGAAAACCTGAATAGGTGGCCTACTCCCCTACCCGGGATGAAAAATAAATAAAAATCAATTTTAATCCTTTTAAAGAAGTCGATTTTTGAAAAGTTTTATACTGGATTGTATTGTCACCAGAAATGAAACAAAAAAAAAGCTGAAAGTAAGAGTTTTATCAGCAGAATTTATATGAAGGCAACTAAAAACCCATTAATATTATTTCATTCCATTTAGACCATACTTTTAATGGCGGAAGATTTATCGTTGTATGCAAAATGTATATGGGACTGTGTGTCTGCCATGCACTTGGTGGACTAAAGACTACCATGTCTTTGGTCCACTCAAGAAAGCTCTGAAAGGACGGCAATTCGCAGACAACGATGAAGTCCGGGGTAGCCGTTGAAGAATGGTTTTCACGGCCAATCCCGGAAGTTCTTCACCATATCGTGGACCGCTGGGATGCCTGTACCAACCTTCAAGGCAGCTATGTATAACATTTTGTTCCGTATTCAGGGTATATCTAAACCCCTCACAACAAATGCCAAAGTTTCAGCAGCGAGATGGTGATTCCCCCTGAATGGTTAGGTACATCTGAAGTTATTAGCAGGCGCACCTGTTAATAACCAATAAACGGGACGTTATTTCAAGAATTTGTTGTAGCTTCTCCGCATGTCACCTGCCATCCACAGAGTAGCAAAACCAGCTGCTGAAACTTCACTTTTAAATGTGGAAATCTCATAAAGGGCTCGTTATCCGATCAATGTTTATACGAACTTTTGTTTTCATCTCGCTGTGGGGAATCACCACCAGAAGTTTGTGACAGGGGTTTAGATACACCCTGTATATCACTCTTTATTCTGTATACTTAGCACAGTGATACCATTTGCTATATCGACAGCAGTCCCACTTTCATTAGGGCAAACCCTTATACTGTATATTGCCTCTCCTCTTAATCACATTTTGTTTTTACCTCAAAATTAAAAAAAAAAATAAAAACGCTTCTAGTTTTCATTTTAATGGAATCTAATACATACATCCAGGGCCTATATTGGCCAGAAGCCGACGAGTTAGGTCCCTGGAATGAACCTGGATTGACGACTGCTGTATAATAATGGTCGCGGCCATGGGGGAGGGGGGTGCCCCGAAGATAGTGTGTCGCTGGTGGGTCGCCCATGCAGTGACTATTTATATAGCTGTGCCTGATGTTGCTTAACTTCACAGAAGTTGTGTGTTCATTGAAAGCCCACCAGGCCACGGCCTCCCCCTACTCTCATTTGTAAGAAAATGATACAAATTAATTTTCTGTAAAATCTACATATATAACAGGAAATACTGTAAAAATTTGGCATTAAAATGTTTATTTAAGACTTAATTATGATTTTTTTTCTTAATACATGATCATCACGGAGCCTATTCCCCTAAATTTGGGCCGCTCATATCTCAGAAAGTATTTGACCTAGACCAAAAAAACTTGATATGATTTTATAACTTGTAAAAAAAAGTTTCATAAAAATCTGAAGTGGTGGATGACATGGTCTGAGTGAACTGATGTGGAATGACTCTGCTCAGAGATACAGAAATGAAATACTGGAAGGTCATGTTAGAGGTTTCAGAGGTGCCGTGGATCCAGTTTTTTATTCTCATGGACGATAATGCACGTCCCCACAGAGCTATGCTGGTGGAGGACATAATGCAAAGTGAGAATATCCAAAGTATAGTGTGGCCAGCAAGATCTCCGGATATGAACCCAAATGAGTATGCGTGGGATGCAACTAGGGAGACGAACTACATCCCGTCGGCCTTCACCAATGACAATCCCAGAGCTCAAAACTGCTCTTCGCCAGGAATTGGGCTTGTTGCCAACTGAGCTCTAGAACAACCTCATAAAAAGCATGGAACGCAAGGGTACGGCTTATGTGACCACAAGGAGTGACCATATCCCATATTAGCACCATTTTCCCCATGTTTCGTTTAGCATAAATGGTTATGTTCTTTTTCTCTTTTTTTATAAGCTTCTTTTTATGAAGTTGGTTTATGAAATATGTATACTGATATTGATTATGCTTGACTTTTGGACATTTAATTGAATGACACTAATAGTGTAAGAAGACATCGAAAGAAGGCTGGAGTTTTTTAACTGTTGTTAACACTTATATTAAGCTTATTTTGGGAGAATTTATTTATTTATTTTTAGCTATTTGAATTCTTCTTCTCGTTGAAACAGTAGATGCAAGGGAGATCAGTGCATTTAAAATGGTACACAGAATGATATCTTTGCTCAGGTGAAACTGACAGTAGCAAATATTGAAAATGAAATTGCTCTATTGAAATTGTAGATGCACGACAGTCTTACCACATCCTACATTCCCCCCCCCCCCCCCGATCTGGCACCATGAAATTATTTCCTTTTAGGATGTATGAAGTTATTTCATGGATGGCAGTTCCAATCATCCACAGAAGTCATCACCACATTGCAGGAGCCTTACACGAATGATTCCAGCTTTTCTGGAATGTTTCCAACAGTTAAACTGAATCTGGCTAACAGTGTATCAAAAATAGAGGACATAATAATTTTTTATTAAATTAATTTGTTCACAATCTGCTTGGTCCTAGAACGTTTTGACTGTAGTGGTATAGGTGTTCGATTAGAAAATGTTCCAAAGTAAGAGGCCATAACTTTCGAACTACTCACCCGAATTTATTGGCAAGAAGTCTTAAATATGCAGAAAACATGGGATTTTATCCTTATAATTTGTTATACTTTACATGACCATCGCCGCATGTAGGCACAGCTCGCACCAAAATGAAGTTCATGCTAAGAATTGGGATGATTAAGAAAGGATGAAGGATGATCTGTTGACTTCTTAAAGTTGGAAAAACCGAGCCCAAACTCCGAACTGGAGTTTTATGCAGTTGTTAGAATAGAAATAGCGTAGATTTAGGGTCCCTGATTCGAAAAGGGTCCAAAACTCAGCATTTAAGGGCCCAAAACACGGCTCATTTCCCTCTTCTGACCTCCTCCCCACCCCAATCGGCTAACTTCAGTTCAGTGCAGCCTTCATCTCCCTCCAATGAGGGGCTAGCTGATTTCTTAGTAGAGTTCAATTACAGAAGTGATATATCAATTCGAGTCACTAGAGAGATCCGTGATCTTGAGGGGGCCCGAGGATTCTATCGAGGAGGTTCGTATCTTGAAGAAATTGGACGAGGGAAAATAGATTTCTCCGCTTTATGCGCTTTCCTCCCCGAGTTATTAAGAGGATGTTGGCGACGGTAAAGGGGTTAGTAATTTGCTGGGACATGTGCTCCCTCTGTTGGTGGTAATTGGGGCACTCAAGCAGGATGTGGCCGACAGTTTCCGGCGCCCCGCATATGCATTTATCCGATGGGGAGATTTTTATCTTTTGTAAGAAACTTTTAATTGGTGCGTGGCCGCTTCTTAGTCTAAAAAGTAAAGATCTTTGATCGAAGGTAAGCCATTTCGGAGTGACTTTTTTATTTGCCAAGAGCGTAGGTCTAAGGTTCTTGTAGTGCCCGCCTCTGGGATCGGCGCACCAGTTAGCGTTCCAGAGCACCATGAGTTTGCTGTTGATGTAAGCTTTCAAGCTTTTGGGGTCGAGATGAGATTTCCTGGCAGTTCTTTTGGAAGTTCTAGCCCAATTGGCAAGGTGGTCTGCTACTTCATTGCCCTTTATACCTTTGTGGCCCGGGATCCATAAGAGGTTGATGGAATAATTAGCTGAAGAAAGTGATTCAATAAGGGTTACTATATGTCCCAACACATCACGGTGAAACCATCTGCCCGAGTCCATGGATTTTCTAATTGCCGTGATTGCGCTTTTGGAATCTGAAATGATTAGGTATTTAATAGGTGGTTGTAGGGCTATTTGTGTTATGGCTTTGTGAATGGCGGCTAGTTCTAGCATAGTTGCACTGGTTGCAGGTGTGATTTTACTTGAGATAATGCATCTGTTATTCTCATAGATGCCTATTCCTCCACAATTATTTCCTGGGGCTAGGGAAGCGTCCGTGAATATCTTCCTGTGGTCGTGAAAATGATTATACAGGATTTACGATATAATGGACCTAACAAATTCTGGTGGGTCCCTTGCACTGAGTTCCGGCGGGAGCATAACAATTTCCGGGCCAATGCCTGGGTTACGTGGAGAGACAGTGATACCCCTGCCAGCCAGAAGGGAGTCCGCACATTCGAATTTATTGAGAATGTCTAGAAGGAGGCATTTGATTCTACTTGATCTGAAATGCATGCAACAATTTTCCGCGAAGGAGATATCTTCGCTGAAGGACTCAGACGCTTGTAGGTAAGAGTAAGCTGTTGAGATTACTTTAGCCTCCCATCTCAAGGAGTGGGAGTTAGGTCAGAATCAGCGTATATTAATTGATTGGGGGAGGATTGCGTAGCATGTAAACAAGTTCTTATGATTTTCCTCTCTAGCCTAGCTAGTTGTTCACTGCATGTTTTAGGGGCCAGCAGGAGGAAAAGGTCGGATTGGTCAGTTTTTTGTACTAGGGTTGTATGGAGAGTGGCCTGCTCCAGCGGGGGGGGGGGCGCGCGGGCAGTTTGCTCATTCATACGAGATATATGCTGTTGCCATTTCAGTTTACCATCCAGAATAACGCCTAAGAATTTATACTCTTCTAGCGGGGAGTCTTGTGTTCATATAAATGAGGGGTTGTGGCAGTGGGTCATTTTTCACAAAGAACACAACTACAGTCTTATCCGGAGAGAAGGTCATTAAGTTTGCCTTGGCCCATCCAGTCAGTGAATCGCAGGAGGCTTGCAGGTTGTTCTTGATTTTAGGGATGGATTGATCGGTATTCCATATAGCAATATCGTCCGTAAAGATATTTATTTCAGTTCCTTCGGGAAGGGCTTGAGCAATATCTGCAGTAAAGATATTAAAAAGTACAGGGCTCAAGGTGGAGCCTTGCGGTAGGCCCTTCGACTGTATCTGCCAGACTGTGCCACCTGGGTGTTTAATCCCAACTCGCCGGTTTTTTAGGAAGGATGATATCCATGAAATCATTCGAGTTGGTAAGGAGAGGTTGATCATTTTGTTCAAAAGAATATCATGCTCCACTGCATCATAGGCTTTTTCCAGGTCGAGAAAGACATCTCCCAGGGCTTCCCCTTTCTCCCAGGCCGCATATACTGTATCTACCAGTTTAATGGTAGGGAAAGTATATTCGAACCTTTTCGAAGACCAGTGATAAGGCAGGGAGGATGTTATGAGTTTCCAGGAAGTGTTGCAGCCTGTTGTTGATCCTCTCCAATATTTTTGTGAGGCAGGAGGTCAGAGCTATTGGCCTGTAGCTGTGTGGTTGAGTAGGAGGTTTGTTAGGCTTCAGGATAGGCTATATAAGACTCCTTCCATCTGCTGGGGATGATATCCGTCAACCATGACTTGTTAAAGGAGGTTAGAAGCAGTTGGTATTGGCTACTGCTCAGCTTGACAAAAGTGCCATTTAGGAGCTTGTTTGAACCTGGGGCGTTGGATTTGCTTCTTAAGGCTGTTTTTAGTTCGAGGATGGTGAAGGGTTGCTCCCATTGACTCCGCTGGAATTCTGGTATGAAAGTTGCAGGTAAGGGGACAGGCCAATTGGGGAGTTTCTTGGTCGGTGCTCCCACCGTGAGTTTGAGTATGGCTGCGGCTGATCCATCTTGATTTTTGATTAGCGGAGTGACGTGTTTTGGTTGGTGGAGCATTATCCTCAGCACTTTGCAAATGTTGTTATGTTTATTATTGGAGAGAAAATTTGACCAGTACAGTCTACGATATTTTCTGAGGACTCTCTTGCACCTGGCTTTGTTTTTTTTGGAGAGATTCCAACAATACGAGCATCTGCATTTGAGATATTGCCTTCTGGATTTACTCCTAATCCAAATAGTAGCTTCACACTCGGGTGTCCACCAGCGGGGCCTGGGAGGGGTGCTTCTATTCACTGGGAAATTCAATGAAAGCTTTTTTTGAAAAAGAAGGCTTTGGTGCTGTGTATCATGAGATATGTGGGAGCGATTGTCATCGGTTTCTAAAACTGTGATAGGCAGAGGGAAGGGGGTGCAGGGATTGGTCCTATGAATTTTAGGCATGTATGAGGAAATTGGTTGGATGGTTAGGCGAATCGGCTGGTGGTCACTTCCATAGGTTCCCGCAACTGAAGTAATATGCGTGGGGAAGGGCCAGTTGGATGAGGAGAAGGTAATGTCTAGATTGGAGGGAGACCATTCAGTCCTGGGGGGATGGTAAGTAAATTCAGGGGTAAAGAAAGATCGCAGATTGTGTCTGATACACATGTCCTCTAGGTAAATCCCGTTTTGGTTATAATTTTCACATCCCCACAGGGGGCTCTTGGCATTTAATTCTCCTATGATAATAAATGGTGAGGTCAGTGAATTTATTAAACTCTCCCATGTTGCTTTCTTGACGAATCCTGGGATGTAAAGACAGTAAATATGCAGCCAGGTATCACAAAAAAACACTACCAGGTCTATTATTGCGATAGTATCTAGGTGTCTCTTATAGTTAATGTAATGGGGGATGTGTGTGTTTACTGCAACCAGGTTGCCACCCCCATGGTGGTTTCTATTGTTTAGATAAGTAATTGAGTTAGTTAGTGATAAATTCGAGTCCACATTCAAAAATGTTTCGCAGACAGTAAAGATATCCGCTTTTCTTTGCAGTAGAATAATGTCTTCCCAATTGGCGAAGACACCTCTAGCATTCCAATGTACGATGTTGATCATATTTGGGTGCAGACTGGTCATGCTGGCCATGCTGGCAGGTGTGTTGAATTGGGGATAACATTTCCTGGAACCAAGTCGAGACATCTACAAACCATCGAGGTAAGTGTTGAAAATTTTTCCCCATTATTTCCAAGGTGCTTTCCACCCCCTTCGAGTTGTCCTGATTGTTCGGGGGCACCATCCCCATCATGGTAGAGATGAAAATCTTTAAGGGGCCACTGGAGGCTTCATCGCAGTCAGAAGCGGCCGCGTCAATTTTAAGGTCACGTGTAGGGGCATGTGTTATAGTTGCATCCATTTGTGGGTCATTTGAGGAGTCGCGGGCTACAGCCTCTGCTGTAAAGGGTGAGAGCTGAGACCATTGGATTTGGGCAAAGCTATCACTGAAATCGTTCTGTTGAAATACTGGTGATGGGGGGAAACTGACATTCAATGCAGGTGGGGTACTGTCGCAGCCGCTTGTTGTACATGTCATGATCTCTTGGTTGTAGTTTGGATGAGAAGAATAGTCTTGAGAGGGGCTGTAAAGGTCTCGAGACAATTGGTCTTGAGAAGTAGGATCAGAAGCAGGGGGGTTTCTTTCGAAAAGTCGAGAAGCGTAGGTCTTTTGGCTGGGTCCTGCTCCGCCTAGCTCCATGTCTACTAGCTTCTTGGCTTGGTAGTACGATATGTAGAGATTGATCATCTTCGTACGAATTAGCGCCTCGTATCGGAATTTAGGGCAGCCCCCGTAATAAGGCGAGTGCCCACCAGTACAGTTTATGCAGATGAATTCTTTAGCAGTACAATCCTTCCTTTCATGATCCTCACTAGTGCATTTGGTACATGTGGGTAAGTTAGAGCATTTGATTCTGATGTGGCCCAGTCGGTGGCTTTTTATACATTGCATTGGGCGCGGTGGGGGTCTGGTAACAGCAAATACTTCATTCTCGAAGAAAATTTTTTACGGGGGCGAGGGGGTACAGAAGTAAATGGTGGCTTTTGTATATTTTGCACCCTGAAAGGGTGGGGGAAGGACTTTCATACCTGTAATAATTTTACCAGTTTTGCTTTCAGCCTGAAGCTCCTCCAGTGAAACGTTAGCTCGAATTCCATGGATGATGCCGACTGATGAAGTCAGAAATCTTGGGACCTCATATGCTAGCTTAATTGAGCCGATATCTCTAAATCTAGCACATCGTTCTGCCAGAGCTGTAGATGGATATTTAACCAGGAATTTTCCCGATTGAAGCATACTTACGGTAGACGATCCTCCAATGAGAGAATTGATTACTCTTCTAACAAATACAGGGGAGAAGTCTTCCTTATTATTTGTGTCGACTGAATTGACTGAGACCAGCAGCCAGGGACGGGCCGCCACTCCCAAGAAATCGTGAAAATTTGGCTGTATTTCATCCCCCAGAGAAGATGGCTGATTGATTATTTCATTGTCAGAGGTCGATGATTCCATATTTTCTATGTTTTCTATGTTAGGAAGTTTGGAGGTAGGCGAGGTACTATTTTCCTCCTTCTGGTTAGGTTTACGGTTTTTCTTGAGTTGTTGGGCATTCTTACCAGTATTATTTTTATTGAAATTTGATTTGTTCTGTCCCTCTTTACGGGCTTTGTGCGGCCTTGGGGACGCATTACGCGATAGGCTTCCCGATGTTTGGTTAGGCCCGCTTAGGCCTGTTCCGAATAGTTTAGTCTTAATTTTGTAGGTTACCTGATTTATTAAGTGAGATTGGTGAAAAAATTGCGTCAACTAATAGGCAAGGCTCAATTTCACCTCTCTTGAGCACTCCTCTTTTTTATTTATTTATTTTTTTAATTTTCCAGGAAATAGGCTTCATTTTGCTATGTCGGGGCCGGAGCGTTCTCATTCTCATTCTCAGTTCATTTTAGCCACTATATTCTCACTACACTACTCGACGTCCGCCATCCTTTTTGCAGCTGAATCGGCTAACTTGTATCAATCGGCTGAGGCGGACATTATTTCGCTAAACGATGGCGCCACTCTCTTTACACTAGTCACAGAACACATGCTGTGAGCTTTTGAAGTGTAAATAGATTGGTTAAGTAAAGCAATTTTTCGACGATTATACGGCTTCTCGTTTTATGAAAGTTTTCTTTCTGTATCAAATATTATCCATTCTATAATCAAGGAAGAGAAAATTCGAAAACATAAATAATGAAAGCGTTTAATTGTTTGCTGTTTAGTCAGAAATCAAAGATCAGTATTTTTCAACTTTATGGGATAGTAATGTAGGTGGGTAGAGTAAAGAGTCAGACAAACTTTCCATAAATTCCTGAGGTGATATGAATACATAAAAGTTAGTTTTATTCCGATTATGTTGACAAGGGAGCTCGGTGATCTCGATAGAAATTAAACGTTGATGATAAATTAAGTTTGGTTATAAAAATGACAATTTCACGGAAAATAAACAATCCATTTGGCAATTAATGCATTCCCTTAGTATACAGTAAATAAGTGATTGTGGATTGATTGATTATTTATTTAATTAATAATTTTCTCACTTTTATATGTTTGCGAGTATTGTATTGAATATAATATCTATTAATAATGCTAGCTCCTTTTTTTTTTTTTTTTTTATTTTTTATTTTAGTCTTAGCTATCCTTTAGAATGAAGTTACAATTTACTGAACAACCATGCAAAAGATGACATTTGCCTTGCCTATGCCTTATTGAGGTCTCATTACAGTGCCACAATTACCGACAACTGACTCCAAAAATAAGGTATTGATTTAAATACTTACATTTCTTTTCCACATAAACACTGATAAACACAAAGAAGAAAACACAACCTCCTGTCCACAGAGGTTGCGTTTTCTTCTTTGTGATTATATTTATCCATAGTAACTCGGTTTCGCCATAATGATAATTTGTAAATTTCATTACTTTTGTAAGGTTGAAATATTTCAATCATCCATAATATAGTAAACGCCAGGGTCGCATCTAACAAAATGGCAGGGCAGGAAGTGAACAATAAATAGGGCACTTTTAGTCAGAAAGTATGGCAAATCAAAGTCATAAGCGCACATTATAATGGTTATTTTAAATAAATTCAATCAAAAAGGGCAGGTCGTCGCACCCTTCTGTTTCTATCTAGATGCAACACTGATTCCTCATTATCCACGAGGGTTTGGTTCCAGAAAACCCCTGTGTATACTGAATTTGCAGATAATGGGACAAAATCCTTAGGGGATGTCAAGTTGCCAAGTGGACTCCAAGGTAAAGGCAATTGTTATTTCTTTTATCTTGATGGCTTCTTCGTTTTTCTTTATCGTGTGAACAGTGGATTCCTTTACTCCAAACATTCGGCCAACATCAGATGCTCTTTCCCTCAGTCAACCTCTCCCTCCCCCCTTCATCCTTTCCTTCTAGAATTTTACAAGAGAACGTAAGATCAGATGACAACAAACAACAAATAGATGAGGCTAAAATAACCATTAAGTAGATGAGGCTAAAATAATCAACCTGTAAGGTCCAATGAGTGCTGGAGTCAAAGGAGACTAGATAACCTCTTATGCGACAAAACCTTTCTTGCTCGTTTTGTACGAAGTGGATTGTCACCGTTTTTCTTGTTCGAAGCCATGATAAGCTGCGCCAATGATACGCGATTGCAAACAGAATGTTTGTAAATTGCTGCTGATACTACTTACTTGCATTGAATACATTTCTGGTGTGAATAGAGAAGAATTCCCTAAAAGACAGGAAATGAAAAGGGGAACCTTGATAAATATAGATCAGGACAAACAGTGGATACACAAATTTCCCATAGTGTATGAAGGGGGCAGGTATGCAAAAAATTTGACCTGAATACACAAAACTGCGGATGATGAGATAGTGGATACCAAGGGATTATTGTATAGTGGTGCCTTAGATAACAGCATACTTGGTTAATGGCAACTGGCTATGAGAAAAAAATGTCTTGGATAATGATGCAGGGTTTGGTTAATGGCAGGGGCGTAACTGGGTGGGGGGGGGGGGGGTAAACTTCTGTATAAATGTGTAAAATTACGTATAAATGTGTAAAATCATGTGTAAACTTATGTGTATTTACACACAGGTTTACACATTTTTACGTAAGTTTACACATGATTTTATACATTTTTACACATATTTATGCACATAAACTTGTGTACATAAGTGTATACCATCTAGCCATATGTATGCAACTGTGTATAAATGTGTGAAATTGTGTATAAATGTGTAAACTTTAGTAGAGATGTATAAAATTATGTAAATATGTCTAAACTTGTAAATATATGTAATGTAAACCATGTGTGCAAAATTATGTAAACTTGTATGTATATATGACTAAACAGTCAACTATAAAATTATTTTGAATAGTCTTATTTGTATTCAGAGAAGCTTTTTTGAATACTAGAAAACAAACATATTATGCCGACATTGCTTTATTTCTATTGTTTGTTAGCCAATAGCAGTTGATAGCATCGAACCCAGACGCATCTCGGCCAGAGATCGTATCTATACTTACATGTCGACTGGTTCGAGCTACTACTAAGTTTCAGGATAGATAGCTTATGATCGACTATGCCACTTGTCGACGGTTAGATTTTTTTCAAGATTGACAGTTTATCATTGAGTTCAGCCTAGACCCTTGCACTCGGCGGGAGGACATTGTTGAATACAGAACAGCCATGTGTGATTGTATCTTTCCTTGTCGTTTACTGTGGTTTATTTTAAGTGGTTATAAATGTGATTTATGATGAAAATGAGTATTTAAGCATTTGTTTATTGTGTGTTTATTCATATAGACACTAAATCGTACATATAATTTATTATGTATTATGGTTGTTGGGGAGGAGCCGGAATGAATTAATCGATTTCCAGTTAAATCTTATGGGAAATCTCACCTTGGATAATAATGGTAATCCTGAAACAGATTGCAGCCGATAACCAAGGTACCACTGTATACTAATTCCAGGGTTCATTCCAGACTTAAAAAAGGGCAGGGTGCTAAGGGCTAAAAAAGCCACTACGTTTTCAAAAAAGGGCACTTTGCCCCCAAAAAGGGCATTATGTTTTAAAAAAAGATTTTTTTCTTTAAAAAATGCATAGTTCTTTTGAAGTTCCTTAACCCTTCACAAGATTTTTAGATTTTTCTTTGCGAGCATGTTTTCGGGTATCGGGACACGTGATCAGGATCAAAGGGCAGTGGGGCGGAAATTTTTCATCAAAAGGACAAACAGGGTGTAAACCTTGCCTAAAATGAACCCTGCTAATTCTCCTCAATATACAGGGTGGTTATTAAAATAACATGAGGTATTCAGAGCTCTCTAGTGAGTAAAGTAATGGACGTAACATAACCAAATTTGATGGGCATACATAGTCGACCATGGGATTTCGATTTCTAAAAAATAAAAATTAGTATCAAAAATTACTACCAATAAAATTTTGGCGCTGTTTACCGAATAAAATGCATTAATTTGCATAAACAAGTTCCATGTAGCGATCATGAGTATAAAAGGAAAGACTGGGAGAATTCTCATCATTCAGAGGCCAGCTGCCTTTCGATGGCTCTTAACTTATGGGACCGTGCTTGTTAGTCAAGCTGTATTATCAGTGGAACAAGAATGCCAATGCTGCCCTTCGTGAATTTCGGCGGTTAAAGAAGTTGTGAAAAGGACCGATGAGCATAACAAACTTACGAAACATGATTCAACTATTTGAAACTACAGGAACTCTAGCACAACAACCAGGCCGGGGACGCAAAGCGGTTAGTCAGCAAGAAGTTGAAGAAGTTGCAACTGCTGTTGTCGAACAGGAGATGGTGAATGTGCAGGGTACCAGCAGGGCTCGGATAGTATCACGGCACTCGCAGATACCATACTCAACGGTGCGGGAGATCCTGCATCAGATGTTGAAGTTTTACCCGTATAAAATCTCTTCTGTTCAAGAATTGCTCCCTGGCGATGCAGCCACCCGATTGGATTTTTCATTGAGATTCTTAGCATGCTTGCAAGTTGATGATTCAGGCCGTGGCAGATTTTATGGAGTGACGAAGCACACTTTCATTTGAACGGTGGTGTTAACACACACAACTGCCGCATTTGGGCTCGAATAATCCACATGCTTGTGTGCAGGAGCCTCTCCACTCGCCAAAAGTCACAGTGTTGTGTGGCTTTACAGCATCTTTTATCATTATTGGTCCTTTTACGAGGAAAATCGTGCAAGTGGGCCAGTGACCTGTACCTTTACTGCTGACAGGTATGCCGCTATGCTACAGAACTTCGTGGTTCCACAACTGCAGCAACAAGGATGTCTCGATTCGACCACATTCATGCAGGATGGTGCGCCACACCACATTGAATGTAAGATACAGTGTGTGTCGTGGGAACATTTCTCTGACAGCAGAGTCATTAGTCGTGCATTTCCTACGGTGTTGGCCACCGAGTTCGCCCGATCTCAATCCTTTTGACTTTTGGTTGTGGGGATTTCTTAAAGGTGTTGTGTATCAAGGACATGTCCTCGATATCGCAACATTGAAAGATCGAATAACCGTTACATGTGAGACAAATTAATTCTGATATGTTGCGAGGCGCCGTGGAAAATGTCGTGCATCGTATGAAATTCTTGGATCATCACAATGGTGATCATATTGAACCTCATTTGTAAGTTAAAATCATTTGTTGTTAATAAAATTGATGTGTTCTGTGTTGTTTGGCACTTCATTCAGTATCCACACTAATATACTTTTGCAGCATCAAAATTTTATTGGTGGCGACTTTTGGTACAAATTTTTAATTTTTTAGAAATCGAAATCCCATGGTCCACTATGTATCTCCATCAAATTTGGTTATGTTTCGTTCAATACTTTACTCTCTAGAGGGGTCTGGATACCTCACGTTATTTTATAACCATCCTGTATATCTTATTTGGAGATTTTTAATGGAAATTTCACTTAACGAAATTTCAGTTTAACAAATTTTTTTCTCAGTCCCCAGGAATTTGTTAAACCGAGGTTTGACCGTATTCCATTATTTTGCATCTTCCAGAGGTTTACCCAGTGGTAGGCCACGCTTTAACCTGTCATTCCCTTAGTTCTCTTAGCAGATTTGTTAGAAGAGGACTTTGCTGTCGGATATATCGTTCCAACATGTCCCAAACATTCTCTATAGAATTGTTTACCCGAAGACTGGTAGGAATGATTAGGCCAACTTCATAAGTTTAAAGGTGTCTTCTTTTCCTTGCAAATGGAAACAACTGAAGCAGCAAGAAACATCTGGCCCATAAACTGTAGAATTAGCTTGTAGAAACTGTAAGGGGAGTTAGAACAAGTTCCCAAAGAGCATTTAATCTGATGACCATACATGAAGAAGCTCCAAAACAGAAATATTAATAAATGAAGTCCCATGCACAGAAACAATAGCCATTACAGTGTGATATGGCAGTATTATAATTTATAAAAATTAAATATTAGGCATATCCAACAACGATGTTCAATTAACAGTTATATTTTTCCATCCACTTCAAGATATACAGGGTGGCCCAAATAAAACTTGCTCACTTTGAGAGCTGTTAGCGATTTTATTAATGAACAGATTATAATGATATTGTAACATGTTCATATTGGCATAATGCAGAAATGTTTCCAATCATAAAATATGCGAATAATGGATTTATATTTTTCATTGGATAAGCTGCTGGATATGGCTACCTTTCACTTCTATCGCCAAATTTAAGTGGTTAACAATATTGAAAACTGCAGATTGCAACATTGGCTGTGAGATTTGAGCTCTCTCTCTCTTCTGATGGAGTCTTTCGCGTCAGAAAGTTGTTGTTGATCTGGTAAGATAAACCCTGCTTTTAGAAATCTCCATAACCTTTAGCTAAACACTCCAGCTGCCAAAAACTATTTAAACTAATTTGCATGTTTTGGTTCTTTAAATAGTAGAAACTAAATTCATGAATATTCACTGAAACTTTTCATTTTGCAGGCTTTTCTTGAAAATAAATTCGAAAGAAGATGTCAATTAATCAAATTAATTTAGCTCTACTTATTTTGAATGAACATTTTGGAACTATTGTGAGAGATATTGGTGAATACTTAATGAAACATGGACCTGCCCCATTTGGCGTGATTTTAAGAGAGACAAAACAAAATATTACTCAAGTATTTGTGAATTTTTTTTTCCCTGTCTCTATCATTTAAAATGCTTGTAATTATCTTAAGTAGAATTTATTTTTCTCCTGTAGGTGAAATTAACATTGGCAGTTTTAATTAAACATGATTTAGTAACATACGAAAAAAATTCTCAGAATATAGTTGTGTACAAAATGAACGTTGATAATGTCTTGCTGGTGCTAAGATATCCACGCTATATATTTTGCTGCAAAACTTTGTAAGCCTTTTCTTCCCCAGTTGATTGATAATTGTTATCTCTTGGAATTTTATTTAACATTTTTTTTTTATTGTTGTTTTCTTCTCCTTTCCATTTTTAAGATTTGGCGAGACAGCTGAACTATTACTTGAAGAGTTACTGAAGCATGGTCAG
The DNA here is from genome assembly GCA_023313115.1 of Rhysida immarginata. Taxonomy (NCBI): domain Eukaryota; kingdom Metazoa; phylum Arthropoda; class Chilopoda; order Scolopendromorpha; family Scolopendridae; genus Rhysida; species Rhysida immarginata. Next base: position 2,106,838 of record JAHWFO010009537.1, on the reverse strand, counting down.
ATGTTAATGAGCACTGCTGTACAGAACGTCTTGGAACGATTAAAAGAATCTGGGATAGGTATCTTAGAAAATTGACTTATCATGTAATTTCACATGAAATGTTGTTTTTGGTCACAACATTGAACGAAGCCCACTAATTTGCTTAGATTGTCAATTATGTGAATATTAATATAGCTAAAACTGCATTCAGTGTACCTGACACCATATATCAACTAAAAAATGCTGAGCACATTAAGATTTGCAAGTAATTCTCTCTACAAACACTCATGCTTTTGAAAAACAAGCAATAAACAAAGTGCCCATCGTGAATTTGAAATGCCAGCAAAGTATTGATTTGTCAAGTACTCAGTAGAGAAATGAATCTCATGACCCATATGTTAAAGGGGAATTCAGCCAAATATGAATTGTGTCTAAAATTTAACAATCTTAAAAAATATCTGAAAGATATAATTAAAGGGTTTCAATAATAGATCGATAATAGTCTGTAAAAATTGGAAATTATTAGGCAATCTTTGAGGCACGCATGGAGAGAAGCAGGCGGTGAGATGATGCGTGAAACAGCTACATGTATCACTAAACAGAGTAATGTTTGCTTCAGTTGTTCTGATTAAATGATGGAGAAAAAAGATTGATACAGCCCTACTTGTTTGAATTCGAGTCCAAAAACCCTGCCACTGATGAAGAAAATGACAGCAGTGATAAAATTTCATCTTATACAGGATCCGTATACGGGATCTGTAAGACATAATGGTTTTGAGGTGCTGCATGCATTCCTATGGATTCTGGTCTGAATATACAGAGGGGTCCAAAAATGTACTCACCGTTTCTAATTCAATAATTTTGAAACAAAAAGACTTACACCTACTAATCGCATGTGGATGTGTGTGTATCTATGAAACTATGAAATTTGTCGTGGTAGGTGGCGCTGATGGTCGAAAGTGGAGTGAGCCAGTCAAGTGTAAGTTGCATTCTGAAGAGTGGAAAGTGTACATTCCAAGACTGCTACACGTGATGAATGAGGAAGACCCGGATTGAAGGATGAAGTACTATGATTGGTTTGAGCACATGGTTCGTGCGGATGAGGAAGTTGCAAAGAGGTTTGTGTGATCTGTGTGGTCATGTACTATCACTGATGTAGTTTGGTGTGTCGTTTAGAAGCAGCTGGTGGTCATTTCGAACACTTACTATAACTCTCTCACAGTGCCAAAAATTGTACCTGCAAGTCAAATTTGTAACAAGATATGGACTATCAAACAGTGAGTACTTTTTTTGGACCCCTCTGTAGTGCTGCTTCTCTATGTATCCTGTCACACCCGTATGAAATGTCACTGATTGTATTACAAATTACCTCAGCAAGCAATAGAGTGTCGGATTTTTTGTGTTTTTATTAATTACTACTGAATATTTGGAAGAAAATTTTGCCATATTGTGTATTAGAAACATAATTTAAATATATCCAACCATAGTTTCATTATGACTGGTCTTCCCCTTTAATGAAGTGTTTTGAACATGGCAGAGAGCCTTATGATATCACCTATGATTGCTTCCAGCTTATTGTGAGTACAGACCATGAAAAAGCAACACGAGTGTGAGGCTGTTATAGCCTGAGATGTCTCTTCTTCATTCCTGTTTAAGACATCAAAGACAACCTTTTTTTCTCGGAGCATGATTTTTCTCAACCTTTTTAGCACAGAAAAGAATCCAAGCATCATTTTAATAATTAAAAATTTTCTAGTTTTTACAAATGCAACTTTATTAAAAGAAAACTAGATAAATATGGATGCTCGGGATACCATATGTTACGAAGTGAAATTGCATGATTGGCAGTAGATGTTAATGAAAGATCTTTATATGATTACATTCCAGTGCTGTTCTATGTAAAGTGTAATACACAAATGATAGCAGACTCAGTTTACTAGATTCTCTTTTGAGAAACTAATTGCATTTGATTAATAATAACCTTATCATTTCAGTTGAGGAAGTTGGAACAATTGAATCACTGAAAGCAAAATTTAATCAATTAGTACAAACACAATTTGTACAACGTTGTCCCACTGTGTCAAACACAGAAGAGATTGATGTCATTCCTTCATTTAACCTCTCAGAAAAAGAAATCTTCTCTGTTCCTGAGGTAATACCCAAATTCTTTGTTTCTTCCTTAATTTCTTTCTGATTCTGTTGCCACAGATCTTTAAATACGAAGACTTAGTTTAACTATCAAAATGGAATTAAATACAGAAAGATTTCAAATAGACTTGTATTTAAAGGAGTGCATTAAAAACATATGATAATTTTCTTTGAAGATTTGTGTTATGGTCCTGGACCAATATTAAATTATTAAGGGATAAAAGCTGTTTTTTTTTTTTATTACATGTATTGAAGAAAAGCTTATTAATCCTAACTGCTAAATTCCTTTCTAATATTTTCTGGGAATGGCATTTTGATGGAAATATTTCTACATGTTATTGTGATTTCAAGTTGGTAAATGGTGAAATGAATTCATTTAATAAATAGACATGACAAATTAATAAATTCAGATAATGAATGCGACTAGGCTGGGCAATTTTTTTGGATAGGACAGAAGATGAGATGATCTGGAAAATTGAGTCAGAAAAAGATGGGAGGAATCAGAAAGAGATTAAAGTTAATGCAAATTTAAAAAAAAAAAAAAAAAGGATCAAAATGAAAACTTAGTCACAAATTTGGATTTAATATTAAACTGTTTATAATTAACCAATTTGTATTTTATACCTTTTTTTTTCTTTCCAAAATAAAATATTGTATTCAAATTAATTACTGGTATCTGTGGAGTCATTTTTTTTTTTCTTTTAATTTCTAAATTTGTTTTTGACATAAAAATTTTTTTCCTCCAAAACGTCATGAAAACTTACGGGTTGGCTCAGGATCAGCTAATATTTGAGCCAATACAGTATATTATTTTAAGATGCATGATCATAGAAGTTAGCAAGTTTCAATCGTCGTAGCTGTCCTCCAAAATTGTTTGTCCTATAATAACTTTTGGCTGGTTCAGGTAATTTTGAACAGACTTGGGATACTGTTGAAAATTATCTGTAAGGAAGTTTACATAGGCATCTGCTGAAACTTTTTTCGGGGTGGGGAGCAAAAGCAAAAATTCCATTTCCATGGAAGGTGGATGAAGACAAACTGACATATTGCCAATATTGTATTTTTATTTAGTAAGTTTTTTGATGATAATTTTGTAGCATTAGATTTATTTTGTTAGATTATTGCATCATTTCCTTTGATTAAAAGAAAAATCATTTAATGTGCAATTGTGATCCACTGTAATCTAATTTGATTACAACAAAATTTTTTATGATCCCAAAATATAATTTTCAATAAAATGACTCTCAGGGTGTACCAACCACCAGTAAATCAGGCTTTTTTCTCGGAAGTTCAACATCCTAGAGCTTTGGGGGGGGGGGGGCTATTACATGACTAAAGACAATGTGAAGAATTTAATGATGGTTACCCATTTTCCAGAAATGGCTGGAAATAGGCTCACGTGGGGTCTACCCAAAAACTTTAAATGGGCACATGGGTCGAGTATAGTCAATCCAGCCTTACTTTGCTCCAGATGTAAAGTAAACATAATCACATTTCCCTGTCCAGACTCCTGTGATTGAATGAATTGATTTAGCTTCTCCCTGATACACCTGGCTTGGCAAGGCCATGATACACAAGAGTTCTCGAGTTCTCCTGTGTCTGCTTTTTGTAATCTATTTCTTTAAAATTGATCAATTTATGTATAATTAATTTTGTTTTTATGACAATAAGTTCATTAAATTTTTATGACGATAAGTTCATTAAGTTTTATTCAGAACTGATTGTTACAGTTTTAAGTTGAGTTTCCCCATTTTCTTTTGTGAACTACATTTTCATTGCGCCATGAGACACGTAAGTTGCAAGGGTCAATCAGCCAGTGGAATCTCACATGCTTTGCTTCATCATCTGAAGCAAAGTAAGGCTGGATCGAGTTTAGGGTGTCGTTGGATAGGTCTTGGATAAAGAAACAACTCTGTAGGAAATGTTTTTTCCCAATTGGCTTCCTTCAGGAAATACACACCGTAAAACACTTTGAGGTCATGTGTTTCCAAGTTACCCTGTTGATGTTTCTTTTAAACATATTCATGTCACGTGTTTAGCTCTGTTGAACTGTTAACAGTTCCTGCACATTCTTTGTTGCTATCATGCCAGGTTAGCACTGAAAATTCCTTTTTCCAACGAAGAAGCGTTTGACATGTTGATGATGTTAGTAAATATTGTGCTGCAAAGGATGTACTCTGCACGATATCCTAATTGTACACATCATTCCAGAATGGTGCAAGATATGAGCTGATGATGTTCTGGTTGCCATTCAACAGTGTCTGACTATCTCCACGAGACGGCTTTCATATGATTCGGGAATAAGCTAAACACCGTGTGGTGGATATTTAACAGCAACGGCTTTCATCCCTTCCACATTCGTTTCCACCAGACATTTGGGGGGTGTGACTACCAGAGGAAACTGGGTTTTTGTCATTAGTTTAGAAACCAGCCACAAAATTTCAATTTATCAATGTTGTGGACAGACCATGCCACACCTAAGAAGCAACGGGGAGGTGAACATCCATAATGTACATTACTGGGCCCAGGAAAATCCTCACTGGCTCCATGAGGTAGACGACCAACGTGTGTGGAATGTAAATACCTGGTGTGAAGTTATTGGAGGCTATATTATCATCCCGTATTTCTTCCAGGGTAACCTGAACAGGATAGTTATCTAAACTCCTTGAAGATCTGCCCTTAGCCATGAGGGTTGGTATATGGTTTAGAATGGTTGCCCGGCACATTACTAGTGAATTGCATCTTCCCCCTTTGATGGATTGGTAAGGCTCGAATGTAGCATGGCCCCACTCAGTCTCCAGATGTTACTTGCCGTGATTTATTTTTCTTTGAGGACTGCTAAAAGATACTGTGTACTAAAAACAGCCGAAGACAAGGGAGGATATGCAGAACCGAATAAGGATGACATGTGGAAGACTTATGCAGGAATAGGTCCTCTCTGCATATAATGACAAATGTCAGCAGCAAAATGGATACAGTTTGAATACTACTATGATCAATAAGTTCAGAGAGTATACTGATATCTCCAATCAGGCTTGGAGGAGGGGGAACTATTTGACTGTGGTGTAGAGGCACACATGAAACGAGATTTGGTAAGGAGGAAGCACCTCCACAGTGCAGGGGTTTTTTCCAAACAATTCGTGTCAATGAATTGTAGTTGTTCGCATTCATCGGAAGGACGTAGTGCATTACGAGTTAATACTGAAAGGGATGACAGTGAACAAGGAGAGGTAGACACAGATCCTGGCTCGCCTCCGTGATGCTGTCTGTCGGAAACACCCAGAGCTCTGGAAAAGCAAGGATTGGGTACTGCAACATGACAATGCCCCTGCACTGACCAAAATGGGAACATCGACCCTTCCACACCCTCCCTACTCACTCGATCCCGCCCCCATGCAACTTTTACCTGTTCTCCCGTCTGAAAAACTATCTCGTAGGACGCTGTTTCAAGAGTGCAGGAAGCAGCGACAGCTGCCCCGAAGACCATCTCCTCCAAAGGCTTCCAGGAATTTTTTCAGCAACTGTACTCGCATTGGCAGAAGTACATAGTTGCAGAAGGGGAGTACTTTGAAGGTGGTTGTGTGTAACACGTGGTAACAATGCATCATATCCATCAGGAAGGCCAGCATCCGAACTTATTGATCGTAGAAATATTTGATGTAATGAAAGTCTTAAAAGAGTGTTTATTTCCTGAAGGAAACAAACCTAAAAAAAAATCCCTTCCTACAAAAGTTGTTTCTTTTCCAAGACTATCCTACAACATCCTACTCGACCCATGTTCCATTTAAAGTTTTTTTTTTAAGTTTTTGGGTGGATCCCAGAGGTGCCCATTTCTGTAAAATGGGATAGCCACCATTAAATTCTGTGCATAGTTTTTAGTCATGTAAATTTTTTCCTCCAAAGCTCTAGGATGTTGAACTTCCGAGAAAAAAGCCTGGCATGGGTAGTCTGATATATCCTGTATATTGTTTTTGTTGTTTATGAAAATACAGTGAATAGGTAGAATATTTAACTTTTTATTTTTAGATACCAACAGAATATTTTGCTCATAAACGAAAAAGAACTTGCTCTGGAAGTGAATCACCTCCACGAAAAAAAGCTAAAATCGGTGAAGAACCTTTTCCAGATGAAGGAGTCTTTTGGAAAGTTAATTTTGATAAGTTTCATCAATATTTTAGGTTAGCATTTTATAAAATTATTATACTATTTAAGTAATTATGAAGTGAGTAGTTAAGATAAAAAAATTGTATGCTCAACCAGGACAATTCCTGATTATAGCTAATCACATTTCTAATTATAGGTAGGTTCCTTATATGATTTAATTACTAGTACATTCATAGGGGAATATAATTAAAATTCTCTTGTTCAGAAGGATGTAACAATTAGATTAAATAGTAAATTATTAATTAAATAGTTACATGTATTTGAGTACATGTAAAATTATTTTATGTGATATGGAGAAATATTCACAATAAGAAATGGCCCCATTTAATTATTAATTATTAATGTTATTACTTGGCCCATGTAAACAACAATGTAATGTTGTTGTCCATGCAGTATGTGAACTTTTAACCTTTTTGGCATCAGTGAATGAATAATTTAAAGTGTCATTGTGTGTTCACAGTAATTGTTTATCTCTCTCTCTCTCTCTCTCTCTCTCTCTGTGCACGTATGTGTGACGAAAAATGTTGAGATAGGCTATTTACTTTGGTTCCTTGCATTTCTAAGATAAAGTAAGTGCCAAATAGTGACAGCTACTGTGAGACATTAAACTGAAAATCAAGTCCAAGAGATGAGGAAAAACTGAAACTCGCGCTTTCTACTCAGGTACTATAACTCAATAAACTCAACATGTACAGATTCCTCTCATTAAGGCAAATTTTGTTTTTTGTAAATGACTTGTTTGGCTCTGATGAGCCGTTTTGGAGTTTTTTAAATGCCCCCCCCCCCCTTTTTTTTTTTTTTTTTTTCTTCTTTTTTCCCGATGATTTAATTTGTATTTAGAGGGATCCTTAAACTATTCATTGATGTATTTTTTATGAAAATGGGCTAAGCCTTTTTAGAGAAATTAATTTTTTTTCTAAAAATGAAGAAATGGAAGAAGCATTCATTTCATCGACCCAAACACAATAAAAACGACATGAACCTCCTCTTCTTGTTGAGATGAACCTTTTTTGAAAAGAAAGTGTTTGGCTGCAAAAAGCCATTTTAAAGTAATTAAGGTTTTAGGGG
>JAHWFO010009537.1:2063282-2099379 GCA_023313115.1 Rhysida immarginata | reverse complement strand
AAAAGGCCAGTAAAAAGCAGTGTCTTTTTTGCCATATGTGCCCAAATTGTTTTAGTGCATTTTAGGTGATTCAATTGGTTACTCTTCTATTTTCTTTGTGGCACTTTTCATCAATGCCTTATAACTTATACGAGGGTTGTTCAAGAATTTTTGCCTCCTGGTCCGTAACTTTTTTATTTGTTAACTGATTTTCAAATTCCTTTTGTATCTGATACTTATATTTGTCCTCTATGTAATGCACTATTCACTTTTCGACATAGTCCCCATCCCTTTCCACGCATTGCGCTAACGCGTGATTAGTCTGGTAAACTTGTCGGGGAGGTATTCAGGGGTTGTTGTCAACACCAGGATTGAATGGCAGTTTTGAACCCTTTTCTGCAACATGATAACACCCACCCACACTCGATCACCACACACCAGAGGCGTTGCAGCTCCTACAGTTCAAAGATGAAAAACTACAGTTCAAAGATGAAAGACTTTGCACCTTGCGACTTTCACCACTTCCCAAAGAAGGAAGAGCGCCTTAAGGGACATGAGTTGCATTCTGACGAGGTGAAAGATGCCATTCCTATGTTACACGTCTGCAATCACTGATAAGGTAGTGGTTCAAAAGGATCTGCCCGCTCATCACCAAATTCCAACCCAATCGAGCGTATAAGCTAGAGCAAAATCGTAAACAACTGGATAATTGAAACAAGGATCGTGGTCTAACATTAAATAAAAATAAAACTAAAATCATTATCATCACCAAAAATAATACAGCGACTGAATCCTTAAGATTTTTAGGATTAAATCTTGACTCTAAATTAACACTTAATCAATTATAAGAGATTTATAGCATAAAAATTATATAGGGTGATTCTAAAATGGTGAATTAAAAGTACCTAGCACTGTTCTGTGGGTCAAAATGAACATAAAGTTCCTCATGCAAAATGTCGAAATCCCAACCCTTAAATCCCTAAACAGCCCACGAAATTTTGCCATATTTCTTCAACATTCTGAAGAAAATCACTGTTTCCTTAAGTCATCAAAAGTTTCCATTGTCACCTTTGTAAAAAATAAACGCGCCGCATTCCTTTATAAGATGCTCTTCGTGCTGGGTATTCCCCAAGTACCAGTCATTGCACTCACTGAATGTGGAACAGGTGTTCACATTCAGAATCCTGCAAAATTATGCGGAATCCTCCATACCATTGCCTGAGAAATGCCTAACCCACAAGCTACTGTGCGAGTACTCGTCGAAGGGTCCTCGGTCACATTATCAAGAACTTCATCCAGTATAGCGGGCTGCTCATTTCTTGGGATGATGACAAAATTTCGCGAAGTTTTAACAAACTTCGTGAGGTGTTTAGGGGTATAAGGGTTGAGATTTTGACATTTTGCATGAGGAACTCTATGTTCATTTTGACCCACAGAACAGCGCTAGGTACCTTAGATTCACCATTTTAGAATCACCCTGTATAATGAAACTACTTCAATCCTATTTGACTCGTAAACAATTACGTTAAGTTATATTACTACAATACTACCTTCACTATATTATAATAATGTATTTTGGGTAGCACTAGTATAGTTAACCTACATCGGATAAAAATAGTCTATAATACAATACTTCGCACAGCTTTTAAACTTTCCAGAATGAAGTCAATTATGCTATTCTGCAACCGAACACAAATGCTAATTTTATCCTCAATCCAAAAAATTAGATTAGTGATAGAATTGATTGATGCTATTAAGAATCCCAGTCCATCCTATTTGTTTATATCCAAGAGTGGTTGGTTAATTCCTCGAGATACCATACAAATAGACGATTAAAATTTGAAATATGTGATAATATATCAACTTTTAAATTTAGACATTTCCCATTTAATGCCATCTCAGTTTGGAACACTTTACCTTATGAATGTCCTCCAAAGTGCCATTTTCCTTGATTGTGCATCTATCTTATGTGCTCTTTTGTTCAAAACCAAAGATCTCAGAAAGACAAAAGAAATCAACTCAAAATCAATTTTTTGATAGTTTTCATGCAAAAAGTACTAAATACGCCAAATGGCCATTTACTGTAACTTGGAAAGATGCTTTCATTTTGTTAGACATTTAAGACAATATTATATTTAAGTAATAACAATTCATCAGATGTAGGAATATTTTATATCATGTTGTTTTATCCTCATGGTTATTTCATTCCTGTGGAGTGCATTAAATAATAATAATGCAAATTGTAAATATGTAAATGATGCAAATTGCACAGCTTTCCTGCATGTTTTGAATGTGATAGAAGGAATTTGCATAATTGCAATACTTCTGCTATTCTGTCTTTACAGAAATCGTCTTCTAATTTTTTTTCTGGTTGCTGAGGAAACGTTTAATTGCAGAGAATGCCAGGACGTCGTCAACCAAGGCAGTTCCAGCAGACAAACGATTTCGTGAGGGGTATGGTGACCGGACTCAGAATGGCAGGTTGGCCCTTTCATCGAATCGGAGCAGACTGCAACCTACACGCAGCCAGGGTGCATTGGCTGTGGCAAAGATGAAGCGAACAAAGGAATGTGGCACGTGTGGACAGACGCATCCGCTGGCAAGCTTTGGCAAGCCCCCAGGCCACTTCCGTCAACCTCTTGCAGCTTGTTCAGGATACCCTAGATGCTCCCATATCATCCAGGACCATTATTCATAGATTGTTCGCCAGCGGCCTGACTCATATTGTCCATTAAGAAGACCGCTATTGACCTCATGTCACAGACACCTTCGTTTGCAGTGGTGTCAAAAAAGATCCACGTGGACAGTGGAATGGCGCAGGGTGGTGTTCTGAGACGAGTCATGCTTCTGTTTCAGCAATGACAGGTGCCGTGTAAGAGTTTAGCGCCAACGTGGTGACAGGTCCAATCCAGCTGCAACTGTGGAATGGCCAATGTGCCATCATGGCTTGGGGCATTATCTCCTACAATAGCAGGTCATTTCTGGTCTGTATTGATGGCACCTTGACGTCCAAACAATATATGGATGAGGTGCTGCGTCCGGTGACACTACCCTTCCTTCAGCGAGTGTCCAATGCCATTTACCAGCAGGATAACACCCGACCACACACAGCACACTACCCAACATGTCCTGCAAGGTACCCAGCAGTCTTCCCTGATCTTATACCAATCAGACATGTTTGGGACGCAATGGGACGTCAAGTGCATGCATTGCTATCGGCGCGTTCAGAAGACGAGCTTTGGCAAATGGTTGACAGGGATGGACATACATCCCTCAAGACACAATCCACACACTCATTGATTCTGTTCCTAGACGTATGGCTGCCTGTATCGCCACCCACGGTGGTCCTACAACCTACTGATCACACGGTGTTGTCGCTCAGTGTATTGATGTATCATGTTGTAATAAACATCACTCATTGTTCATTGCTCTGTGTTTTTATTTGCTGATTTTTATCACTTTCTATGCATGCATTCATGGTGTTGCATTTTCAATGTGACTTAGTAGCAATGATAAAGATATGATTACCCTCATTAACTGGTAATTATTTAAAATTTCTACATCCCAAATCTTTTGCCATTGACTATTCTTATTTTGCTTTTTATTTTTCTCCTTTGAAATTTTTTAAGCCTTTTTGAAGCAAAATATTTCATGGATTTTAGGAAGGTATGCATCGAATATTGTTGGCTTTCATAAGAAAAAAGGAAGCAAATGGTAGCAAGCATTATATTCATCTCATAGCCTTTTGAAGAATTGTGTACTTTTTATGAACCCAATAAAATTGAACTACTGTTGCTATCAACATCCAGCTGAACATTAGATTGTTCAGTTTTTTATATTAAATTTGTATTATGGCATACAGTCTCAGGGTTCATTTTAGGCAGGGTTTACGGGGCGCACACCCCGTTGGCCCATTTGATGAAAAATTTCCACCCCGCTGCCCTTTGATCCTGATCATGTGCCCTGATACCCGAAAATGCGCCCGCAAAGAAAAATCTAAAAATTTTGTAAAGGGTTAAGGAACTTCATAAAGAACTGTGCATTTTTAATAGAAAAAAAATCTTTTTTGAAAATTAAGTGCCCTTTTTGGAGAGCAAAGTGCCCTTTTTAGCCCTTAGCACCCTGCCCTTTTTTTTTTTTTAGTCTAGAATGAACCCTGCACTCTTCTCGATTAAATCTTCTCGATTAAGTCCATGAATAATTTTGAAAGTGCTTGAGTAAAATGATATTTGTGTTAAAATTTCCAGCTTTAAAAATTTAAAAAGTTACTTTTAAGGAGCATTCCTAACTTTAGAGAACTATATGGGATTAGAATATTTGATGATGTACTTCCAAATTCATTCAACTGCCATCTTCCCATCAACTCCTTAGCACAATAGATGTATAGCTACTTGCATTGACACATTCAAAAATCATTTGTGAGATGAACTATATGCATTTATTTCTGCAAATTTTAAGAATTTAGGAGGTTTTATCTAACTTTCTTAGTTAACTATTAACTATAACCTAATTATTGGAAAACTTGGACCCTAAAGGCATTATAATCTGAACTGATCTAAGAAATTCACAAATGCTCTTCTATAATGTCACTGAGATTATAATTAACTGAATGAATTTAAAAATACAACAGATAGAACTGTGGAAACCTAACATGAAATTTAAAAAATTTACTACCTCATTTTCTTACACTAGAAGAAAACTTTGGATGCACATTTTCGAAATTAGGCTTTTGTTATTTTATTATATTCATATTATTAACAGGGATCAAGCAATAAGTTCGGCCATCTCAAATCGCCTTAATCCTCAGGCTTCCGAGATCATTCAAACCCTCTTGAGGCTCATGGAAGTTCGAAATGACCCTTGGACTAATGTAACTAATCCCATTTCAAAATATGATCTTATCCAAGAATTATCCAAGAACTTTGGAATAAAACCGCTGGTAAAATAATTTAATTCATTAAGATAAGTAAAATTATTATTACATGTGAAACCTTGATTGTATGTAAACTTATGATTATGATTAGAATTTAATTTTAATGTTTCATTTCCAAATTATGTAGGATTTAGATCAGAGTTTAGCTGTTCTCTTGAATGATTCAACAGGTTTTGTGCGTAAAGAGGGCGATAGTCAAGGTGGAATGTATGCCATAAAAATGAAAGATGCTGTTACTGCTTTAGCCTGGGCAACTCTGGAAAGTGTTGTAGCGGAGAGATTTGGGCCAAAATGTTATAGAATATTTAGGTAAATGTTATATTATTAAAAATGTTATAACTGCTGAGATGGGTTTTCACACAGTGCTAAAATTGTTTTTGATAATGCTGATTTTAATCTTATGATAGCATAGCACAATTCACGATTGCTATGCCATCATCAGATTAACTCTAAACAAGACCATATGGGTGCCTTTTTATTTGATTATTTAGAAGGGAGCAAACCAGTTAGTCTTTTTGAAAAAATAGTGTAGCTAAGGGACAGAAGTAGGTTTGGCACTTCTGGTTTACTGCATTGAAAAGAAAAAAAAAAAAAAAAAGTTGTTTTTCTATCAAGACAGCAAAAAGATACAAAAAACTGACACCATTTCAGTTTTTCATGGAAACATTGCTTACTACATGTAAGAACAGAAACCACAATTTCACAAATGAGCTTGATTGTCAGAAATTTCAGACAAGTGTAAATTTAGGATTGTGCTTCCCTGAAGATGGCTTTATTGACTTGGCTTTGGCTATCGTCATACCTGTTTAAATGCTAAATTGTGCTCGATAAATAACAGCTTTGGTATACATTATGCGCATTTATTTCACTTAATTTTTTTTACTTCAGAAATAAACTTTTTTTTCACTGGTATCCTAAATTTTCACAGGATTTGATGATATTTTTTTTTTTTTTTTTATATATATACTTGTATGTGGATTTTACTTTTTGTTTTGATCTGTTTGATATGTTTTTGTTATTTGAAGGAGGGGTGGCAAACTGTAGCACTGCCATAGGCAGCCCAGCTGTCTAACTTGTTGGAAGTTGGTTTAATATTGATTACAAGATTTGACCCACACCCACACACACACACAAAGCGTTTAACAAAGATCACTTAAATAATTGTTGAAATCGATTGAGAACATTAAAAAATATTCATTTTTTAACACAAAAAATTTATTTTTCCCCATTTTTTATATTTTATTCTGAAATATCTACTTTTTACTTATCTTTAAAATTTCAAAGAGATTTGAAAAAATTAGCTTCAGATATGAGTTTTTAAACAAAAAGTACCAAAAAAAGTACTTGTTTATAACTTTTTAACTAACGGAGTTTTTTCAAAAATATTTTGGGAATTTTAATACTCCATTAAGTACTACCAAATGATAATAAAAAGTTTTAAATTTCACGACATGTTCGTTTTTGAGGGGTCCACTTCGGAATTCTTACCCATATTGGAAAATTATATAGAGAAGAGAAATTGGCACAAAGATATCAATTAGAAATAAATTTAGAATAATAATTTATATATTGAAATACTTTTAATGCCAAGAAAAACAAGGTCCAAGCTCTGTCTTACAAAAGAAGATTAATTCATTTTTTTAATTTTTTTTTTTTTTTTTTTTTTTTAATGTTTTAAAGATTACTTCGGTTGAAAAAATACCTAGAACAGAAGCAGATAGAAGACATGGCCATGATTCCACCTAAAGATGCCAAAGAGATGACATATAAATTATTCCAGGAAAACTTTATTCATTTTCAGGTGAAACATAATTGCAAACTTAACAATTGGTCTTTGTATATTTTACTGTAATTACATTTTTTTTCCCCATAAATATTTTTTTATAGGAAATTCCAAAAACACCAGAGTATGCTCCCTCAAGGACTTACTTTTTGTTTTACATTGATCTTCCACAGGTATTGTTAATTCAGGCTCCCCCCCCCCCTACCCCCTTCAACACTTAATTACAGATGTTCATAAATTTGGTAATAGATTTTATACATTAAAATATCAAAAAAAGTTCACATTACTGTGAATTATAATAGTTTTTTATTAGATTACAGTTAATATAATCCAGTATGCACATGTGTCCTTTGGGAAAGTTTTCAACAGAGAGTGATTCAATCGAAAACTTTAAAAATGTAATAAAAATTTGTAACAAACCTGTAGCCTATTATTAAGATAAATGAGTGGAGTCCAAATAACGATACGGATACAATTTTATTTGCCGACGCGTTTCGGTTTACACCATTGTCAAGGCTTGGCTAGATTGTAACAAGTAAAATTATCGTTCACAGTTCTTTATATAGCTTACAGGAGAGAGTTTTCCACCAGTCAGGGTTAGAAACGAAATTCCCATTCCCTGGCTGGTGGATTACATAATTGATCATCGGTGATTATTCGGCGGACCTATTAGAAGGCTCATTTCCGGTTGGTGTCTTCATTGAGTTTGCAAGGCGGTTTTCATTTCCGGTTGTTTTGGGGGATGTCTATTAAGAAATCGATTAACGCGTCCCTTCAAACGATGTTTGGTTATTCAGCAAATTTTCTTGTTCTTTCCTTATCTCCATTTCTTCATGTATTGATATTCGTGCGGGGTCCTTGCCTATCCACAGTATCTCCATACATTCTTCAATTTCCATCATTCTGTTTATTGTTGACTAAGTGCTCCGCGTATGCTGAATTATGGTCGTTATTCACCCATGATCGTCGATGTTCTCTATATCTTGTTTTAAAGTAGCGTTTGGTACATTCGACGTAAAACGCGCTACAATCAGGGCAATTCAGTTTGTATACTCCGGCCATTTGGTATATATTCCCTCCTTCGTTCTTCTTTTTTGGGTTGAGTATGATTCTACTATTGTTCTGTGTTCTGAAAGCGATTCCGATTCCTTGTTCCTGAAATATTTTAGTGATTTTTCTGATATAGGGGTTGTGGTATGTGAACGTTGTGTATCCTTTTTCTCTTTTGTTATCGGTAGGTTGTTGTATTCATTCCTTTCTTATTATGTCTGTTAGTATGGAGTCCGTGATTCTTTTCGGGAATGTGTTGTTTTTCGCTAGCTCATATGTTGTGTGGCGATTTCTCTTTTTCTGGCTTCTATTGTGATTGTACAAGAAAATTTGCTGAATAACCAAACATCGTTTGAAAGGGACGCGTTAATCGATATCTTAATAGACATCCCCAAAAACAACCGGAAATGAAAACCGCCTTGCAAACTCAATAAAGACACCAACCGGAAATGAGCCTTCTAATAGGTCCGCCTAATAATCACCAATGATCAATTATGTAATCCACCAGCCAGGGAATGGGAACTTCGTTTCTAACCCTGACTGGTGGAAAACTCTCTCCTGTAAGCTATATAAAGAACTGTCAACGATAATTTTACTTGTTACAATCTAGCCAAGCCTTGACAATGGTGTAAACCGAAACGCGTCGGCAAATAAAATTGTATCCGTATCGTTATTTGGACTCCACTCGTTTATCTTGATCTCACAACGATACTAGACCAATGGACTACCCTATTATTAAGTAGCGGAAGAATGGAGCAACTTATTTGTTTCGCAATGTCGGCTGTCCGTCCCATTCATAATTTCTACATTTTTTGAGGTAGAAGGTTGAAATTCAGAATGTAGTTTACTATGGGCACGTGCACCTTCACTATTTGGTTTTGATTAGCCCACTGGGGTCGGAGTTTGGGGAGTGGAAATTAGAGGGGACCAAAAGGTCTACGTGTATTTATGCATATAAATGAGTGACATTTGGTATGTGGATTCGTCTAAGCAAGCTCTACATGAAGTTTGGGCCAAATTGTCCCAATGGGGTCGGAGTTGTGGGCGTGCAGTTACTTGGTCTTTAGAACTATGGCAACATACGGCATGCGTTATATCATTCGATCGGAAATGATGAGAAACGAAAGAAGATAGAGCTCCTTTACACTTTCTAAATACTATGTTTGAGCAAATCAATTTTTTGATTTAAAAAATTGGGGAGGAGGAGGGTTAAAAAGTGAGATAAAAGGGTAAAAATATATGATATCAGGGCTTCCGTTACTTTCCTATACCTTCCTTGGGAGGATTAATTTCTTGTTCAGAAGTGGATAGACTTATATTTACAAATAAATTTATCTTAATTATTTCAATGATAAATGCTACTTTATATTTTCATAAAGGTTGCTCGGATGGTATTAGAGTATACATACAAAGGTATATTTAATGTGAAATGTAGAGAAATGTTTGAACTCAAAGAAAACAAACGCACACTGGATAAAAAACAGAAAATTGATGCAATAATTGCTTCTATGCAAGCACAAGGAGCAGAGCCTTCCCAATTGCAAGAGGTATGTATATCTATCTTTGCAGTGGCATAGGATATGTTGGATATTTTTTTATACAATTAAAAAATATCAATTAATGAAGTATTCTTCATGAAAGATGATGTTACAATTGAAAATCAAAAATTAAGCAAAAATTGCGAAATGGAACAACCAAAAAGGGGAACCTATAATCCACAAGGAGAAATGAAATACCTGCTATGTAATTCAACTACCTTTTTTTTTTCTCCCTCCTCTCTCACCGCTAGAGATGGCTATTTAAATATGTATCCGATATTTCATTTCTCCTTGTGGTGGATTAGAGGTTCCCCCTTTTTGGTTAAAATTGAAAATGTTTTACAATAGGCTGTAGTAAAGATTTTGGGTATAGAACATTAACTGGTTTTGCTAAGGGAATATCACCAAGATATGAAGAACTTGGTAGGAAACGATGTAAAATAAATACTAAAAGAAGCAACCATTTATGCTTCAGGGTACACGAGTTTAGTACTTTGCAATGGAAAATGGAGTTAAATATAGACCTGAATATTTATATACTACTGTTTATAAAAATCGCAACACCCTGATGGAATGGTCTAATCCATATGCAATTTGCAATATTTGCATACAATGGGTCAGAGTATAAATGATTAGATTTTCAGAGTAATTGCTTGAAAGAACACCATGCCTCGACGACGACGAAGGGTACCATATCAACAGCTGACAGACTTTGAAAGAGGACGCATAATTGGTCTGCGTGAAGCGGGATGGTCGTATCGTGACATTGCTGCTCGTGTAGGACGTAATGCAACGACAATTATGCGTGCATGGAGGCAGTGGAGCGAAGAGAACAGGGCACACCAAAGACCAGGCTCAGGAAGACCCAGCACGACGACACCGCGAGATGACAGACACCTCTATCGCATGTGTGTAGCAGATCGTACAGCCACTTCCACAGTGTTAGCACAACAGTGGGGTGCTACAGTGGGCAGGACAATGTTCACCAGACATGTCCCCAATCGAACATGTGTGGGACAGGGTTGCTCATCGATTGGCTCGTCAGACTCCTGCAGCAGCAACTGTGGAAAAACTGTATACCCGTGTAGACAGAGCATGGTAGGACATTCCCCAGGCCCTTATTCAGAGCTTGTTTGACTCAATGCCACGACGTTTAGAGGCTGTAATTGCATCCCACGGTGGTTTCACCCGATACTAATGTGACAATAAAACGCATTGTATTGACCTGAAAATCTAATGGTTTCTTTTCTGACCCATGATATGCAAATGCTCCAAATTTAATGCAGATTGGGCTATTCCATCAGGGTGTTGCGATTTTTATAAACAGTAGTGTATATTGGGTTCTTAGTCTGATGATGTTTCGTATAGAAAACCAATCTATAGTTAAGTTGTAAAAAACATTAAATTTTAGTAACATTCTCATAATTAGAGAAATTAATTATTATCAGAAATATGGCCTGATAAAGTCCTCCAAAGACCCATTTGTCAATTATTATAATAATATTCTCATAGTTTCTCCCCTTTTTATCCACTATTAGCTAAGTAACACTTTATTTCCACATCTTTAATAATAATCCTTGATAATAATACTGGTTGACATAAAAAATACACCACCTAGGAGTGATTATGAAACAAAGTAGGTGGTGAAGAACTGATTTCATTTCAGAAGTACTATGTGGTCAACAGGACAGATAATGGTACCAGAATAAAAATATTTTATGACTACCAAGTTGAGCTCTGCTTGTAGCAACATTGTGTGGCATCAACTATAGAATCTAGGATTAGGTTTTGGGGTTCACTAATATAGCATTGATTCCCAATTTGTCATTCTGAGGGCATTGTGCAGAGAATGTGATATCCACATCCACTGGACAACTACGAAACTCTGCTACAATGACTAGTTTTTTAGTTCTTTCTTGTGAACGAAGATCGTGATTGCTTTATAGCTGAAATCATTTACATATATAATAGAACTGTGTAAGTCCAATCTTCTCCAAGTTGCATCTTCATTGACAAGCAGAGCATATAAAAACATTACAAATGACATCATAAACACCAATGCCCAGCATACATTGTTTTTTGTATCATCTGTTTTACTTTTATTTTGTAGAAGTCAGACGCATGCTTGAGAATGAGCAAAGGGCTGCCCAACTTGTCGATCGTGACAAACTTTTTATTCAGTCGTGAGCTTCATTCTGATCATTTTCAATATGTAATAAAGTTGGTCTGTGGTCTTGCTACACTTGTTATAATTTGTTGTTGGTAGATTGCAATATCACTGCAGTGAAAAAGTAGCTCATGGTCATAAAAGGGGGTTGGGCAACCCTTGTGTAGATTTTCTAGATTAAAAGGAATAACCTTTAAAATAGAAATTTAAGGAGCCATAAAGAAAAGAAAACCAAATATATCATAATAGTGCATTTACTATAAAAATAATACAGTTTCTGCATTTATTCTGAGAGTCATTCATAAACTGGTAAAAGTTCAGAGCAGTGTTCCGTAATTTTCCCTGATATCAGCCACTTTGGTCTCATGTTATGAATTTATTGCTCTATATTTCTCTGCTTATTGAGTTAATGGTTTACCTATTTTTATTAAAAAATTCGTGCAGATGGGGGGTTCTGCCAGCAAACATCAGCTATGGGTGGAATTCATGATTCCATCCCTGTTCCACATTACATTTAGTTTAGACTGACCCCATAATTATAACTCTAGTGATCCAATCTGGCCCAAATTGAATGATGATTATTATTCTATACTTTTTTCCCCCTCATGAATTCCTTGATAAGTAAGGCTTAGAAACCGAGTAAATTGTTTGCTTATTAAGTAGAGATGATATAGTAATAAATCAAAAGAATGAGCATGACCGAGCTGGTTGATATTATTTTTTTATGAATTTTCATCAGCTTTCTGATGGTTTGGAAAGGAAGAATTCCCAATCTGGAAGCCGAGTGGTTGCCCTATCATTGCCATTCTAGTCTTTAGGATAGTTGGAGACAGTCTTGCTTTACCGTGTCCATTAAGGCCTAGTTGGAACAGACAATGAGTTAGATGTTCATGATTCTTGGTTTGAATCCAGGTCGCAGAATTTTTCCTTCTGTTTTCTCATATCTGGTCGATATCGTTTTGGGAAGTTAGGCAATGCTACTCAAAACTTTTTACCCGTTTTTATGTTTTCTTTAATAAAAAGACTAAATGGTAAATAAAATTATTACTTAATCAGTCACATTGATAAATTGAAAAAAATAAAATTGGCACTTTAACCAGAATTATAACAGACTATTAGATTCATAAAAAGTTTGGATTCTCCAGATTTTCTTGCTTTTAACAAAGAAATGTAATGAATGTTGTATTAAAACTTATCTTAAATATTTTGGATATTTTTCTGCAGGTAGAAGAACTTATAAGCCCTCCTGAACAATTGCAACTCGATCGAGTAAAGCACATTCGTAGCAAACTGCAAATAAGTGAGATACAGTTGGATGAAACAGTTTTCACTTTACAAATATATCTTCGTTATGCAAAAGAATCATGATGATTGTAAACTTAATAAATAAACTTTTTTGTTTAATAGTAAGGCTGTTATCACTTTAGCCTTTTCAATATGTTTTCTAAAGTTTTTTTGAGGAAAGTCTCATTGACTGAAATTATTTTTTCCAAAATTGAGATGTGATTTGCACTGCATTGCTGTCCGAAATTTAAAATAAAAATTTGAAGCAACTTGGCAAATTTTAAATTCTTCTTAAAGTTTATGGCACGATTGGACAAACTTTCCAGAAATAATGTCACAGTCTGATCATTCCACTGGACCTGTAATATTCATTAAAAATAATAAATTAAAAACTCCCAATTTACATTGAATTAGTATTATACAAAAGATGATAAAATAGACTAAATCAAATTTACAAAAGAAGACTTTTTATAAAAAGAACAAACGTACCAAACTTTAGTACAATAAGGAATGTGGATTATAATTATACAAAGATTAAAACATACAGCTCTTTAACCACAACGAATTAACAAGAGAGCAAAATGAAATAAAATGTCTTTTTTCGAACTTTGTATGGCCATACAAGAAGTGAATGTTTCAATCTTTGTATATTATACAATAGACCCAGCCACATGCCTCGTCAAATTTATACTATCGATAATCCAAAAATTGCATCAAAAGTTCTTAATTGCATGATAAATCCACACTATTTTGCAAGGCATGAAATTTCCTAATATGCCACTCATTCTAGGAAAGCTTTATAGTGACTCATTTCTTTGATTTGCACTAAACACTTGGGAAAGAGAGTATTAAAAGATATTTTTATGATTTACAGTATATGAAGTATGTCCTGAAAATAATTAAAATGACTGTTAAAAATACTTATTCAAAAGTTTCGCAATTTACACCTTCAAAATAACACCCATGTGAAACGGTTTTTCCACTTATAGCAGTGCTGGAAGTTATGACTTTTTGGGCGTTCTCAATTGTCCCAAAATGAGTCCCTTGAGGTGGAATTTGAGTTTGGGTAACAAAAAGAAATCACACACTATATTTCGTGGACAGAAAAAATGTGTGACAGGAAGCATTATCGTGACAGGATTTCGGTAACCCCACTTCATCAGCAATCGGTCCGACGTTCAAATGCTTGTCTACAGCTTTGACAAGGATGACATTTTGCTCAATTCTTGATGTTACTCAATAGAATTTGCATTTCACTACGTGATGAGCAAGCAAAACATTGCTGTGATTCTTCAAGCACCTGCTTCCTTTAACAGTTCAGATTCAACTACTGATGGTCAGAACAGTTACCAGAGATTCCCTTTCCACTCGTCGATCTGTCCAGCCATCTGTGGAGGTACCAAATGGGGTGAAAAAACGCATCTCCTATTATGTTATGTATTGTTAACCTCTTCACGACCAGTGACGAACATGCGTTCGTCATTTTCAGCTATTAATTCTATTCACCGAATGAAAAAATAAAATTATTTGGAACAGTTTATTCTTTTATGGGTCCATTTTCCTGTCGATAGATGGAACCATTGCGTTTATTTTTTGATTGCTTATTTCAACACCATTGTACATCGTATTTGCACAGTTTATACGTGGTTTTTACTCCTTTTTTGTAAAAAATGGATGATTATGATTACGTCGATGCAAGTAATTATGCCAAAGATCCTGATTTTGAAATAAATACTGATTCTGAAACGGAAATATTCTTACAAAATTGGTTTAGCAGATAGTACATAAAATCTGGTCCCGGAGAGTATCCTTCAAAATTTAAGCTGGTCGTGAAGAGGTTAATATAAGAATATAAAAGTATTTGCTTTATTTAAAAAAATGTAATAGTATTTTAGCATAGAAGTTTTCACATATGCAGAGGGTATTGGGAAGTTAGCGGTCACATATGGCAGTGTTCTATATGTATTTGAGGATTTCATATACATTCTGGCTTAATATGAATTGGGGTTACTAGTGGATTAGCAGAATTAAAAATTTCTAAGGTCTCCTAACATTTGAGGGTTGTAATTAAAGTAATTGTAATGCTGCCTCAAAAAATGAAAAGATGGCACTTCAGAATGATTGAGGTGCATGGATGTGTGCACTTCAATTCAATTCAGCAGAGCAAGCATATTTACCTAGAAATTACCTGAAAGCGAAGCTTGTAGTGCACACCACCCTATATTGTTTACTACACTGTCTCACTATATGAATAAAGCTGCAAGGCAGTGTGGGAAAGCAATACAACTACTTTTTCACCTATGCCCCACAAAGTAGCCCAAAAACACGAACCGTGCTGTCTTTTTTATTGGCTTTGGGTTGATCTGAATGAGATGACAAATGGTAATGTGACTTTCCCATTCTGCCTTGCAGCTTTTTTCATATAGCGAGTTTAGATTGGAACAACGTCATTGTTGCTTGGGGAAAATGCAAGGGAATGCTATTGTGGACTTCAGGAAGCTGATTATAATCGTGCACTACTGCATTGGATGGTAGCATGATGAGTTAATGCTATTCATGTGAGGCATGATCTGACAATGGATAATGCTTGTACTGGTGACCCATTCATTTCAAACTAAAAGTTACAACTTGCAAAACTTCCTTTTGATAGACCACTGGTAAATCACCCAAGAGATTTACACAAATTGCCTCATACATTCCAGCCATCCTAAGAACACTCAAAAGTCAAATGAATTGCACTAAATTGAATAGAATTTGAATGTTCTTAGGATGGCTGGAATGTACACAATTAGCTTCACTTTGACAACATACCGGTACTTAAATAAGCACAGTTGCTCTACTGAACTAAATCACAGTGATAACTAACACTCCATTGTGCTGATTAATGATTGGATATAAATATAAGGATTACCATTATGTTATTAATACTCATCATAATGTGTGCAGACATGCAAACTCAAAGAGACTTGTGCCATGTGAAATTCAATGGAGGAAGAATTTTTATGTGAGACTGCTTTCATGGCAATGCTGCCATGACTTTATTTACAACTCTCATATTAGTTACAGTTAATGGTGAATATGAGGCGATAGCACTCAAAATTATCTTTTGATGAGAATAAGGGATAGAATACCATTCATTTCTCATTCGGACTTTACTTTTAACATAAGGTCATTCCAATTCACAATGGATAAATGTAAGTGCATAGGTGATATTTCATTTTAGCATAATCAAAGAGGCTCACTGCATACTGTAACACCACGCAATTTCCACATTATGTGATGTTACCTTTTCAGTTACCTTGACACAACAAATAGGGAGAAGGAAAACGGAACTGTATATTATTAATTAAACGTTACAAGTTAATTTCAATTAACAAATTAGAAAAATTCTGATGTCATATTGTGCAGAAATCACACATTTTATGGCATGGAGCTTCTGATTACACTAAAGTGAAAGTTCATCAGTACATAAGTTTTAATACAGTGTTACCATTAAAAGACAGCAATCAGTATCTGCTGCGATGGTTCATGGCTTCTGAAATGTACTAATCAAAAACAAGCTATGGTACAACAGTATTATAGTTACTGGTATATGCACTGAATTATTGTGATGAATAAAGAGTATCACAGCTAATGCTATCATAATGAGATGCAATTGTCCAAATCATTGCTTAGTATAAACTTGGCTATGGCAGACAACCAAATGAGCCACATTGGGCATGACACCAAGAATAGACCAGGGAAATGTGTGGAAAAACATTGTGTGCTCCAATAATTCATGCTTTTGCCTACATTGTGCAATAGAGTGCATTTTTGGTGAAGACTATTATCAGGCTCTTCAAAAAGCAGTTGAATAGAAGTGCAGTGGAATCATGGTGATGGATGAGTTTCCTTGTGGAATGTGAACACCTACATCTTACTTGCATATTCATTGTGCTTAAGAAATGGTTAGGAACATGTCTGCATGAATATGACAGATTTGATACCATTTGACTAGCCTGTTGATACACTGATTTCTTTCTCTTCTGGCATGATTTTGTGGCCTTTAAAAAGGCTGTTTTTGATAAAAACCATCAGCCTAAGGAGATTGTGGAAGTGGTTGAAGATCTTCATCACTATATTCATCCGCCAACCACTGGACATGTGGAATTGATAAGAGAATGAATCTGATTGGCCCCTTCTTTCGTTGCAGGAGCTATAGTGGTGCAAATCTTCAACAACAAATATCTGCATGAATCAGTAAACATACAGACACCATGAAGGAATTTGTGCCCTCTTGTATAAAGGTTACTACAAGCCAAAGATAGAAATTTCTAAGCAGACTTTTCAGCTAAGTGCCAAGACAAAGTCACAACTTCATCTATGAATTTTATGCTGTTTGTAAATTTGATTTAGAGGCAGCTGTTTGTTGAACTCAATTCATGTTACACTTGAAAAAAGGATTCATTCTTTACAAATTGTGGTACACAAAATGACTTGATCACCATTTTCCTATAAACTAGAAACAGCACCACTATGTGACACTGAAAGGGACTTCTGTAGGGAGTTTTTTAAAATTTCTTCCATCTAGGGATGTGCAGTATGTACAGTATTTGTCTCTTACAGTTTGTTTGAAATTGCTCCATCTTTTTGAATGACCCTGTGCAATGCTAATTCACTCTTAACTTACACCACAACAAATAACATTCTAGTTTAAAGCTTCGATAGTTTTTAAAAAATATTTTAAAGTACTGTACATTTTATAGTTTATTATCTTGTTTCAGGCCATAGCAACTTTATTTTAGATCTCATGTGCTTTTTAGAGATTTTAATTAAAAATAAAGCAACATCCAATAATATAAAACTGGTGTTCACCCTGTGGCTTGCCACCAGGTTTGCATTGGCTTAAGTGTTTCAAACTACTTACACTTTTAGGCTAAAGCATACATTATTAGAAATATGAATTAGCTCAGTGAGGCTCCTATCAGGTCGACAACACGGTTAATATCATGTGATAGAATAAGGCGACCCACGAGTTTTCTTAAAGGTGAACACGACTGATCTAAATAAAACATGACCACTGGCAAAGGCCTATTACTATGTAAGTATCCAATCTCAATTTTATTTTTTGGAGAGGGGGGGGGGGATAGATCTGGCAAATTTAATAAAGTTTATCACTGCCAGATGTAATAGTTTTTATGAATATTAATTAAATAATTTTAATTTAAAGTTTCTATGATTATACTTAAATGACTTATGGACACAGCCCATTTATGGGTTTAATGAAAATTGAGTACATGTATTATTGTTCTAGAGTAAGATATTAAGGCAAATTGCAAGCACCTGACTTTTGCAAGGATTATATTTCTACATTGGTTTGCAAATTCTGGACAGAGTTTTTCCCTCATTAATGTAATACACGTATGTTACTGAAGCTTGATGACCGTTTTTGTTTATTAAATAAAATAAAAGTTATTTCATTTACAGTATATACTTGTATACAGGTTGAGACTTTTTTTTTTTCAAATAATTACTTTTAAAAGTTAAATTTGACTTATTCGTGGGTGACAGTTGTAATAAAATAAATGAGGTGATGACATCAAATTTACTACTTATTCCTTTCCTATAGATATCAATAAAGTTTTCATATAGAATCATTTGTGGGGAAAAAAAAGTCTTGACTTATACATGAGTATATACGGTAGCTTACACAGTTTTTTTTTTTTGTTTTTTTTTTTCATTTGAATATCTTTTGTTTAAGAAAGAAGGAAAAAAAAACCCAACAAAACAAAGATCAAACCTTTATATCCACTATGTTTTGTATAATCACAACTGAAAAGTCATCCCATTCGTGATTAATTTTCAGGAACTCCCTTAAAAAATTAAAAATATAGAAGCATGTTTATTTATGCAGCCTATTACAAGCAATTACCGAATAATTATGTATTAACATACTTCAGTAAATGTTCAGTTTTGTCTTTCAGTTTCTCTTTTATTAATCGTCCAAATATTCCACTTTGAAAATTACCTGTAATAAAAGCAAGATAAAATTGCTCATCCACACATTATACCCAACATGTTCAAGAGCAGATATTTGTAAATAAATGTGAATTCAGAGTTTCAAGGAATTATTGCCGACCTGGATTTACAGCAAAAATGCTTTTGAAAGATCAGTCTGAAAAATGCTACAGATTTTCTCTGTCATAGTTGTTTAATATTCTATTACCGTTACAAAATCATATTAAAGTCTCCTTGTTTAATTGTCTAGTCATAGTAAAACAGTGATTGGACATAATTTAAAAATTTGCGAAATTACAAGTTTAGTTTTGTGTATCACTCATGACAATTGCACAGTCTTATTACTTTAATAGGAACACCTCTTATTACATACAATCCAGCTTGAATGTATTGTGACACTGATTACAGATGTGTTGGAAACCATTCTGGTTGAAGTCTACTCAAGCTTTAACATCAGTCGTGGATATCCTACTTTGATATTGTTCATACTTTTCACTTGGGTCTTCATTTAAAAGGCATTGTTTCATTGATGATTTCTGCTGCAGCCACATTTGAATTTAATCATTTGCTGAAGTTAAACATACAGTTTTTTATTTTGCTAAACGAGAGGTATTAATTCAAATTTATAATAACAATATCTTCAAAGCATAAAAAGAATATCCACATAGGATTTCATTACTTTATTTCAGTAATGTTCTTGTAAAGAAATAGTTCAAGAAGATAACTAGAATTATAGGTCATGCAGCAAGAGTTGGAGTGAGCTGAATCCTGGAAGTTCTGAATTGACCAATCAGAGAAAGGTGTGATCATGCGACTGATCATGCCTGGTTTATGTCTTAATTATAGAGCATTTTATAACAATCGCATTTATTATTTCTCATGTCAACACCCCTTTTTCTATTTACATACAAAATGCACAATGATGATTGAGGTTTCAAACAAAGGTTTTTGAACATGCTTCTAACATAGTACATCCAAATTCTATTAAAAATTGCAGTTAATTAAAAATAATGAAAAATTAGTGGATAGGTAGCTTCCCTGCAAAACACTGAAGAGAACTGAGACTCAATAATTTCAAAGATTGCAGTGCAAAAGCTTCGCACAGGTACACTGGTTTTAATTTTAGAGTGGTTAGGCTCAGTTAGTCAAATTACTTTGTGTATAGTATGGCTGTGCTTTAAATTTAAAAAAGAAAAATAAAAAGTGTGAATTCTAACTAAATGACACCCACTTGGATATTGGAGAACACTTTAATTCCATGCAAGTCAGTGTCTGTTGTGATCAAGCAATATCAATGCCAGGCCAGGCCATGCCCACTACAATTCTGGCTGGACGTACAAATTGTACAGTACAACAGGAATAAAAATTTTACAATAGGAAATATATGTTGCTTCATTCATTTGTGTTTTCTGCCAGGTTTCACTCTAGGATCAAAAATCTATAAGTCAATTTGAATCCTCAGCTTGGAAAATGAGAGACGAATTGTAGATTTTTTTTTTTAAAGCTTTCCATATATTTATTGCTTCCACAATGTAATTAACTACAGGGTGATTCAGTCAATTACATACAATTCTAATGGTTTATTACTCAGGAACTGTCATGTAGATCTTACAATACACCTTACACATTGGAATTTCACACCACATGAACAACATGCTCGATGTGTGCTCCATTCCTCTGTACAACATGACGAAGCCTGAGGGTGAAGTTTTGCAGCAGTGCGCCTCGCATCTCATTGTCAACCAGTGCACAAGATTCGGTGATTGCCTGATGGACCTCTTCCATTTGTTTGGCTGATTGTAAATCCATCTTCGGGGAGTCATTTTCACTTCATGTTGCTGTGTACACTTCTGCATTGATTGTCTTGCCATTAGAAAGGATAAGGCCATACCTATTCCAAAACACTGTTGCCATTACCTTACCAGTGCTTTTCACGGCCTTGAATTTATTTTTCTCACTGATGATGCTGTGTTTCCACACCAGGCTTTCTTGTTTGGATTTAGGCGTACAATGGGAAACTCTGCACACACTTCTTAGAGCCTGGACCTTACACCAAGTGACTAACATCTGTTCGGCCTGGCTGTTAAAGAAGTTCCTTACAGTCTGATCATGAAGTGAAAATTACTGTCCGAAGTTAATGGAAGTACATTGAATTTTTGCCACACTGCCAAACAATCACAACTGACATGTACTCTCATTAACTGATGAATATCACCAGAAATTCTAAAACAAACACCCATCTGCTCAATACACCCAAACACCCAAATGACATTCATTTGGGTCCCATACTCCTCCATGAAGGAACACAACCACATGTATCTATTGTTAGCATGCAGAAAATCAACGTCTTGGATACACCTTGCTTTTTTATCAGACTTTCATATGCTTCCAAATAGGACCACTTTTTGAGGGGAAAATGTTCATTAACCAGGAAGCTATGATTCATGCCATCAGCAATGTCTTACAGCACTGTGATGCCAGCTTCTATCAATGTGGTGGTTTTGTACTGAAATCACATTGGACAAAGTGTATTTCTGCCAACGGCAGGTATTTTTCTGAATAAAATGCATTTCTTCACATGTTACTGCTATTTATTTTATTTATTTATAGCAGAATTTGCCAATAATTATGAAACAACTAAAAAAAATTTTACACTTTCAAATTATCACTTAAGTCAAACCAGTTACATTATATTTTATTTAACACACTGTTAGGTTACCTATCTGCCCATTTTTTATTATCCACATAATTCCATCAATAATTTCATTGGGAAATGTTTCTGTTAGTTGTAATGCAGCCATCATTTCAATTTGTGATAATGATCGGTTAAGAGGTTGAATCTGTAATAAAACAATAAACAATTAATATACAGTGTCTTTATAATTAAAGTTCCATTTTGACATGGAAAAAAAAAACTACTGGACCAAAAGCTATAATACTTGGTAATATTATACAAGAGGGCATGGGAAGTTCATACCCACCAACAAAAAAATTAGTTCAAAAGGTCACCACCAGCATGGAATGGCGCTCTATGCAATATTCGTATACGAAATTAGACACGAAGACGCAGGTTAACAAGTCTTTAATCGTTACTAAAATTAGTTACATGTTGAATGTGGCCTCCACCATTTACTGAAAGCAGGTTACACCGGATTACTGCATTCTCAACTGATACGAATATTGCATAGAGCTCCATTCCATGCTGGTGGTGACCTTTTGAAATAATTTTTTTTTTGGTGGATATGAACTTCCCATGCCCTCTTGTATAATATTACCAAGTATTATAGCTTTTGGTCAAAAGAACTCAAAGACTCTCCAATATTTACCTCACTGTGTTTGATATTTTTCATGAGAGTAAAGACAAGCTTAGAAAACTGGACTTCAGTTCCTAAGATTTGTGATATTTTTATTTTCTTTTGTTTGTATTTGTATTTATTTACGATTTATTTTATTCTTATTCTTGTGTATTTATATGCTAATGGGATTTTCTTCTCCCGTATAAATAAATAAATAAATAAAGTAGTTTTTTTTTATGGCCATGTCAAAATGGAACTTTAATTATAAAGACCCTGTACATTTATAGTTTTATTTAAAAATGTTTCATCTGTGTTTAGAAAAGCAGTATGGTTATAAAGTGTTCTCAGCAAAAATATTTTGTGTAATAACTGGAAATGGGGGGGGGGGGTCTCCAGTTCTATACCTTCTGTTCAAAACTGATATATAAAGTCTGTTCAAAAAAAGACTGGACTTTTGACATCCTAACTTTATTACTTGAATTAAAACGTCGTACATGTTTGTCTCTTTCAAAGTAGTTCCCCTGTTTGCAATGCACCACTCCCATCATTTCTGCCACTGTATAAATGGGCAGAATTCATTTTTGGGATGGCGCATAGCTGACTTTGCAAATTGTTTAATTTCATCTATATTTTTTTAAAACGATGTCCTTTTAAGGTGGTTTCAACTTTGGAAAGGAAAAAAAAACTCTATTAGAGCCAATTCTGGGAAGATTTGCACCAGAAGATGCCTGAGCCATGGAAAAACAGAGCTGGGTTTTGACCATGACAATGCACCAAGTCACTAGTCTCTGCTTGTTGGCCAATTTTTGGCTTCCAAAGAAGTGACCGTTCTTCCCACACTCCATACTTCCGCTTGGAGCGGTGCATTGCAAGCAAGGGGGACTACCTTGAAGGAGACAAACGTGTACAGGGTTGTTCATATGCCCATGAAACATTTCAAAAATTCATAACAAATAAATTATGCAATGGATCATAGTATATCTTATGCCACTAGAGAGGTAAATTCTCAAAGTTAAAAAAAAAAAAAGAAATCCTGTGTTGCACATTTTGGCATTAGGAGGTAGTAGTAGCAAATATGGAATTCAGGATAGGACACAAAGGAAAAGTTGACGCTGCATTAATGATATGGCTACCCCTTTGATATGGTGATATGGGTGTGAAAATCTAGTGGGTTACCAGGGAATGGAGACGCAAAGACGGTGTCCTTGACAAACCCCCACAAGAAGAAATCACATGAGGATTAAATCCGGGAATCAGGTTGGCCATACCAATACACCACAATCTTCTTTTCCTTTGCGATGGCTCAGAGGTACAAGGACGAGATAATGCACAGATGAGTACGCCCACCAATGCTTATGCCTGCCCAGACCATCAATCCACCTCTTTTCTGCACAAAACCTGGGTTATATCAGGTTACAACTTCCCTCTAGATCAGTATTCATCGACTGTCTGACTACAGATTGAATTTCAACTCTTCCATGAAGAGAATTCGGCTCTATTTATCAGCACCCCAATCGCAATGCTTTTCCGACCAGATTCTTTGGTCCCTATTGTGCCCTACAGTTAAAGGCAGGCATACCACTAGCCGATGTGCATAAAGGGCATCCCAATGAAGGCGTTTGAAGATTGTTTGCATTGATATTCAGCATCCTGTTACCATGACGAGCTAGCATTGAAGGTGGCAGCAGTTTGTTGCCTGTCTCTCTGGGCTTTTAGCAAAGGTAATGGTCTTCATGTGCAATTGTAACTGATGGGAGACTGATGGGAGTCTCCTGGAAATGGTCCACAAATGACACTTTGTGACACTCCAATGGCGTCAGCTACCATCCTCTTCAAGCCTCCCAATAGCTCTCCATGCCACAGATTCCGGTAAATTGTGTTGTTGGGGTATCCTTTCGTGATCCAGATACAACTTTCATCGAATCATGAGGAATTCTAAACCATTATATTTTTTACAGTATTGATGAACTTGCATGCTTCCCTAATTTTTATGAGCAGTGTAGTTAATTGCAAATAATTAATGACGACATAAAACAAGAATCAAGGAGAGACATTCGCAATACAAGACAAAAAAAACGCAATTCGCAATTTCCAAGTCTAATTGTTTGGAAATAACATAGCACTTTAGGTGTCTGACGAAGTGGATACAATAATTCATACATCTTTAAAGATCTGCAGTTAAAATGAATAATTCTTAGTTCTATTGGCAGAGAATTCCATAAGGTCATAACTGTAAGATAAGAGCGTTTTATGGAAGATGTCTGTTTAAAAGAATATTGTTTGGGATTTCAAATTTCAACAGCTGGATAGAGTGCTAATTCATTGTGTCTAAGAACCAAGTTTTAATGAAAGCAGTTGGATGCTGTGGAGAACAGTTCGTTAATAAGATCAATCTTACAGATGGAATATGGGAAGATTTTGCTGACAAAGACCCAGTATAGGAAGTGAAATTTGCACTGCATCCCTAACTTGATACATTATACTCAGGCTCTATCAAAGAGGGGAGGAGGTGGAGTAAGAGGGGTAGCTGCCCCGGCCTTCACAATATAAGGTGCCTCAATTTGGTAACTGAATATAAGTTTAGTTGATTTAAAGGGCCTTAAAAATATTACTTGCCCTGGGCCTCGCATTTCCTCTGAAAGGCCCGATTATACCCATTCCTTATTTTGCTCTTTGTGTTGCATTTTAATTTATTCAATAACCAAAAAAGGTTCATGACTCCTTACAGTATTTTTATCACATAAAAATTTTCTTTTTTATCACATAGTATAGGTCTCATGGCAAGATTTGATAACAGTAAATTGAACAACAGTGAAATTTGATAACAGTAAACAATTGAATAAAAAAAATTTGAATAAATCGTTGACTCAATTGGACTCTAGTCTTCTTGAAATGAATGCATTTTTTAAAATTATATGTTATATAAGAAAATACTAATAAATTTTTACTTGCCTTTCTGGAAAAAATAAAATTAATTATCGTTGTTATTGTTGCATAGCCCATTGTTTTATGGCATTTGACAAATTCATGGATGAAATTGTAATATGTAATATCTTGTAACTTTTCCAAATGAAGACATTCACAAACATCATTAATCTGCAAAAAATTACATCTTATTATATCAATATTTTCATCTATCTAAGTTGTCTGCACTGCTAACAGAAAAAGTTCATAACATCTCTTCAT
This sequence comes from Rhysida immarginata, assembly GCA_023313115.1. Classification (NCBI taxonomy): domain Eukaryota; kingdom Metazoa; phylum Arthropoda; class Chilopoda; order Scolopendromorpha; family Scolopendridae; genus Rhysida; species Rhysida immarginata. Next base: position 2,074,166 of record JAHWFO010009537.1, on the reverse strand, counting down.
AAAGTGAATGAAGCTAATCACTGAACATACTAACTGCTGAATTAAAACAATCAGGAAACTGTGGATATAATACAAAGAAAGGAGAAAAACAATCTCTTGTCCACATAAGAATTTATAAACTACTTGAATGTACATTTCGACCACATGGCGATCATTGTTCAGTAAGAATTACCACAGTGTCGAAATGTACATTCAAGTTAGTTTATAAATTCTTATGTGGACAAGAGGTTGTTTGTCTCCTTTCTTTGCTGAATTAAAGTGAAAAAAAAAATCCTATTTTATTTATTTATTTAATAATGTTATTAAATGTTTAGGTTAGTTCTTAATATACCATTATAAATTTAAATTATAACATCAAACAATTTTATTATACGTATAATCAATAAATTATTTACTCTCAATAAATTTTAATGAACCTAATTTATCCAAATCCGTATGTTCGGGAGGGGTTTTGTCAGGGAGAGTTTTGTCCGGGGGATGTTTTGTTGTGGCCCCCTTGTCACTTTATTCTACAGAAAGAGTTATGACCAATTTACATTTCACTTGAAATTTGTGTGATCATGCCCAAGAAAAGAGTTGTTTTATTTATGAATCTTGTGAAATAAAATAAAACCTTATTTATTTATCTACATTAAAGAATTTCCTCATTTAATTAAGAAAACAATTATTGAGATACTTATAAAAGATATTGCTAGGTGCATGCATAGTTCATTTTCCACAGTTGCTTCAATTCAGTTCTTGCACACTACCTGCCATGATTTCTAACAACTCTTTTCTTGGACATAATCACACAAATTTCAAGTGAAATGTATACTGATCTAACTCTTTCTATAGAATAAAGTTAAACTGACATGAGGTATGGCAACCAAAATGGCCAAGGCATATATGATATTATATTCTGCAAATCGGATTGTGAGCCCTGATTTATTTCACTGTGCATTCAGGAAACTAAGCGATTGCTTAGACAGTCATGGTCCATGTTGGTGAGTTCATGGAGAAAAGAGGGGTGGGTTTCTTTGAGAGTTTTTTTCTTTGTTGTATGTTTTCTTGTTTTGTTGTCATTTTGAAAATTTTTGTATTTAATCATTTATTTTTCGCATGTATTGATTTATTACAACCTGTATATTTATTTTTAACTTTTACTTTTATATTGATATTTTTATATGAAATAATAATAATTTTATTAATATTATAATATATACAATAATAATTATATAATTATAAGGATATAATTATATAAAACAATAATAATTCTTCTGAGGAGCTTCTGCATCGGCGTCCACCATGGTTGATTATCAGTCGTGATTCAAGCTTCGTGTGCAGAAAAAGAGCTGAAACAGGGGCTCAAGATCAGATCTGGAGACTATAGTGATATGTTCCTCGAATCAATAGGCATTGTCTTGCTGAAGCAGCAGTGTTAGAATATTGTAGTAAGGTTAATTTTGCAGATGATCATCCAGGATAATGACAAACCTATCACATTAAATTTCCACAACCTTCACAGTGGTAACAAGCATTTTGTGTTGTAACTATCCTTCGGCTGTCACAGTTCCACATTCATCCATTTAAGGTGAAGACCCTAAAAACTTATTACTATACTCCGTCTCACTATGTTGATAGAGAAACTCATGTGACTAAAGTGACCTTTTTGCAAATGCAAGTAAATACGCCTAAAAAAAAAGTGCTCCGCACCTGCACACAACTGGCTTATGACGTTATGAACCTTTTTTTGTTGGTCAGCTTTAATGTTCAATAAGATATAAATGGATGAGGCATTTCAAATTCCATTTCAGAAAAAAAAAAAAACAAAAATTGCTTTTTTTGATGTTTTGGAAGAAAAAAGGAGAGGAAAAAAAAGAAGAAAAAAAAAACAAACAAAAAATATGAAGGCAAAAAAGCGAGTCATGTGACATAGGAGGTGTAACATGTAAAAACAGACTACTTTCTAAAGAGGTCACTTTAGTCATGTGATTTTCTCTACCAACAGTGAGACAATCATAGATCATATCATATGCCTCCACCAATGAGTGTGATAACATTTTAATATCCACTTTTATGAAGTCTTCTCTTAACACTATTTTAATATCCATTTCTTTCATTATCTGCATGCTTCAAACACTTTATGACTATTAACTTCAGTTTTCTTACTTTATTTAATGATATTTCACTCATAATTGGGAATAAGTTGGCAATGTCTTCTTTTTCAGTTCCATTAAGGATCTCTTGAATTTGCATCACATTTTTTTCAATTTCCTGTTTAATATCAGATAATAAAAATAATTAACTAACTGCAAAATTATCTCCTCTTAAAATGTTGAAAAATATATTTCTGGAACATCATACTTGTATAGTGATATCTAGATTTTCATCATTTCTCTCTTCAATCAATTCTACAGACCCTAATAATTGAAAATGAAAATGAAAAGGTTATTTTTACCATTAAAGGTCTAATTACATGAAAATTATTAAAATTTTTATTTAATGTCAATGTTGACTACAGTACATATGAGAAATAGAGGCATTTAAGTGTTATTTGTGTAGATTATTTCTTGGTAATTATTGAATATTCAGAATAAAATATGTTCCCATATTCAGTGGCACTACATGTATTATGTTACATTAGAAACTTACAATGGTAAAATATGGCTTGTAACATTCACGCAACTTGTAATGACGTGTGATCAATGAATATTACTTAAGATTAATGATCGTTGAAATTGATTTAATGGTTCCTGATTTAGTGGAGGAACTTTAGATTTCTTGAATCACTTGGAACTCAGCAAATGTAAAGCAGATCTTCTTGGATCCAGTATGCAGGCCTAGAAACTTCTTGATCCAAAAAGAGAACTTTGAACCTAATTACAAGTACAATAATAACTTAGAGCAGTAGATTATTTTGAAAGTCTGTCCAAATTCTCATCCGATTCTTTCATGTCTAAGCATTATTGTGAGGTGCCTTCCTCACGTGAGGGTTGGTATGATAAGGCATATATCATGTACACAGAGGCTGATACTGCATAAGGGCCCCAAGAACCAGGTGAAGGGTTTATCAAAACCTAATAACGACTGCCGTAAGATGATAGCAGCAGCCGGGACTGACGGCTTTACGTGTCTAAGCATAGCCTATAAAAATGGATTTTTTCTCATTGCTTTTTTAGAGCAATTTCATAGCAATTTTTCAGGGGCCAATATAGCATCCCCTTTGTGGAATATACAATGTAGTCATTAACTCATGAATATCACTCCAAAAAAGTGTAGACTCTTAAAAAGAACATTTGCTGGAATGATCTCTGGGGCCATACCAATACCATAACCATCCATTCAGAAAATGATACATTTCCATGTACTTTTGCCACTATGCATACTTACTTACTTACAGTACTATGCGATGTACTGTAAGTATTAACTTACTATGCGATGTTATGGTCGCGGGGACAGCAGCCCTATGGAGGATCTCCAGTGATCCCGAACTTCCGCCATCAGGTGCATGTCCTCCCTGGTAATACCCAAGCGACTCGAACCCAGATTCTCCATGTAGTCTAGCCACCTGGTTCTAGGCCGACCCCTTGGTCTCTTACCTACCAGCTTGGAAAATAACAACTGCCTAGGAAGACTAGTTTGCGGCATCCGTATCATGTGGCCATACCAGCGCAACTGAGATCTCTCAATGCGGAGAAGTAGCGGCTCAACACCTAAAGATTGCCTTATTGTGCTGCTGTACACTCTATCTAGTAGGGTAACACCTGCCACACCTCTCAGAAATCTCATTTAGGCCGCTTGTACCCACGATCGCACTCTTTCGGTCATTACCCAAGACTCATGACCATAGGTGAGAATGGGGACAAAGATAGATTTGAAGACGGAGAGCTTGGCTTTGTTTCCCGGCTCACGCTTCGTTACCATGGGCTGCCACAGTTCACGTCTGACACAGCTTGCTGCACCAATCTGAGCATCCAATTCTTTATTCTGCCGCCCATCACTCGTGAATGCAATCCCGAGATACTTGAACTTGTCCATCTGTCTCAATGGGGCTCCCCTAACATGGAGAGTGCACTGAGCAGGCTGTCTTGAAAGGACCAGAACCTCAGTCTTAGCCACACTGATCTTCATCCCAGCCCCTTCACATTTGGCTGCAAATTGGGCTAGTGCGTGCTGAAGGTTGGTGCGAGAAAACCCAAGGAGGACAAGGTCGTCAGCAAAGAGCAACCTCTCCACCGATCAGTCGCCCACACAAACACGCTCATCGCCTCAGCTGCCCCTGTCTATCCAGTCAATAAAGATAATGAACAAGAGGGGCGACTGTACACACACTTGGCAGAGTCCAACACCCACAGTGAACGGTCTTGACTTAATGCCATTTATCCGGACACACATATCGAAGCTTTCTTACAGAGACATGGTGGCAACCAGTAATTACCCATCCACTCCATACTCTTGCAACACTTGCCAGAGCTTCTCCCGAGGAACTCTGTCATTTGCTTTTTTGAAGTCCACAAAGCAAGCACGGACATCTTTTGCATACTCCCAGGATTTCTCAAAGATTTGCCTTAGAGTAAAGGTGTGATCCGTCGTGCTTCGGACAGGTCGGAAACCACACTGCTGCCCGACAGTTTGGAGTAGACTATTTCCCGACTTCTCTTCTCCAGACACTTACCGTACATTTTCCCAGGAATGCTGAGCAAAGAGATGCCTCGATAGTTGTTGCCACTATGCATAAAAAGTTAAATATAATTAAAAGAAAATAAATATGTGTATTAATTGCCTCATGTACACACAAATGAAATACCACAGGAATACGTGCAGTTGTAAATATCACTGATTGCTGACAATTTATTTCAGGAAAAATATTTTCCTCTGCATCTTCTCAAGAATTTGAATGGCAATCAGATTAGCATTTCTTCAAAAGTATATACACTGCTATCTTTTAAAATTATTCTTATTTTTATATACATTCCTATATTTTTTATTAAACGAAAATAAAGACTAATGTGGATAATTGTAATGTGAATCTTAACAAGTTTTTTATTAATATTAAGATTCATATTTTTTATTGTAAACACTTGTCCTTTCCTTAATTTAAGCACCAATCTAAATACTGCTGCCCTTTCCCAAAATTCCTTACAAGGATATGCCTTCGTGAACACAACTTTTAACAGCAGACATTAAACAAGTAATTCAAAAATGTACAAAAAATAGTGTACAGGAATCACCTTCTGAAATTATTGTCTTAAAAGTGCTGCTACAATTGATTACTTTTTGAGTGGTACATTGTATCAAATATGTAGCTACAAACCTGAGGAATAAGTAGGAGAAACATCATACTCTGCTGTCTTCACTAATGACGTACTGCATTCAAAGTCTAAATTAAAAAAAAAAAGAAAAAACATGTAAAGCATAATCACTTCATACAGTTTATGAATGCAAAAAAAAAATAAAAATAATTAATAGCATGCAATTACTAAAAGTAATGGGTTCTGATCTGTCCAATTTATTGGTGCTCATCCAAGAAAAAACGTTGATTTCATTCTCTGTTTCATTCTGTAGCTTTTGACAAAGGTGTTCCACTTCTTCAGCGTAATGAAATTTGTATTTTTCCATATTGGTTGGAACTTAACTTTACATGAACTACATAAAAGAAAAATAATTACAGTTTTCATAAATGATCACAAACATTCACTTGTATAAAAGTTAATTACCCAAATATTAGAATACATTTGTATAATTCTCATGAATGGAGATTACTTGAAACCATAGCATTAATAAAGGGTCTTTTGCAATAGATTAAGTCTTGATAGAACCACATATATTTTAGAAACTGTTTAATATTTTACAGATTAATCAACTAATATTTTCTTCACTATAAATTGTTATAATATAAAATCAAGAACATATGAAGGGAGATAAAATTCAATTGCACCCCCCTTCATCCGTTCTTGATAAAATACATTTTTGTGGTTTACCATGTAAGTCTTAAAATGAGCATTTATGTACTTTTGATTGATGGCACTTTTCATTTTTAATCTATTTGTCTACATTTTCATGAAATGTGATATAAAAATATTTCATTTATTACGTTAACATTCACACAGACACACACAAAACATAAATCAAGTTTTCACAAGGTAAATGATCGCTGACTATGGCTTATAAGGTTAATCTGACATCCAGCTAGTAATGTGTAGATTATTCTCTTGTATCCAGTACAGCTTGAATGCATTGTGGCATCGACTCCATAAATTGCCAGAAACATTATAGTAAAAATCTACTGAATGCAACGACAAACTGTTGATTCTATTGTGACTTAGTGTGAACAGGTCTCTCCAACTATAGTCGTTTGCTTTTAATTGGCAGCTCAAGGCCATGCGATCTCACTCGTAACCATAGTAATGTTCATTTTTTTAGAGGCTATCCAGGCTAAATTAAACTGGCAACAAAGAAGATCAACCTCAACAAGCTACTTATGAAAATAGTAGCCATAATTAAAATAGAACGTAGAATCTCTTAAAACCATTGTGTGATTTAAGCAATGACCAGTGACTTTTGAAGAAATTACTTTTTAGTTTTTTTATTGGTGTTGGTCACTCTTAATGATTGATCTTCACATAATTTTTCACCGTCCTTGTCTGAAAGTGCTAAGGATATTTTAAGCTGCATTATTTTGTTGGATTCTTCTCATAATTGAGTGTCTATTTGGTTTATTAATTATTTTTATAAACTAACTGGCCACTTAATAAAGGTGTATTCTAGTATTCAGTCAAACCTACCTAGCTACCATAAGAACTCATATAGGACACATATCAGGGGATCTAATATCTCCCAAGAAAGCATTCCCCAAACCATGATAGAATCACCATCAGCCTGCAATGTTGATACCACAGAAGTAGAAACAGAAGGGTGCAGCGCCCTGCCCTTTTTCGTTGGAATTAAAAAGTAACCATTGTAATGTGTGCTTATATCTTTGACTTGGCCTGTTTTCTGACCAAAAATGCCCTAATTATTTTTCACTTCCCTGCCCTGCCATTTTGCTAGATGGAACCCTGCCGTTAGTGTGGTGAAGAAGAAAGCACAATTCACTGGATTATGCCACTTGATGGTCATATTTCTGAAAACAAAATTTAAAAAAGTTATTCCATTTTCAAGTTATTATGCAAACGGGAGGTGGCCAGATAAATGTACAGACAAAGCGTGCATTCTTATAAGTAGCTTTTAGCTAAGGTTCCTAATAAACATTATTGTGAAACTCGGAATGGTCAAAAGAATTTTTATTGTTGTAAAATTTTTAATTGGTATAATAATCCACAGATAATAACAGGATTGTCTTTTTTTTTTTTAATGTAGTGTCTATTCATCGGTAACATTGTTTTGACAATTGAGAAGTAAAGCCATGTAATGGAACATAAAAATATACTACTTTCATCATCATAATATCAAATTCTTTTGAATTAACAAAAGAATCCACTTTTGGATTTTTGGAGATAATTAATCTGTATGAATAAAAGTCAATGGGTGTCTTGTGCATGCATGTTCCCGACAATCTCTACAACCACGAAACCGATGAGAATGATTCTTTAACATAGTTTGGGAAAGATTTTTAACTACTTTGCAATGGATTTCATTGCCTTGCTGCTGCAAAACAAGTGGAAAACCACACAATAATTTTGTGATAGCATGCTCTCATACATTTTCATTTTGCATTTTTAATAATTATATCCTACATTCAAATTTGGCAAAAAAAAAAAAAAAAAAAAAAGTCTGAATTTAGTTATTCTAAAATTTACCCTAAACAACCTGGATCACTATAATCAACTAACCTGAACGGAACCAGGTGCCTATTCTAGTGAAAGGATAACAGAATTACACTCCATCAGTTTTATTCAGAACTGAATGTCTGTGAGCAAGTGAAGTGCTGTTGTACAAAGATTTTACAAGCTGGTGCAGAAGATCTCCAGTTACTTGGTCAATTTCATCTTTATTGACCCTTTCTGCATACAGTGGCATAGCTAGGGGGAGGGGGGGGGGACGGAACAAAAGGGTACATTTGTCCTCGGGCGCAGCATTTACGGGGTGCCAAATTGATGCTACATAATTAAGAATCAATTTCAGAATCAAATGTTTCCGCCTCTTAAATGCACGACCCGTTTCATTCAGAAATGCACAATTTGGCCCATGTTTGTCCCCCCCACCTCTACCTATGCCACTGTCTGCATACTGCTCCTGTAAGTCATCGTGCAAAATGGCCATCAAGCCTGTGTGTCTTAGCTACTATTCTTAAAGGTTGTCTTATCTTAAATTCATCTGAAAAGCCAAAAGGGATAGAACTGTGTGAAGACTAAGTGATTTTTTTTTAATATTTAAAAGGGTGTTCTTTTATAATATGTGAATTCATCAGATTATGGTCAAATAAATCTTGAACTATAATTTAAAAAGCCATATACACAGAATATACCAAATTTGAAAGGCTATATTTACTAAACTACACAACTCATAGATTTAATCAATGCATCATTCTGAAGGATATAATCTGAAGTTTATTTTGGTTATCCACATGATCACAAATATTCAATGTGATGCCATGAAAAGCCCGAACGATGTACAAGACAGAGCTTGCACTGCCTGTAATCTGTAGGGTTTCATAACCAACCACTTTCTCAACATTTTCCACAACATCGTAAGGGGCATTTGTAGTTCTGGCTGGCTCGGGGAGTTGGTTTCCTTGGACTGCAAAAGAACGTTTGCTGAATGCTTTGGGATATTCTCTTCCGATACTCGTGGGCTTCCAGTACTTTTGCCTTTGCAAAAGCACCCTTTTTCAGTGAACTGACGATGTAGGATATTCCATCTTTTTGGAAAACTGGTTCCATATTTGGCAAGAAATGCAGGTGCCAATATGTCACCGAATTAGTTTTATCGAATTCAAGCACCTAGCAACATCGCTTGGCAATCCAACAAAACTCCAGAATGTCTCCTTCGCGATGACAAATAGAGTGGCGATATAAATTGTTTCATTGGCGAGATATAGAGTTTCAAATTTGAAATATTATTTTGTGAATACCCTGTACTCTACCACCTTGAAAATTAAAAACAGCAAGGTCTCTTTTATCCCTACAAGTTGCTTCATGTTGTTACTGAGCATGATCGAGTCCATCTTTCTGTTAGGTGGCCTTTAATGCTGAAATAACATAAATCTAAGTGGGGCTTTCTTGAAAGAACAAACTTTTGCTGTGGAGAATGACAATGAGTAATCAAATGATAGTTTCACAATAGGGGCAGAAATGTAGCCGATGAGAAAGACAGGCCTGGGCACTCAAAATCACCTGAGCGTAATAGTCAGAGCAACAATCCAACTTTCACGGTCTCCATCTTAGATTTTAACAATGAGTGTTTTTTTTTTGTTTTTTTTTCCTGTTTGTTTGTTGGAAACAATGAAGATTGGAATATTGCTCAGACTACTATGGTCAGATAACACCTTCTAGACACAAGGCCTCAGCACCAAAGTTTATCACATCACAATAAGAGGCAGTGAGCAGATGACACTCACTAGAAAGGGCTTCAGTATCTGTAGTAATGGCAACCTCCTATTGCTAGACATGTTCATGTATCTACTCAGACTATTACATAAAATTCTGAATCATAAATTTTTGAATCTTATAATTCAATTCTTAAGATTAATTTTCTCAAAGCTTCCACTTATTGCTGAAAAATCTTCCGGTCAACTCTAGTAGATACGTAAACATGTGTAGCGATAGGAGGCTATCATTGCTACAGATATTCAAGCTCTTCTAGCAAGCAACGTTTGCTCCCCGCCTCTTACTATGACATCATAGCCATTGGTGCTGAAGCCTTGTGTCTAGGTGGTGTTGGTCCAGGCCTGTCTTCTTTATTGGCTGTGAGCAGAAAAGCATTCCATTTTCCAGAATGGAAGATAATAAAATAAAATAGTATGAAATAATAAAGTAATTTCAATATGAAAAAATTGGCTTTTTGAAGGAGTTTACTGTGACATCACATTTATATACGAGGGTGTCCAGAAAATAAGTTTCATTTTGTTATGTAGGCTTAAAAAAATGAGTAATGCGAAATCCGGCAACGTTGCTTGAATGAGAACGGTCTTGTGAACGATTGCGGGATGAGTTAGCACAGTCGCTCGACTAATACGGTCAGGAGAGGTAATGCAAATGGCGTCCTCCAGTTCTGTTCCCATCACCATTGTTCCCAAACCGCCTCAGATCGTTGTGCGCGGTGTCATTTAGTTTCTCCATGCTCGTGGTTTCAAGTCAATGGACATTCTCCAACAAATTGTTTCTGTGTATGGAGAGGATGTGATGTCTGAGTCAATGGTGAGAAGATGGGTTCGCGAGTTTAAAGCAGGAAGACATGATCTTCAGGACGAAAAAGGAAGAGGTCAACCTTCACTCGTCACGGACAAAATGATGCAAAAAAACAAGAGAAAGGGAATGTTGACTGCAGGTGTGCACTTCCTCCACGACAATGCTCGGCCTCATGTTGCTCGTGTCACCACTCAGCTTCTTGAGCAGTTTGGATGGAATGTTCTGCCCCATCCACCCTACAGCCCTAATTTAGCCCCTTCCGACTATCGCCTGTTCCCAAAATTAAAGGAGAAATTAGTGGGAGAATGCTTCAGCTCTGACGAGGAGGTCAAGGAAGCAGTCAACAACTGGACGAAAGAAATGGGATTTCAAAGCTCGTTTCCAGGTATACAAAATGTCTTGAGATCGGTGGGGATTACATAGAAAAATAATACATATATTGAAATACAATTCTTGTAAATTTCATTTTTTTTCAATAAACACTCGATTTTTTAAAAATAAATGGAACTTATTTTCTGGACACCCCTCGTAAAATTCACACAGTGTCACGCTTTCC
>JAHWFO010009537.1:2050148-2063182 GCA_023313115.1 Rhysida immarginata | reverse complement strand
TTCCCGCTTTCCATACACCCCCCCCCCCCCCACTTAAGAGCAAGATGTATATTTGAACGTCACCTATCAGGTATCCAAAATAATTATTTACTAGCTGTCTTTTTTGGTCTATTATTAATTTATTAACATCATCTGAAGAAGAGTACATGAAATACTTGAAAACATTTATGATCAATTAGCAGCTCCAATGTGGAAAGTTAACTTTGATACAGAATTTTAATATCCGATTGGTTGTATTATTCTGGTTTTGTCGAAAATATTAAGAAAGTCAAGGAACTGAAAAAATTATTGTTACAAGTATCAAGAAATTAATTTTTTTTTCCTTTTTTACAATTGACAATTTACCAGCAGTTTAAATTCAAAAAAATCTTATATTCAGGAATTTATCAGGAACTTGTAAATCAAAAATAAACTTAAATAACTGCAATTAATAATTGAAACCATGTGACAACAATTTTACGTGGGCTGTTCTAAATATTGTCAAATTTATAATTCAAAATTGTGTTCATTTCAATGTTGAATACTTCTGAATAACGTCGTGTTAATCAAGATTATTTAAAGTGGATTAAATAGTAAAGTTAAAACTTGTTTTTTCAATTTTTTTCTTCTTCTTCTTTAAATTGAGATTATAATTAATTTCAATTATTTTAAGTAAAGTTTTTTTGTTTTTTTTAAATTTTGATTTGTATCTCATTTTTTCCTCTTCCAATTTTAAGTATTTAAGTTTCTCAATAAATTTAGTATATATTGTTTAGCTTAATTGTTTTTATTTTTTCAAAATTACATTATTACAGCTGGCCATTAATCAGAATATTATATAAACATTTATGTATGCATTTTTTTGCATTTTTCTTCTTTTTAACATGTATTTGTTATTCTGAAAGGAAGTATTAAAAAAAGTAAATAAAATAAATAAATAAAAGTAGATAAACTGCTTTATCAATTCCTAGCCCAAATTTTCATAAAATAGACTTAATATATGTATAATGAAATATTTTAAGGGCAGCTTATATCAAATCAAAACCCACATTATACGTGTATTACAAAATCAGAAGGGACATTAACATTCCAATTCTCATTTGGAGATCATAAAATCATAAATCATCGCTTATCCTTTGAATATTGACTTTTCAAATACCACAACAAGGAACTTTTATGTTATCAACAAAAAATTATGGAGGTGTGGTTATCTAATCATATAAACTGTTATTTTCAACTTTTAAAGTTCCCTTCTAAGAAACGCTGTTTTTAGAATTAAGTAAAGTGGCATCTAATTTTAATCACGTATTCAATTCTAGCACAAATAAAACAAAATTACAGTGCACTGATGCCATCATTATAACTGTATTTTTTCACTACGCTTTTAAATTAGACCCATAAACATACACCTTTTGAATATAAATGAATGTAATCAAGAACAGATGAAGGTACGTAATTTCTTCTGTTCATAATGTAATTAATCTGTTCTTGATGTAATTAATTAGAGACAAAAAATTATCTGCCACGAAATAAATAACGTCTCGTTTTCAGAAACTGGTTCAATGTTCATCATATCATTTGTGCAGTTATGGGTACATTTTCCCCATTGAAATGCAACAATCGAAACTATTTATGGGTAGTAAAAAATATGAAAAATAATGGTTAACCAAGAGCGAGGGAAAGAAAATTTATTTATATAAACAGAAATAATAATGTGTTAAAATAAAACAAACATCTAGATATAATTTCAAAAACGATTTATTTTAACGTACTTAAAAAAACAGTTCATATGAATACTGGCAAAAGAAAGGATCTGGGCCAACTTTTTACCAATCGGATTGTTGGTTAAATTGTGCACTATCGGAATGCTGCCGTTCGTGTTCATTTTCACGGAATACTCTTCTTCAGCAAAGCAAGCTCTGTCGAGTGACAAAACAAGTGGCCAATGAAAAGGATATAATTTAAAAAAAAAAATGGCTGCTTTTACTCAACAAATATGTTTTCGTTTTGAAAATTTTTTCCGTAGACACCTGAAAAAATTCAACCTTTCTACCCAGGTAAGATCATAAAGTACCATGTGTACAGTGCAAAAAAATACAAAACTAAAATGCTTCTACAGATTGCGTTTACAGCCTCCCGATAGATGGCGCCTGCGTGGGGAAATTCTCAGGCTGCGTCATTTTCGCGTTTTTTCCACTCTTCCCTCTGAAAATTTCCCCTCTTGCTAGGGAAAATTTTTAATGACGTTGCTATTTCATATTTGTTACACTGAGCTGTCTTAAATACAACTCTTCCCTCTTTTTTTAAAAAATATCTCGATGACTGATTAGAGAAATTTGGTTAAGTTTTGCGAAATTTTACTCAACTTACCAATTGACAAGTTTAATTTTTATATAAGAAAACGAATTTAGAACCTCAACTATAAAAAAAGTTCTTTACTGATCAGCGTATTCGAATAATTGTGATTCTGTTGCTTAAACATTTTTTTAAATAGCTTCATTGTTCTAATAATGTCCCCACATCTATTTTAAAATATATTTTCGCGTATTGTTTGCATTATGGAATAATAATTTATTGTTATGTAAAGAAATTTCTTGATGGGGTTGCTTTCTTTTGTAGATAAATTGTTGTAAGCTTTAAGATTGCATAAACAATAGTTTTTAATTTTTGAAATCAAATAACTGCAAAATCATCAGATTAACTCGTTTAATTTGTAAATATAATTGCATAAACGCAAAGGAGGAGGAAAAAAAAAAGAATTCAAGAACATGGAAAGACAGAAATAGAACGCAATAGAAGTGAAATTAACAACACAGGCTTTGGATCGGGAGATCACCGCGAAAATCTCTGGGCATGTGAATTACATATACATATCCTTCTTTGATTTTATTATTGGAAAAGAAATTGATTAAAAAAAAATAAAATATAAACAAACAGACGAAATTCACCGCAAGATATTTCTAGTATTACAAGGGGTTTACCCAATTTAGGAAACGCTGAAATGTCTGAAATAAACTTTACGAGTTTGTTTATAGCCTTCCATTTCACTTTTTGCCACAGTGACGTGATAAGTTTTGTCTCTATTACCGGCATTGTGTGACACCAGTGTATTGTATACAATGTTTAACGGTTTTCTTTTTTTTTTTTTTTTTTGGCAAAGTTACAATATAACAGACAACAGGATATTTTATTAACGAACTGATATCTGAAACCTGAACTAATTAAGTATATAATCAGAAACATTGAACCATTCCAGTATTACTGTAGTCTGAACATAAATAACATTGCATAATAGAAGTTTTTAACACACTTTTTAACAATTTGACACTTTGTCTTTCGTGCGTCTAACAAATTCTTGCCTGCTTTTCGTGAATTGTTATATATTTTATTGCACATTGAAAAGCTGACTTTTCAAAAGTGAGATTTCTTGCACACAGAAAACGGAAATCTGGCATAGAGCTGATATAACGCCCCTTGTGTCGTGCCCAACTGATAAAGACATTGTCCTGTTATCTATGATGACGATCAAAATATTGCGCGAGTTTCCACGCTTATGGAGAAATAGGAGCCCGAAGAGCAGTACAATAATTTTAATAGTTTAAAGATATGATCGCGTCTTTTTCGTCGGCTACAGTGTAAACAATATATCATCACAACAAACTGACGTAAATATCCAACAATGCAAATCAAGAAGACTGTTTTTAAGCTCGATTCTTCAAACATATTAACCACAGATTAATCTGCGTCTTAAACTACATTATATGGTCATGTAAACACTAAATAGCGATAACTTGGTTAAAGAAATGTACATTTGTTTTCTTTTAACTTCAGAATGCTGTGGAATAAGCGAAACTGTACGTATTAATTGCTTATGGTTCAAGAATACGTTTGGCGTTTTGCCCCGATAAGTCATTTCTTTGCTGCACTTTGCTGAATTTGCCCAAGACGAACTCGACTATCTATATGTAGATGCCTTTATTTTATCTATTGTCTTGGGAGTTTGTAAAAACTTAAAACCAAAGTAATATCTAGCTAGAATAAATGACACGAAAAGGGTCAAATTACAACGAATCATTGATTATGCCATTAAAACTACTGCCAAATACAAATATCCATGCCCACGGCGGGATCCGTGAACTGGAAATCCTACGCCTCAGCGTTCTCGGCCAAGTAATTTTGTCACGAAATTAACATTCACAAATAGATGATTTTGTCGGCATATACAAGTCAATTGTTGTATATTATTTACATATTTGTACATCAGTTAATCGTTATTGACGTAATATGTAAGACGCTTTAAAGATTAAAGAACAGAGTGCATTTATTAGTGTTTATTTCTTACAGAAACTCATATACTAAGTGCCCGCATTGAATGATAAAGGTCTTGCATATTTTCAAGCACGATTTTCGCCTTATGTCCGACTAACTGAGACTGTTGCTTCGTCTTGCCGATTGGAATGAATGAATCTCCAAATCGAGGGATGGTATACTGCGACCAGGTGCTTCAACTTAGGTTCCATGATTCACAACTTAGGTTCTTGGAATGTTATTTATGGTTGCACACTTCTGGAAGGAATATAAGCGGCATCTTTCGAATGTTGATCCTTGAGGTTCAACGCTGGTACATACCAGACACCTAAAATAGTCCTAAAGCTTGTTCCATAGCTTTTCTTCCCTTTGAATTTGCATCCCCCAGTGTACATCTGTTATATGAAAAAACGCCAATCCATCCAGTTTCCCAAAGTGTAGATTTGATCGGATGAGATGGAGGCAGTGCTTTCACAGAAAACGCACCCTACCTCTACAGAAGTACACTGAGATACGCAAGAAGCCATCCACAAAATGTACGTTGAAACATAAGATTGACACTTCCGAAGTAACACCCAGAATGTGCCTCAGTTTCCGATAGTTCGTGTGCCACTTCTTATCCACCATCTTAAGCCGCTGCTATGACACTTCATTTGTTCGAGCATATTCTTGGACGTGTATGGACTGATTCTTCGCAGTTCTTCTGCCTAGCTGGGCAGCATTCTGAAACGACCGAATCTTACTCCACCTACTTCTGAATATGACCGCCCACGCTAACATGTCCGTGACATGCCGTAGAGCAGGATGACCCGAAAAATTGTTTTGTACAGTAATAGCCTACTTTGCTGTCGATGCCACGGGCACTATTGTGGCCTATGAGAGCAATCAGACTGAACCTGACCTTTTTCGCTTTATTCAATAAAAGCCCGTTGTTCTTATAGATTTCTGAGAGCGCCAGCTCTTAGATCTTCATCTTGATTTAGGGTCAGGATATCCACCAATGTCACAGAACTTCTAGACCACGCCACGAAATAATTTTTATTAAGAGCTGATAATGTCTCTGCTTTCAACACTCGGATCACATGCCTGTAGTAAGTTTTTCTGTGCCATTCAAAATTTTTACTCCATCAACCATGTTACAGCTCCATAATATGGCAAAATCACCCACTGAACTGGTCACAGTTCCCAGAGCGCGGAAAATAAAATAGACGAAAAGTTTTGTCGATGCATTTCGAGTTTAATTCTCAAATAAATTTTTTCTCGTTCTATTAAATATGACCAACTGAATTAAATCCAGTAATACACATTTTACACTAATTATTAAGCGTCATGATAGTTTGAAATGACCTAAAAAAAACAAACAAACAAAAACAAAACTTTCAAAAACACTGGGGAGGGGAGCGCCCCCGCCCTAAATTTGCCATAACAGCACACTTCATGTTTCAATGAAGAAGTTCAACCACTCCGTTTTCTTATTTTGCACTATCGAAATCTTTTAGACAAATAAGAAACTTATAAAATAACTGGGACCATGACCTAGGCCTCGATTAATAACGAAAGTTCTCAGAATCTGCTTCTGACGCTTTACTACTCGATATTAGACAGTATAACGCATTTGAACTCAACATCAACTCATAACAATTACTTATTCATTCAATACAATAAGGCTTACTCTTGATTTCATGCCAACTTTCCACAACTTTGTTGATTCAACTGAGCTGAGGGGAATATCATTATTTCTCTAGTCGTCTCCGATTTGACGAGATACCCGCTTAAAACTTTCAAAAGTTGCCGAACGCTATTAGTAAGATGTTAATTTAGCCCAAAATTATTACTAAAAATAATTTCATTAATAAGAATTCGGTTCTTGACTGTTTTACGAATTCAAAGAAAGTTTAATTATAATGAAGCCAATTGCTCTACGTCATCATGACGATTACCGTGAACGTCATAAAAAAAAAAAAAAATCTCTGAAAAATTTTTCTGATGCAATCGTTACTTTTGATTTGAAAACGAAGGAATGACTAACGGCATTAAACGAAACTTCAAAATAGCACCTTCACACGAATAGATGCTATTGTTTTAATTATTTCCATTGAATGATTACTAATAAAGTTTTAAGATCGTGTCAAGTGAAACTAGTAATTCTTTCATTGACCTTTGCAATCAGCTCATTTTCTAGAATAGAGCGCGCCAACGTGGAATGTAACGTCTAATTTGATTGGTCGAAGGACCACCTGAACGACTGCACGTACTTCCGGTCGATAAAACCATCCAATCTCTTTCGCACTAACAGCAGAC
Organism: Rhysida immarginata; assembly: GCA_023313115.1. Classification (NCBI taxonomy): domain Eukaryota; kingdom Metazoa; phylum Arthropoda; class Chilopoda; order Scolopendromorpha; family Scolopendridae; genus Rhysida; species Rhysida immarginata. The sequence continues at coordinate 2,056,594 of JAHWFO010009537.1, read as the reverse complement.
ATTCGTTCATAGCATTCTATATCGCAGTTACAATGGTTTCTCTTTCCTCGTTCTATTCAATAATGAAATTTCTGTTGAGCCTTGATAGTGTTCTTTTTAGTGACATGATTTCGTCTTCAAAGAATGCCAGAAACATAAAGATTTTCGATCCTCATCCGAGATGCAAATTTCTTTGGAGAAATACAGCTACACCCGATTTCACTTTTCAGCAGCAGTATCACGTAGTCAAACACTCGATTTTACCAATAGGTAAATATATGCCAATTTTGAAACTTTTTTGAAATTAAGTTAAACTGTAGTGCTTAATCAATTAAAAAAGAAAAAGACAACAAACAAAAAAACTTCTATACAATTGAATACCGATATTCCATTGTATATGGTACAATTTTCTAAATGGAAGTGAATCGATTGTGCGCGGAAAATCATTCGACTCGAAACTTTTACGATTCGTGTATGAGAAAGATTGCATTGTTGAACAATATTCTAAGTAAAAAACAAAGCCTGATAGCGGATAACATGCAAGGGTTGAACGTGCACTCGATCAACATGTACAACAAGATCGCTTGTGAGAAATCGTTGACATCGAGTGCGTCCAAGACCAGATGGATGGACATACTGAAGACCACCCCTTCCGAAGTTGGGAAACGGAATTGGCCTCGCCTGTCCAATCCAAGCATAAGTGAATACACAGGTGCGAAGAATTTTTCTCATATTGCCAGTGAATTTATCGACTGTTTAGCTACACCTGACAATCTTTTCGTCAATGTCTTAATGATGTGCGCCTTTCAAACATTGAATCGTACGGAGTGCGGAACAAAAAGTGCAGCTACCGAAAACCGTATCGATTCCGAGAGACAAAGTGTTGATGAATTAAAAACCGAACCTTGGTATTTAATAGGACACAGTCAAAGTGTGTGTACAATTCGTCAGTCAATGTATAATACAATACTGAATCCTCTTTTATGTGACTATACTGTTGAGAAATTCGATAAACCATATCCAAGAAGCCATTTTCTGGAGCCATATCAGAAATCGCAGTCTAACTGTCCAAAAACTGAGCGAAACGAAGAAACACACGTGTGTTTAATGGATAATCAGTTGATGGTAAGAGTTGGTATGTGCCCTACAATGGAGAGTAGTAATGATGGATCAGGGTTATCTAGTCAGAAATTGATTGGGAATACGATGGCTTCTTTTTCTATGGAGGACCTGAATTCAACAACAGATGATACATTTGAGGATGTTACAGATCATGCTTGTGATAGTGATGATTCCGGTGACATTTTTGACATGTTGTTGGTGCTGGATGCTGACAAAAATAGCCCCGAGTGTAATAACAATAGAATAAATTATAATAAGGGTGGTGCGTCTCCTCTTCGCTCTACTTTTGACCGACCTTTCTGTGAAAATGCAACCATTGCTTTCATCATAGGATCTGCAAATGATTCAGATGATGATGAAATGGATAGTGATTCTGACTTTGATGACTGGGATAACTCAGAAGATGAAGTATGGGAAGCTTTGCAGGTGATTAGTTTAATAAGTTTACTTACTATTTTAAAAAATTGGATAAAATAATAACGTTTGCAGGTAAATGCTAACATATTATTATTATTATTATTATTATTGTTTTTTTAAAATTAGATTCATTTATAGACTTTACTATATTTTAGTCATTGCAGGAATTTTATTTCAAGTGATAAAAACTTATAAACAGGAAAATAACTTTTAGTTCCTGATAAAATAGACTAAATCAAAGTACGAAAGAAGACTTTTAATAAAAAGAACAAACTAAAACTTAGTACAAATTTAGTCCATTTTATCTTTGGTTTTTTCTTTTTAATTTGGTAAATTTTATGGATAAAGTGTGTAGATAATGAAAATGTTAAAACCCAGGCTCATGTGATAAAACTGCCGATGTTTTATTTATGATAAACAAATGTTATAAGTTGAAATTAGCAGGTTATATATCTGATCGGAGGGAAGATAAAACTAGTTTTGATATTGTCTTTATTCTTTTATCACTTACTCCAAATTTTCAAGCATTATCTTGCTTAGCATCAACCAACAAAAATTTGCTTAAATAAGCACTCTTTTACTGTCACTTATTGCAATATTTAAATATAAGTATTTTTAATTAGTAGTTGCATAGGATCACTTTACATTCTACTTAGGTCATTTATTCATCCAAAGCTGTTCTTTTTATAAAATTTTATCTGGTGGGAGGAAGGAAGAAATAGCCTGGAATACAGAAATTTAAAACAAACTTATTCATTGTGTGTGATGTCATGAATATTTTTATTTATTAAGTCGGGCAGTCATTGAAACCAGCTGGGCAGTGCACCCCCTTCAGAAGGGCCTGGGGAGAACACTGGAAGGTGGTTAGCAGAAGTTGAACTTCACATGTCTAATTGAAGTTCCCATTTCAGTTTTGGATGTTGTAATAAAATTACGGTGTCTAACAAATGAAATTGGATATGCCCACTTTTTTATTGGAGAGCAAATCTCTATAATCATTTCAGGAAAAAAAAAAAAATTATTACAGTTATCCAAGTGTTGAATCAACGGTCTAAATTTAGTTATATTTTGAATCCTAACATTTGCAGCAATGTAATGATGATCTAAAGTGGAATATGTAAAATCACTACCTATATAATGCGATTTAAGTTTTTGAGTAATGCAAAAATATTTTAAATTTCTGGTTAAAATAATTTCTTTTGGAGTTAGCAGATCTGTTCATGAACATCCTGACCAGGTTTATCATCTCCATTTTGATTTTCCATATTTTTTTTAAAGGACTGAAAATCTTAGAATTCTCTGTAAATCAAATGCAGATTTTTAGAAAAATTTAATTGCCATAATAAAAATTATTTGGTTATGAAATTCACTTGCTGAAGTTGTGGATATCAGATGCACAAGAAAAAAGTAATTTCGCTATTTCCTGTTAATAGTTATGATCGTTTAGATTTAAGCCATGCAAGAATACATGTCTAATTTTTCTTTTGAACTATTTGGTGATTCATAAGACTTGCTGAAGTTTTGGAAGTTTATAGAACAGTAGAATCTCAAAGTTTACATTCATAATAGGCACCATGGTGTGTATTCCCAATTTTGAAAATCATAATTTAGTGCAGCTGTGAGTGTGTCAGATGTTGGTACTGGTGTGGTCATATATCTGTAAGGTATGTACAAAATTTAGAGATTCGGTGTCTGTCATGGTCACAGTTTATCAACTTGTAAAACCTTGGAGGGACTTATGAATCGCCCTGCATTTTATACGATGCAATTGTGTTAGTGTTTACTGCATCTGACTACTCTTGGAATAACTTTCAGTTCTCATCAGTAAGATCCAGAAATCACAATGGAGAGAGTGAATGCTGCAGGTCAGGGGACTGGTAAGTGCAGATGGTGTCAACTGCTCTGCAAATCATGTCAGAAGTCTGCTGTAATGCATTAGTTTTACATTGTATTGGCTGAGATATGATTCTAGGATATGCAGTACCAATTCGACAATTCATCGTTTATGCAGGTTAAAATTCAGTTTTGGTTACTTTTACAGTACAGTACTTGTATTACATTGAGCCTTTGTAGCCTGGAGCAAACATTAGGAATGTAACGTCTTGTGTTAAGTAATGTAATCGGAAGGTCCCTGGTTTGAGTCCAGGCCGTGGAATTTTCTTCACTATTTTTCTCTATTTATTCATCAATATTGGAAGTTATGGTGTGAAAAAATCCTCCCAAGACCATTTTCCAATTATTATTATTATAATGTAAGTAATTCAAATGTCTATTGTAAGTCAAAACTAGTGCAACTTGATGCTAACCATAATATGGGGGTAGTATTAATTGATTATTGATAAATTCTTCATTGAAATACTGGTTTCTGTATTTAGTTGCTCATTAAAGTCTTCAAATTCCAACTTGTAGTACTGCCCTTGCATTGCCTTGCAACTCTTAAAAGACCATCTCAGATCAATTGCATAAATCACAACACGTAGGCATTTCAAAAATTCAGGCATCTTTGAGATTTTGGCCTTCTGTGAGTAAACATACCAAGGTATATCATTGTAGTGTCTTTTACTGTACTACATAGCAACTTTATCTTCTGGACATATGAGCACTTCTACCTTTGTGAAAATGGCTACCACAAGAAAGGAGTAAATCTTGTCCTTGATTGGGAAAACTGACTGAAATGTTTCAATGCTTCAACAAGCATATAGTGATGATGTTCTACTGTGCTTTTGGGCCTAGTACTAGAACTTTCAAGAAGGCTGAGAAACTGCAGTAAAGCAAGGCAGACTTGGGAGTACTTTGCTCATTTTGGGCATCGCTGTGCTCACAACTGTGAAAGTTGTTTGTCTGCAGCTGCAACAGCACTGGAAATGAAATTTAATTATACTAGATCAAGCTAGTTTGTAGATCTGATGTAATCTTTGCTGATTACACCAGGAGGCAAGCAAGCTAGCAATCATGTAATATTCGCCTTTTGTCACTAATAAAAAAAAAAAAAAGCCAAGTTGTCAAATATAGATACTAGGCAATTAATTTCTTATTCAATTGCCATAGGATGGTCTTCCAACGTGAAAGTTGCATACGTACAGATAGTGTTTGTCCATCTTGTTTATGGATAAAAAAAGGCAAGCACTCAATCCAAGCAGTGACGTCTTTACAATGATAATCGGGGTTTGCTTTAGGGAGAATAATCGAGTCCCCCGGACCCCATGTATTTCAGTTATTGGGTCCCCTCTAATTTATTTAGCGTACTCTTTCAAACAAAATCACGTTCATTACTAATATTTTCTTCTACTCTTTCAATGCCGGTTGAATTATTACTAGTAACCGAAGGTGAATGAAACTTTTCCTTGACTAAAAAGTCCGTCTTTACTCTAGGCCTCTTACAAGTCTTGCTGTCAGAATTTCAATTTCACTCTGCTTTTATGTCGAAAAATCTTGGTTATGATGTCGGTGATCACATGTTACATCTTAGCCAAATAACAATTAAAAATCGCACCAATCATAGGGAATTTTACAAGTTAACTTGACCAGACAGGAAATCCGTGATATAAATTTAGCGTCTTTTCTGACGTTTAAAAATTTCAAAATAGCGTCCAACAGATAAGTATTAGCGTAATTTACGCTAAATTTAGCGTTAACGTAAACCCTGATGATAATGCACCAGTGTATGTTGCGAACATAGTAACATTCTAGGAGAGAACAAATGTGAAATGTGTTCTACACCCTCCCTGTACCCCTATTGTTTCTCTATTGTGACTCTCCTGCTGTTGATTTCTTTTTGTTTCCCCTAGCTGACACTAAGGGTAGTGAGGAGTAACTACCATACATCGAAATTAACTAAAATCATTTAATTTTTAACGATTTTTATTTTTAATGCAGTATGAATTATAGCTTAAACATTTTTAAGTGTCTTGGAATTTTAGATTTAATAAAACTTTCTATGTTAAGATGATATAAAATTTTCTATTATATGCACTTGTGCAGATACTTATCTCAGTTGAAATAAAACTTGTTTGGAATAAATAAAGCCAACTGGAATTTACTGTTTGAATCCACCATGTACTGAAAGATGAAATTTTTTATTTATTTTGCTCTTTGCATACATCCTTTTACTTAATGCAACTTATTAGCATGTAGAAATTAGTTTGATTTCAGAGCTCTGTGTTAGCTTGTTAAATCGAATTGCTTTTAGTAGGTGGATGCTATGTTTAAAGTCATAGCTCCTGCTCATAGACGAGAAGGGAATAAGACTCTCAATAGGAATTCGTAGCTAAAACCTTATGGCAGTGTTTAACGAAAAAGCGACATACTCCATGGATTTCCGAACTTTGCCCATGAAGAATTGCCTGGAAGAGCAGCAAATTTTTGTTTTAAACTGGTCTGAAAATAGTCCAGATATGAACCAGAAAATGAAAGAAAAATTAAATCAGCTCTTCAACTAAATGGCATAGCAGGTTTACATAGTACAGTGCAAGATGTTGGAGTGCGGAAAACTGCTGCGAGTGTCGCTTATTCGAAAGAAGACGACCAGAGGTTGTGGCTACAAATTACTATAGTCATGTTCCATTCTCAAATGACTTTCTGGTATTTGCCACATAACTGGCATCACATGATTTATAAATCTAGTAATGAAGTTTGATGTATTTATACTGATAAAACTTTGTATAAATTTTGAAAATTCATTATTTATTAAAGTGTTCTATTTATATTTATTAAAAAAATGAAATGGTGGAGAAGATTGCTATTTCACTTCAGGGTTCTCCCCACGCCCTTTTGAATGGGCGTGCCACCCAGCTGATTTTAGTGACTGCCCAGCTGAATACACAAAAAACTACACACTAATGCATACTATTCTGGTATTTGTTTTTAATTTTTGTCTGCCCAGCTATTTTATCTTTCCACCCATCTGATAAAATTTTCTGGGAAGAACA
>JAHWFO010009537.1:2018187-2049748 GCA_023313115.1 Rhysida immarginata | reverse complement strand
TTCAACTCTGGCTCTGGGCCATAAGTTTTTTTTCATAGTTTAAAAAAAAGATAACTCATTTCCTTAGCAGGACCTTTTATTTCTTTGAGTTGTATTTATAACGTTTTTATTACCATTAAAAAAAAAAAAAAAATTTTTTTTTAAAATGTGTACATTTGTACTTCAGATTTAAAATTCAATTCTCCGAGCAGCAAGAACCTATATTTGATTAGTTTTCATGTCCATTAAAAGTTAAATCATAATTATCTTTTGATGTTAAGTATTTTAAAGGATTTTTTCATGTAGTTATAATAACTTATTGCTGTAAAGAAGTATGGATGTCTTAAAGGGAAATAGGCACCTTAAAGTGGACTGTGTTCATATGCATTATCTAAAAGAGACTTTGACAATAGGGATCAAAAAATTTACTTAAATTATTTATTTGTTTAAAGTATTTCATCCAGTATTAGTAAATGACCAAATTTTATTTACCATTTCATAGGTTTGATGCTGAAATAATAATATGAGTTATATTATTTCTTTGCATATTACCCATAACTTTCATTTAGTTAGACAGAAGTAAAATTATCATGTACCGTAACTAAAGTATATTGATCAAGCATTGATGGTTCCCTCATGACTTTAGTAGAAGCAAATTTTCTTGAGATTAGTTAATATATAAAAAGTAGTTTGCTTTGGGTTGTCACGCTTACAGGCAAAATGGGGAGGGGGGGGGGGAACTGATCGTTGATCTTTTACCTTGGGTTCTGACAGCTTTGGAAGTTTGCAAGGTGAAGCTAGCATAACATTTTGTTTCATTACATAAACTTAACCTTGACATGATTGTTTTCATTTTCTGCTTTAATAAAATTATGGCAAACATTGTGTCAAGTTTAATATTTTATCCTTGAATGTTTTCATTATTAGAACATGTTATAATAAAGGACCCTAAATACTTAAAGAGCATCTGGTTGATTAATGCCAGTTCCTTCTTGTTTTTTTCTGTATTTTCAGAGTAAAAAGTATTAAATCTATGGAGAGAAGGGGGGGGGGGGAGTTTTTCTTGGTTTCACCTGAAAATTACTGTACATGACAGAACCTTATTAGCTGAAATGCTTGGGTTTATTGATATTTACCAAAAGCTTTTTCTAGTTAGAGTTGACTTTTTGTCTTATTCATTTAAAGATTTACAGTTTGCATGTTATAAATTTGCTTTTGTAAAATAATACAGTTAAAAATTTGTACAGTCCTTGGATTTTGTATAGTGAAGGTAAAAAAAAAAAATTCATATATGATAAAATGGCAGTCCATAAATTTAAGTTTTTGTCCTTTATTTTGCTTGATTAATAGTCAGTATTTTTTTTATTTTGCTTTTAATAGTCATTAAGGAAGTGCAAATAATTGAGCACAGTATCATTTCAGATACAGTCGAACCTCAATGGAATTCGAATTAAAGAGGTTTCAAATAATGGATTTTTTTTCCAAGGGAACAAAAAAAATTCGATTTAAAGAGGTTTTCGAATTAAAGAGGTTCTACTGTATTCATTATTTAGGAAATGAGATATTTTCTGAGATTTGCATAAAGTAATTTAAATTCAGTTGCTTGAAAGAATACTTGAAAGATGAATTGATTTTGGACATAGTTTAAAAAATAGAGCGATGCATAGAAAACCAAAAACATTGTGGATAGAGACTAATGATAAAGAAACAAACCTCATCCACAATGAAAATGATCAAGCCAAATGCCTGGTTTGGCCATCTTGTGGCTATCATTCACCGAAATGCCAGTAATTTGGGGGTGTGAATTCTCATTTTCCATAGCTCTTTCTAATTGGAAGTTTTGTATTCAGATCATCATTAAATGCAAATACTGAACTGCCTCTAGTTTCTCTCCTGCCCTTCCCCTTTTAAATGAGTGGTAACTTTTTCTTCTTCTGACATGAGAACTTTAATGTATTAATTGTGGGTTTATTCATCTGCTCAACATAGTATAATAGTTGAAAATCAATAAACATAAATAAAAAGGAACTAAAAAGAGAAGATTTAGTTCCTTTTTATTTATGTTTATTGATTTTCAACTATTATACTATGTCGAGCAGATGAATAAACCCACAATTAATACATTAAGTCAAACACATCTGCATAATTATCTCATCATGAGAACTTTAATGTTGGCATTTCAATGCAATATTCCACTTTATACAGGGTGTATGTAAATGCCTGTCACAAACTTCTGGTGGTGATTCCCCACAGCAAGATGAAAACAAAAGTACATATAAACACAAACCGTTTGAGATTTCTGCAGTTAAAATTGAAGTTTCAGCAGCTGTTTTTCTACTGTGGATAGCAGGTGACATGCAGAGAAAAGCTATACCTGCCATCCACAGAGTACAAAATCAGCTGCTGAAACTTCACTTTTAACTACAGAAATCTCATGAACTGTTTGTTATCCGAACCATATTTATATGAACTTTTGTCTAGTGGTAACTTTATGGAGCCAGGATGAGATGCTGTAGAAAATGGCAGATTTGTAACTGTAGTGTCTTTGAAGGACTGGAATGTTTATTCCCAGCTGCATAACTGAAATTAATCGGTGTGTAATTTTTTTTGTATTAAGCAATAGTGTTGTATGATTTTACAAATATCAATTTTGACTCTAAGAGAATATCAAGGTGGCGGTGGTCAGAATTTTTGAAATTTGCAAAATTTAAATTTTGCTTGGAAGAGTTATCTGAAAGATTAGTGTGAATTAAATCAATATGCTGTTCCATTGTATATTGATCAGTGAAACTATACTTGTAAAACCATCAGTAATGGATTATGGTTTTATAAATATTTGCAGAGCCCATGTGTGCAGCCGATGACAAAACTATTTCCTGATTTTGGTTGTGAAAAGACAGTTTTAGAAGATAGCATATGTGATGATGAAACCGATTCCTGCATTTCTGAAGCACATTCCTCAAAACATCTGGAAGAAATTAATAGCAAATGGGAGACGGATGTAATCAAAGATGTTATTACTCCTCGACCTTCAGCTAGAAAGGTAAAATTGAACTGCAGTACAGTGTTCTTTTTCATTTTGTTATAATTATGTATTATTTATTAATAGAAAACATTTCATTGGGATAATCAGATATATGATACAAGCAATTTGCTTATAAATGAAAGGCAAATGTTGATCCCTTGTTATAAACAAAGTTTTCAAACAAAATTTGAAAAGGGTACCCCATCTGCCTTAAAGAAAACCTCTTTTAAAGCACTTAACTGAGTGCACAGAAAATTTTGAATAAACCCGAGAAATGTAGTTTTCATAATTTCAAAACTGCTAATAAGGTATCAAGATTGAAGATGCTTGTGGAGAGGGATCATCCCATGTAGTTTGTGTTACTTGTATTTGATTTAATTATGTCATTAGACATTTGTCAATCTATCCTAGATAACTACTACGTAGCATCTCTCTACAATCATTCCATTACTATTGTAGCTGCCATATAAGCAGTAGATGCATGTGCAATTCACTATGGATAAACCAAGCATCTGGAACTAAGAGTACAAAAATGTACGAAATATTATATTGATAAACAATAGACAAAGTTAAATTATTACCTCTGCTGAATATAAATAGACATTGTAAATTTTAAAAGTAATGTCAGATTTCACTAATGGAAACTTAAAATATACTTCCCAATTAAAGGAACAACAAAAACACTAATCCACATGATAATTCTTATTGACTCCGAAATGTACATCTGAGTCAATAAGAATTATGTGGATTAGTGTTCCTTTAATTAGTATACTGGTGTCCAGTTTCTGGCTTTTGTTTAAATATATTTCCCAGTTTGTTTCTGATTGGTTGAACGAGTTTTAAGTGTGCATCAGTTTCATTCTTTTGTGGCAGTTACTGTACATGCCTTGTACTTCTTTTAAATAAGTTTGTTCAGACAAACGCTAATATTCTCTTTAACAAAATTTTAGAATTTATTAACATGATATAGGATTTGTATTGCTAGGAAATATAAATAATTGAGGTTCATCTTGCAAAAAATTTAGTGAATTTATTAAATTATAGAAGCTAATTATTGCTGTAGCCATAATTTGAAAAAATGAAACATGACAGTGCAAAATATACCATTTTTTAATAAAGAAAGCGACCAAAATGCATTTCTTAGCTCTTATGACTTAGAGCTTGCTGACTTCTATATTTGATTTAGCTTGGGTAAGTTTTGTGTTTATCAAACCCACACTCAAAATCTTTACTTATCCAAGAAATTTTCATTCATCTGTTCAGGTGATCTAATGACCATTTTTTCAACCACTGAGGCAGACTAATTTTACTACATTTCAGTAAATTTCTGTCTTATTAGCATTTGTGTAATTAGCTGATACAGTGGAAGCTGCTTCTAGTGATCACTTTGGGATGTGCCTCATTTTGATTACAAATTTAATAAAATGTTGCAATGTCGTATCCTGCTTAATGTTTTAAGCGACTTTACAACACATGTAATGAAGAAACAAGAAGGATTTAAAAAAAGAAAATGATTAGGGTTGTCGGCTTACAGTTTGCAGTTCATTAAAAACGTTCATCTAGCATTTGCCCCCAAATTTTCTTTTCCCATTTCCTCTGCCATTAATAGGTTGTTTTAACCACTGCTATCAGGACCTGATAACTTCTCATATTAAGTGGAGAGAGAGAGCTGATATACCAAATGTACCCAATGAAAATTAAGACCAGCCAGAATGTATTGAACACATTTGATAACTGTATTCATGACAAACAAGCTGCTTCCACTAAATAATGCTCATTTGTTAGATATCTAGAAATGACCTTTTTATTATGAGAATTTGATATAATTTTTGGTTACATTGGATTCACCTTTTCAACATTTTAAAGTTTTTTTTTTTTCACTAAAAACATGGGAGGCAGATATGTCAATGTGAGCAGAGGAAAAAAACTGTACATTATATTGGATTTGAGATTTAGAATTTTCAGATTTTGTTATGTAATGGAATCATTTAAATATCTAGATAATGAAAATGGAGCTTTAGTGCTGTGTACTGGCAGGTGATTTTTTTTTAAAATTTGCTAGACTGAGCCTATTCTAGAATTTTGAACTGCAACAAATCATTTGAGTAGGATGCAGTATATATTTACAGATTCAGAAAATGGGTTTTTGGGAGAGGAGTTGAGCCTCTGGCTTGCAAATTAAGCCAATGTAATATTCTTTGTTTTCCAGAAATATAATTATCTTCAGTTTGGAGATTTGACTGAAATTTTTATATTCAAATTCCAGTTGATTATCTATAGTATATTGAATTTACTTTTGGGTATTGTTTATTCAAAAATTGGATTAATGGGTCCTTTAATGTTTCTTTCAGGTGTGTTTTGCTGAAGGTAAAGCATTAACAAAGGTTCATGCAATGCATACATGGTCATATGCTTATCAAGCAGCCAGGATTGGACCATGGGAAGAGTTTGCACGAGATAGAGCTCGCTTCCAAAAGCGTATACAAGATGTTGAACAGAATATTGGATATATTTTTACAGAAAGTCATCGTGCCCGTATTTGTAATGAACTTCACTCTATTATAACGTGAAAATTTTTTTAAAATTTTATTTGTTTTTTGTAAATATTGTATGTTGTTAATACTTGTAAATAAATTTAAGTATTAAATATTTATTAACTTGCTCTAAATTTCAAATTATTTTTTGTTTAAAAAATGTACATCAAAATTGACAATTCTTTTCTGGACAATGATTTCTCTACAAATGACAGAAGATGGAATTAATGTTAAAACTATAGAAACATTAACATGCAACATTTGTTTTGGAATGTAAAGCACTTAAGATGTTCGAAAAGATTTAATAGCTAGAGCAGTGAAAAACACAGACCAAATGAAACTTTGGGCGGATATCTTGGCACACAGGTCACGAGCATTCTCGAGGATCCGCTTTAAAAACTTGCTTTTTATTAAAGTTGTACTCTTCTTTCTCTGTGAAGGAGTTGTAGATTCGATTAAAGGTTGTAGACAAAAAATCCAGTTAAAGGTTGCTTGCAAAAAGAAAATATGCATCAGTGATTTATAAATCTCTTCCTTTTCTCATGAGGATGGAAGAGCAAGATAATCTTTTACTCTTGGGGATTTAAGAAATGCATTTACAGGTTTGATTTCATCTTTTAAACCAAATTTTGCAAATATCTGAAAGTAAGCATCTCAAGTCCATATGAATTTTCATACATTAAGTCTGGAGAAAAAGCTTTCCCTCCTGATATATGTATACATAAGTTTTATTGAAACTAATGTCTAAAGAAGACAAGCGTTTATTTCTTGAAGGTAAATTTTGACCAGTGTGGTCATCATTCAGTAAGAATGAAATTATGCAGCCACAGTTGTTAAATACAAATATTAACAAACCATTATGTTGAAGTATAATAACTTTACAGTGATTACTACTCAAAAAATTCAGATATTACTATTTTTGATTTGCACATTGTTGGGTTTTTATTCAAAATGTTTTTTCTTTTACTTAATTTTGTTCATTAATGAATTCTTGTATTTAAACAAATGAGACTTTGCTTAGGTTGCATCTAAGGAGTGTGACTGATGCAGACTGGTAGAAAGCAAAGCAAGTGATACGTCCACGATTAAATCAGTCTGGTCTTAATTTTTTCTGCATTATCTGGGAGATCAGTTTTTCTTTAAGAAAAGAAAGAAATAAACTGGGCACAAAAAACTACTGAACAATTTAAAATTGCCTGATTTGGTAACTGGTGGTCAGACTTTGTAGACTGCCTTAATTGTATTCTTGCTGAATGGCCAAAGGGTGGTAAAAATGTACATTAAAGAAATAAACATTTTATGTGGACAAGAGTGTTTTTCTATAGTTTATTATAGCTTTCTTTCTAGTATTTAATAACTAGATTTTTAAGAATGCAGATTTGCAGAATTTACATATTTGGAAAATGGGTCTTGGGAGCATTTTTTCCACACCATACCTCCAATACTAAAAATTTACTTATTTTCCTACACATTGTATCTGCAAAAGTTGGTTTATATAATAGAAATCTGAATAGTTCCATGAACTAAAAATTTATTCATATCTCAAAGAATTGAGTCTGCAAAATTAATTTTTAAAATTCTTAAGAAAAATAATATTTAATATCACTAAAAAAATTCATATATTTAACACGTAAAGAGAATAACTGTAGACACTGTATATGTAAAGCAACTTTACATCTATTTAGAAAAGAAAAAAAAATGCAGAATGCTTTGATGTACACTTCACATTGCACATCAGCAAATTAGGAAAGTTTATGCTTAAAAATTTTCTCACACTGTTAAACCTTCCAGGCATAGATTTTAATATTAAATATTGCACCAAACTGTGTAAAATACTTAAGTGCCAGAAATTTTTTTAACAAAGATGATATTGAGAGCCTATTTAATAATTGCAGAATGCTTTGATGTACACTTCTCATGGTGCATCTGCATGATTAAGCCTCTAACAAGGCAGTTGACATAAGGAAAGTTTCCGAAAATTTGATATTTTGTAATTAACAAATTGAATTCACGAGTGATGGTGGCAGGGACGGCCACTTTAATGCTCAAATGGGTGCAACAACTTGTGCCAGGAATGTGACCTAGGAAACAAAGCCAATCACTCATTTTTCAAATCTATCTGCCCCCATTCTCATCTATGGTCACGAATCTTGGGTAATGACTGAAAGAGTGCAACTGCAGATGCAAGTGCCTGAAATGAGATTCCAGAGAGGTGTTACCCTACTAGATAGTGTACAGCAGCACAAAGGAGTCTTTAAGGCATTGAGCTGCTATTTCTCAGAGGTCTCAGTTCTGTTAATATGGCCACATAATATGGATGCTGCAAATGGTTTTCCTAGCCACTTGGTTCCAAGCCGGTGGGTAAGAGACCAAGGAGTCTGCCAAGAACTAGGTGGCTAGACTGCATGGAGAATTTGGGTATTACTATTGAGGACATGCACCTGATGGCAGAAGATCGTGATCCTGGAGATCCTCCACAGGGCTACTGCTCCCGTGACCCTGACAGATAAGTGGGTTTAAAAAGCAGGTAGGTATAATTTGACCAATTCTAGTTCAAATGACCTCAAATTTTAATAGCATCTGTAGAAACATCTCAAAAGTTTGTGTGTAATATTACCTAAGACATTTATTCTCCACTACTTTGCTTCTGAATATTCAGATCAGAAGTAAGGTAGGTAAGGCATGTTTAAACTGAATGAAGGTTTAGCGAATATTCAGTTGATTCTTGTTTGCTTTAGCAACAACATGAGGTGAATCATCAAAGTGCCTCTGGTCCTGCTAAACAATCTCATGAAGGCTCAGCCTAAACAAGACTGAGCATTTATTTTAAATTCTGCAATTTTTATGCATTTCTCAAGTTTGATAAGTTTTTTTTTTTTTTTAAAAAAAAAAAAAAAAAAAAAAAAAAAAATCAAAATATTGCAAATAATAGAAAAAGAAAACCATCTTTGTGAAAGATAAGCTTCTCACACTTAATCAAGAAGACTATAAACCATTGCTGAAATAAACTGTAAATGAGAACTGCCTGTTTATTAAAAGATTTACTAAAAATTAATTTGCATATTAATTTTCTGGTGGAATAATGAATTTTTTTCTTTAATTTACTTGCCAGAACACACCACAAAAAAAAAATTAAAAAAAGTGGGGGGGGGGGGCATTAATTTTGTTGGAAGATTTCTGCTGCTGAAACATCCAGGATCCTGTGTGAAATGTACAGAAGCTACTGCTACTGAAATAACATGTCAACCAACGTTGGTTCAAATAGGACTGGGAATTTCGATTTAAGCAATGAGTGCCTGAGCTAACTGAAGAAGTTTTCAGATGCAGATCTAGGAGCAATCCTCTTAGAAAACAGGACAGACTAAAAGGAACTTGCAGAGAGGTTTGGGGTAACTTGCCAAGCAATCTGACATCAATTACACCTTACGAGAAAATCCAGAAAAAAGAAAAAAAAAGAATGCCTTACGAGTTGAAGGAAAACAAATGGATGCAGTGGTGAAACAGGTCTTTAACTGACCGCCAGGCTGAAGTCTTTTCTGTACAAGATTGTAACCGGTGATGAAAAATAGACCTGGTACAAGCCGAAACACAAAAAAATCGAGGATTAATCCCACAGAACCACCCTCACTACAGCCCAAATACAATATCCACAACAAGAAGGTTCTTCTGTGCGTCTATGGGTTCAGAAGGAGATCCTGTACCATGAGCTTCTCCCATCAGGGCAGACGTCACGGTGTACCACTATGCACAACAACTGTGAAATCTGCAACATGTAATTGAGAAAAAATGGCCATTGAGTCACCACTGAGTGGTCCTGCTGTACGACAACACTTATCCTCATGTTGCTCAAGTGGTAAAAGGCATCCTTAATGAACTTCAGTGAAAAGTCCTACCCACCCTGAAATTGCTCCTTCGGACTACTACGTGCTCTATTCGATGCATAATCATCTGGCCAGTACCAGTCGTCAAAATGATCCAAGCAAAATTGGACCACAGACTTCATCAAATAAAGAATGAATTGTTCTTCTACTGTAGTCTAAATGTTGCCTGAATGGTGGGTAAAGGTGGTGGCCACCAATGGGGAGAAAAAAAAAAATATAGCTTATTTAAAATTTGTAGGGGGGAGGAGAGGAAGGACAAAAAAAATCAAAGAAAACTCTTCTATGGTAAGGAATACCTGAAAATTAAGATTTGCATTAGCTATAGCAGGATTTCTCAACCCTTTTGGTCTCATGACACTTTTTAATACTAAAACATTAATGGTACTTTAGAAATAAGGGATTGCATATTTTACTGAAGCACATTGCTTCTGAATAAATGCCACATTTTTTTTTCCAAATCACAAGGCGTTTGTAATTAAATAAATTGACAATTCAGAGCCATCCATAGTGCAATTACCAACTAGAATGGCATCAAGTTTGATCAGGGGATTAATTGAGATATTTATTTATTTTAATAGGAACAAGGGCTTCTTCTCATGTTGCCAGAGAGATCAAACAACATAGTATGTAGAAATAATAATTACATTTTGACACAAAATAACAAATGTAAAAAGCAATTTATACCAGGTGATCCAAATGTGTGTTGCATTTTTTCATGAAACTAATAATTGTTTTGCCGTGATGAATTCTTTAGCAAAATAACGTGCGCAATTTGTGTTGCCAGAGAAGGCAAACACATTGAATCCGTAACAGATGTGTCATAAAACACAAATTGTTATCGAAGAATTGTTATACAAAGTTTCATGAAAAAATGTAAACAAATGTAACACTTTTGGATCACCCGGTATATACTTTATTGTATAATATGAGGGCGGTCTGATAATAAAGGTATGAATGAAAGCTATGGGAACACATTTGTTGGAAAAGTTTGAAAATCAAACTACAAAAAGTTCATGGCTAACATTCATTTTTCAACATAAATCTCAATTTGCATTCAGGCACTTATCCCAGCATTACAAAAATTTAAGCATGCTGTCACAATACAGTGCGTCCAGAAAAAAATAGACTCACCCCTAAACAATAGTCTATCCAATAAACAGAACGAAATCATTTGGGTTTCACAAAATAAAATTAATGTTTACAATGTATAGGAATATTTTTCACATTTATTTCTTTATACTTATATGAAATTTACATGAGGAAAAAAAAACAACAAATGGAAGGAAATTTTTGTGTCCATTAATTATAGACTCAGGTCAAGAAATGATGAGTTTTAATGATTGATGTGGCCACCTTTATTAACAAGAACTTGATAAATGCGATTGGGCATTGAAGAAAGTAGTTTCCTCAAATATTGGTCCCCAATTTCTTCCCAAACCCAGATAATTGCATCTTTCAGTTCTTGAATTGTGGCATATGATTTTCCGTGCTCATAAACCTTTCTGGCCAGAACTCCCCACACATTTTCGATGGGATTTAGGTCAGCGGAGAGTGCTGGCCACGGTAAGACATCAACTCCATTATCGGAAAACCACGTTTTAGTTGTTTTGGCAGTGTATAGGAGCATTGTCTTGTTGAAACTGCCATGGAGATCCTGTTATGCCTTCTGTATACAGAAGAAGTGTCTCTGACAACATTTTTTGGTAACCAATAGCATTCATTCTGCCATTAACAAACGCCACTGGTATCTTTCAACTCCAACTGAATGCAGCCCAGATCATTACACTGCCTTTTTGAGAACATTTCCTCTTCCTTCCGAAGATCAGACCAATAGTACTGCCACCCATCTGGGCCGTGCAAGTTGAATTTTTTCTCATCACTGAATATTATTCGTCTCCATTCAGATACCCAGCTCATCCGTTCCTTTGCTCAATCCAGTCTCTTCTTCTTGTGAGCATCAGTTAATCTTCATGCACCCTTTCGCTTCTTGTGCTTCAAGTGCTTGATAGATTTCACAACATTTCCGATAGTTGATTTTGATACCTGAATTGTTGGATTCTTTGCCAGTTTCCTGTAGGATGTTTTATTCTCTGAGCTTTCTTTGATAATCTGCAGTTTTTTTTTTTGGTGTCCTGAGCTCTTTTTGGTCCCATATTTTTTTCCCTGAGCAATATAGTGTTGCACAACTGTTTGAGAATGCTTTATTTGACTTGCAATCTCTCTCGTAGATAATCCCTGCTTATGCAAAGCATCAATTTGTCCCTTTTCAAAGTCTGTTAATGATGCACACCTTCCCAGTGTAATTGTCACTATTTAACCATGCAATTTGTAGATTTTTAGTCACAAATAACTCTAACAGTAATGATTTACTACTTGTCTCGTTCAAATTGGCAAGTTTCACATACAGAATTCACAATGGTGCACTGTGAGTTTATAATTAATGGACACGTGATGAAAAAACTTTTGGAAAATATATTTGGAATAAACGGTTTTACGTACAGTATTCTTAGACAATTGTTAAAAATAATTATTAACATATTTAGAACGAGTTTCTAAATCATAATTAACTCATTTCTGCTTCTGTTTATAAATTATGCTAATTTCAGGGTTGAGTCTATTTTTTCTGGATGCACTGTACTTGTCCTTGCCCAAATTTGTAATGTACTACTGAACTATGGTTTGCTGTGCTCTTGGAAATGCCAATTTGTTGAGCAATTTCACGCACTTTGATCTTTTGGTCTTCCCTTATCAAATCTTCCATCATTTCAAAATTCTCTGGTGTGTGCACAGACTCGTGTCTTTCTCTTCGTCCTCTGGATCATCATACAGTTCAGTTTGGCAGTCAGCAAACAGACACCTCTGTTCAACTCAAAATGCTCTCTTCATAAACGTTAATTAATCTGCAATGATCTCTCCAATTCTGTTCTTCTATCTGAAGAAATCTTATAACCGCTTGCATCTCAATATTAGAATAATTTTCTTTGTCGTTGCTCATTTTGTTCACTTGCTGCATCCAAATTATTGGACGAGAATAACAATACGCGCCTTATTACTAGCACAGCTCATGAGACAACATCACGCACCTGTGTGTGTGTGTGTGTGTGTGTTTGTGTGTGTGTTAGTAAATTGATGGCACAACCATTTGTATGTACCCTTTGTAATGGACCACCCTCATAATAAAAGAGCAATTGCACTTTTTATATCATTAGCAAGATTATTATAAAAACAAAAGAAAATACACAGTTGACTGAAAAATAAAGATCTCTTTGCCTCTTGCCTGTTTGCTGTGTGGCACTATGAAAAGTTACACTAGATATAGACAAAAGATTCCACGAAAAATTTCTGTAGTTGTAAATTGTGCCAATGGGGGAAATGTGGCGTTGTTGTAGTTTAAATAGCAATAATTAGCATAAAAGGCAGGTAAAACCTAATGCAAGTCATTGGGAACTACGCCTATAAAAGCACCAATTACTCTGGCTATAAAGGCAAGGGACAGTTCAGAAAGGCATTTCAATGACTAGCTTTGCTTGCCATGCGTCTTAATTTGCCTCAATGAATGCTACTTGTGAAGTTGTTTATGTCCACCAGTCCTCATGAAAGATGGGGAGAGACGGAGATTGATTGTATTGAATAAAACATCAGGCTTTCCATTCAATTTTGTTATTCATTTGCCTGTCATTTGTATCTTATGCTGCACAGTATCAAATTTGCAAAAAAAGTGTTTTTTAAATAAGTATACAGACTTTAACTTCATGCATTTAAAATGCAGTCATTCTTTTTTTAAAAGTAGTCAGGTTTTTATTGAATTTTATAGATAAATTGTTATTATACAGGGCATGTCTAAATGGACGGACAATAAGTACCTTAGCATGATGACAAACTTAAAGTTCCTTAAGCAAAATGTTCAAAATTCAAATTTTAAGGTCTAAATGTCACGCGAAGATTGCTAAAAAGCTGGCGGAAAATTTAGTCTCAACAATTGCTCCAGTTTTCTCGTGGCATAGCGCAGTTTGTTTAATGAACTGCTGGTGCAGAAAGTTCATAAATGGCGTAACAACGCAATTTTTTTAGACCTTAAATTTTGAGTTTTAGACATTTTCTGCATAGATTGATGCATGGAATCACACACTGTCAATTATTGTCCTTCCATTTAGAAATACTCTGTATTTGGGCAACCTTTTCTCTTCATACACCCAGAGAAATTCTTTTGTAGAATCCTTTGTTTCAGGTCTTCCCCTAACAAACTTGGTGCCATTCCAGCTGGCAGATTGCACAACAGATGACTCCAAATTGCATTTATTTAATTACATTTAATCTTGCAGCATACCAGTTGACATATGCAAATAATGCCCCCCCCCCCATTGTTTCAATATCAAAAACAGATACATGTATATGGATATTATTCATTATGGTGGTCAGACAAATACACTCCTGGACAAAGAAAGTGAAACATCAAAAAATGTCACAGGTAAAAACCACTTTGCCAATAAGTGGTACAAGAAGACATTTAAATGAAGTCTGAATAACTTACACATTGATGCAAATAAAATGCTACTGCACGGACAGCAAAATAACAATTGTTGCTGGTATTGACTACTGACAGTACGAGCGATCACAGAAGATGTCTGGTCATCGACTGCAAACTCAATGCAAGGCGTTCGTGCAAGGTACAATGATAGCCCACAGTTATGTCCACGAGATTCTTCAGGTCCATTTTCTGCCATTTCTCTAACGCATATCAAATGGTATACTGCAGCAGGACATTGCTCATCCACATACCATAGCCACTGTTCAACAGGCTCTACATGGTACAGAGACCCTACCCTAGACTGCTGGCACCCATGACCTGCAACAACACTTGCTGAACTCCGGGTGCAGTTGGAAGAAGAATGGCAGAATGCATCTCAGGACCTGTACAAACACTACTGAACTGCCACCTGCCTGAATGCTAGAGGGGGCCACACCATCTACTGAACTCTGTCATGTTCAGTAAGGGTCTGCACATGTTCGTCGTATGTAGACCTCTTTTAATGTCAAATGTGGGTGCATGATTTATAGATCACAGCTTATTTACAATGTATTTTCTATGCTAAAGTAATTTTCATAAGTTTCCATGTCTCATACAGGGCGTTTTACTTTCTCTGTCCAGTAGTATATGTTTTGAGGATAAAATTAAGAGTTCAAAGAAGAGTATGTGCACAACAACTTTTTAAAATTATACTTCGTTTCATAAATTTAAATTATATTTTATAAGTGGCCAAAATTACAAGTTATATGACCAAATTTTTCTTTTGAACTTATCTTTCCTTCCTTTATTGGTCATGCTAATATCTATGTCAAACTTTATGTAGCTAAAGAACACCTCTAAGCCAAAAAATTAATAATCATTACCTGTGCAATACCCAATTTTCGCAAATACTGCACGACAGATGTATTATCTTTGCTGATGGGAGGCATGTAGTCGCCTACTTTCTTCCGTTTCCACCAATGGTGTGGATTCTTTCTTTAAGATTTAAAATGAAATCATGTTAGTGATTTTTGGTTGATTCTATCAATAATCTTGGCAAACATGGAAGATACCAGTAAAGTAAGTTCAATTTAATCTTCATTATGGAACACTTTAAACAGATTCTCAGTTACTTAAGTACAGAAATACTTAAATGCAAGAAAATGAAAATTTATCAAATCAACATAAGGCAATAACCAGCCTGTTAGCCAGCTTTTTGACCAGCTTGTTAAATGGTGATACTGTATCAATTTTCAACAAGCACAATGTTATATTTTCTTCAAATAACTTGAACAAATGATATCCTATGCATTATCTTAAATACTAACTACTTAAAGAGAAGCAAGGACTCTGAACAATTGTGATTAAGAATTGATTGAAAAACTTTCTTCAGAGTCCTTGCTTCTCTTTGAGTATGAAATTTTCACCAATTTATTTGATGGTTTAGGAGTAAGGAGAATTTCCAACCTTCAAGTAGGGGGACTGCTCTGCCAGTTGAGCTGTCTTGTGACTTCATGGAAGTTCTTATGAACACATTGTAACAGCATTGCGGTTCACTGTCTGTAACCACTCAATTGGTTAGAGGAGAGAGAGCAAAAGCCATCGTTCCTGGGTAGAGTCCAGGTCGCGGAAACTTTCCTTCCCCCTTTTCTAAGTGGAATTAACTTTAACTACTATTTTAAAAAATTATTAAATAGTATTGTAAGGTTAAAATCTATCATGCATTTTGTGAGATGCCATAACAGCAAACAAATTTTTCTATCAATAGCATACTGCTTTTCTAAAGTTAGAAGTGTATTCATTCATACAAGATATCCCTAAAAAACCTCTTAATGCATATTAATAATATACAGTCGAATCCAGTTAATAAAAATTCCCACTTAATACAAATTGTTTTTCTGGTCCTGTCCCAATGAATGGTATTCTTTCATTCCCGGATAATACGAACAAAATTTTGTTGCAATGGAAACTGATTATAGAGTCATTGTCCATAACAGGGGACATCACACTGAACACAAAAGATGGTGGAAGAACGGTATCGTGAAGAGAGCTGAAGGTCAAAACAGTTCCATTATAACTGCCTCAACCCTCTAATTTAACAAGGAAGCTCCACATAATCCGAGTCACCGAATTTGATACAAAAAATTCTACTAGTAGCTTTCACCCAATTAACTATTCATGCAAAGCCATTTGATGCACTTCTCAAAATTTTCTGAGAAAAAATTAATAAAGTTTATCACCAATGTATGCCGTTTATATTAGAATTCTACTCTACAATTAGGATATTTATGAGTATAAACTGCACACATTGAAATAAACTAAGAATTTTTTTCTCAGAAAATTTTGATTGGTTTGGTTGTACTGTATTAACGTCTCCTATGTTCATATCAGGACGGTGTTATAAGGGCCGCATACTTTGCCTCACAAGGGTTCTTTAACGTGCAGCCGGCAAAGAACTATACAGGACCAACGGCTTTACTTCCCTTCCGAAGGAAGTGGTGAAGTCAGGATTTCCCCCTGAAAAATCCTAGTCGTCCTTGGCCAGGATCGAACCCGCATCCTCTGGCATCAGAGGCGATCATGCAACCATTGAGCCACTGAGACTGATGTAAAATTTTGAGAAATGCATCAAATGGCTTTGCATGGTAGTTAATTGGGTGAAACCTACTCATAGAATTCTTTATTATCAAATTTGGTGAATCAAAGTATGTCGAGTTCCCTTGAAAGACAGGTAATAAGTCATGAAGAAACTTTTCTTTAAAAAGTTGCCTCCTTGATTTAATTCTTTCATAGGTCACATTTATGAACGATAATAAATTAGCTTTCTGTAACACAATTTTCAAATTATGGCAGCTCACAAATGAAAACGAATATCGATTGATTGATTATAAAAAATTGCCAACTTATAAAAAATGATTTTTTTTTTTCAATTAAATTTCATGTGAATAGAATTCTACTATTAGTATTTGAAGAATTAAAACAAGGAATGGATTAAAAATTTTCACTTGCACTGAAATGTAATCAATAGAAGCAACAACAAGAATTCTTACTTTCTTTTCTTGGAATCAAATGGTGTAAAACGATATTTGTACAATGTTGCTCGAATGAATTTTGGAGGGTCCTTGGGAAAAGGATTATGAGCCAGAAGCGATAAAACTAGAATGAATTAAAAAAAAAAAAAAAAAAAAAAAAGAAAGAAAGAAAAAAAAGAAAGAAAAGAAAGAAAAAAAAAATTACAATTAAAGACTTACAATATTCATTTTAAATTAACGTGCTTATTGCATTCTCCAACCTCACCATGATGCAGGAAACAATAGAGTCTGATGCATTATTATAATAGGATTAATGTAATTCTGTTCCAAACAAATAATCATTATTTTTTCATATAACAAAATTAGATGCATTAATGGAGACCACAATTGCTATTAAGGTAAATGATATTACACTTTTTAAATCATTTTTATCATTTAGAAAATCCTCACATAATTATTGTATAACAGTGGTGCCTTGTACTTTGAATTCAATTTGCTCTAAGAAATCGTTTGAACTGAATTGTCCACAGTCCAAATCAATTTTTCCCATAGTATATAATACAAAGTGAATTAATCTGTTTGCAGATTCATCTTAACAAGACCCTTCCAATAAATTAATATAAATACACATAATTTAAGATAAAATAACAGAATTTAAAAAACAAGAAAACAATAAATAAAAAATGCAAATGATACAAGGGCTGTCCAGAAAATAAAGAACGAGTGAGTGTATCTCAACAAAAAACAAAAGATATCAAAACAAATCTTTATTTGCAATAATACTAAACCTGACACTACTTTTCTACATAATCACCTTTGTTATTGATGCACTTGATTGGGTACATCTCAAAAAAACAAAAGATATCAAAACAAAACTTTATTTGCAACAGTACTAAACCCGACACTACTTTTCTACATAATCGCCATTGTTATTAAGGCACTTGTCATAATAAGACAAGGTTTTCAATGCCGATGTTATGCTCATCTGCCACCCATGACCGAAGCCACGAAGTTACTGTTTCCTTAAGCGCTTCATTGCATTGGAAATGTCTTCCCCCTAGAAACCCCTTCATTTTAAGACAAAAAGCATGAGGCTGAGCACCACAAAAAGAATTGCAACATTTCAAGTAAGAACTTTTTGACCATCCCCCTACAGCCCCAACTTGGTGCCTAGTGAACTTCACCTTTTCCCTAAAATGAAGGGGTTTCTCAGGGAAACACGCTTACAATGTGATGAAGTGCTCAAAAACTCAGAAACTTCATGGCTTCAGTCATTGGTGGCAGATAAGTATAACATTGGCATTGAAAAACTTGTGTCTTGTTATGACAAGTGCCTTAATAACAATGGCGATTATGTAGAAAAGTAGTGTCAGGTTTTTTTGTTGCAAATAAAGTTTTGTTTTGATATCTTTTGTTTTTTGTTGAGATGCACCCAATCGTTCTTTACTTTCTGGATGACCTCATAAATAAAACATGAAAACTGCATTTCTGTGTCCAGTACAGGAATAGTGATATCCCATATCCCATGTGGCTAGAAGGAAGTAACAGAAAAGTTAGTGTTTCAAAGGAGAATCTATTACATTACCAAAAACATAATTAAAAATTGTTTACTCAAGAGGCTACTTGGATGCACACAATAGTGTTTGTGCATTTTTTTTTTTTTATTTTTTTTTATTTTTTTTTTTACTTAGAAACATTGTTCGAATTCCAAATTGAATACTCTTGAATTTAGCATTTGAACTCCGGAACGTTCGATGTTAGAAGCATTCGAAGCACGAGGCTCCACTGTGTATAGATAACAAGAGCTTAATGTCCTAAATAGCAATTTAATGTCTTATAAAAATTGTAGGAAATCATTAACATTAGCACAGAATTTTCTGTTTCAACTTGTTTCAAAATTTAATTTAATGCTTAAAAATGAATGATAAAAAAAATACATGGCAGTTTCTAATGAAATACAGAAGTTTTGCTAAAATGACTGATGATCACTGGTATCAGTCAAAGCTTACCAAAATAAAAAAAAAAGATAATATAATTTTGATTCTTGATGTTAACCTGGACATTACTGAAAGAATCATCAGTCTCTTTTAATAAAACTTAGTAAAGTCCGTCTAATTTATCTTGGCACATGAGCCAATATGTTGCCATGGATAATGGGAGAAGATTTAACTCAGCCTCTATTCAAGGTACCTTTAATTCATGGTCACCTAAGCAAAGCCCCTTAAGCCATGCAGGTCTTGAATCCTCATCTGTTCCTGCTTTGACCTGATTAAAAAACAGGCGCTGGCAGTTGGAGGGTAAAGGCAAACATGATTGGCTGAATTTGAACCATGACGTTTCTCACTCAATCAAGGTCATGTGCCTTCCTATAATAGACGAACTGTACCGCATAACAGTCAATTTCTTGTTATTCATTTGTGTCTACAAAGAAATACATTTTTCAAATATCCATTTACCTACCATCTTTATCATTATGAAGCAAACGAAAGGCAAAACTTATAAACCAAGGATTGTCATTGTAAGTGCTCAAAGCAGCAAACCACATCTGCCAATCTAATCTTGGTTGATGAGGAACTAGATAAGAATAAAGATATAAATTGATATTACATAAAGAAAGATGGAAAACAGGTCCACATATGAAAGAAAGTTATTAATTAAAAAGCAATTTCACTCTAATGGACACAAATACTCTGAATCTTGCTGGATGATATTACAAAGTTAACTGACTATTATGTGCTTCTGACTACGTACAGGATGTACATATGCCAACTTAGGCTGCGTCTAGAAAGTAACCGCGTAACGACCACCCGATTGCCAAGTCACGTGGTATGATCACACGCGGTCGCGTCTGGTCGTGGTGATTTTCGAGACACTGTGGTTCAACACCGCTGAACAGTCACAAGTCGCCATTGCTTCAGCCGAGGCTAATAACTTTATTATTGAAAAGAGACACGAGGAAAAAAAGAAACCTACTTGCATTATTTGAGATAATACATTGAAATAAAAAATGTAAACACACTTCAACCATTAAAAGATTTATTTAAAAAATACTACTGATAAATTTAGAATTTTGAATCTAAACTAAATTTTTTTTTATATTTTTAAAAAATTTTCAAATTAAGGCCTAAATATAACATTTAAAACTGCACATTACCTTGGTTGAGAATCAACTGTTTTAAATGTTATATTTAGGGCTTAATTTGAAATTTTTTTTAAATTATAAAAAGAATATTACTTTAAATTTAAACTTCTAAATTTATCTTTAATAATTTTTAAATAAAACTTTCTTTTCTGATTAATTTTATTTTGAATATTTTAATGGTTGAAGTGTGTTTACAATTTTAATATAATTGCATTATTACTGGAAGAAGAATGCGAAATCAGTAACAGCTGCTGCTGTTGTATTTCATCAGATTCATCTGAATCTTCAGATGAAGATATGGCTCGGCCGCAATTGATATACACAGTCCTCGCATTTTTATTTTGTTTATAACACAAATATATTAAAAATTATGATCGAGAGGAATGTCATAACCTTTGTATTGGAGCGATAAATAAATAGGACTGACATTTTGAGGATGTTATGGCACTATGCCCCTTTACCCATATCTCAGTATTGCGAGAATACAGTATTTTCTCGGCATGGAGCAGTTTGTGAAATGGAGCAGTTTGTGAAATGGCAGAATTTGTTTTGCCAATAAGATTGTTTCGTCTAAGTGAAAAAACTTAAACTATCATTTTCAAAATAAGAGTGGTAAAAATGCTACTTTATACTTATTTTCTATACTTTCTTTATTGAAATGACTTTGAGGTTTCTTTGCTTCTAAGTCATCCGTAAAAAATCTTGTCGCATACGGAGACTGAAAAATTCCGTGTGGCGACTTGAAAATTTTCTATCGAGAGATCGGCAGCCATGATTCTTACTAGCGTGGAAGAGCAAGCTCAGAAAACAACTGCCGCAACCGGCAAATGACCAGGGTTGTGAGTGGTTTCTCGCGGTTGAGAGGATGGGACTTTTGAGACGACTTCCTGTTGACCATGCGCACCCCGTGACCATGCGCACGGGTTGGGTTCAAATAGGCGCGAGCGGTGGCGAATGGTCGCCTCGCGGTTACTTTCTAGACGCAGCCTTAGTTAAACATGACATTATGCCAATTTAATAAACATTAAATTATGGTATATCAACTTAGCTTGTCAATATTATACTGAAATTGCAGTGTTCTCCCCAGAAATTTTTATCAGGTGGGTGGAAAGAGACAATAGCCGGGCGGGCAAAAATTAAAAGCAAATAAAATATTATGCAGTGGTTTGCAGATTTTCGTGTATTCAGCCAGGTGGTCACCAAAATCAGCCGGGCGGTGCGCCCGTTCAAAAGGGCCTGGGGAGAACCCTGAATTGCATTTATTCTGTCATGCAAAAGGTTATCAAATGAAATACAGTTGAACATGTTCATTTCAAAGCAGAACTGCAACCAAAATAACATTGGTTAACAAAGAATTTGGCAACTGAAAGGTATTCAACATTTATTCTTTCAACAAATCAATAATAGCCTTGGAATTTTCTACAATCATTTTAAGCAATGCTATACCTCTAAGATTACACAGGGTGATCCATTTTAAGCAATGCAGCTAAAATCATGGGTGGGTAAGCATCATGATGGGCTCATGTACACCACTCCACATCTTCAATTGGGGATTCATTACAGCCCTGGTGTACTAGGACAATGTCCTTCACCAATATAGGTGACCTTTCAGGGTGCTGCTGGTCTAGAATTTCTGTACAGGGACGACAACTCCCATCTACACTAGATGTTAGGCCGTATCTATTAAAATAATCACACAAACGCTAGAAAAAGTTGTCTTTTTTCCATGGAATGCCCCAAATTTATGAAATAAATAAGGGTATTATTTATACAGTTTTCAATAAAATATTAGGATCAAAAAACTGGTTGACAAACTGTTAATCAAATTATTATCAATAAAAAAGGAAATTTTATCATTACAGTAATAGAAGTCCGGACATTTTTACTGACCAACTCCACTAATCCAGTCTATAGCTTGGAAGAGGTTAACCTTGCAATTAAGGAACAAGTACAATGTGAGATCATTGTATCAATACGCGGAGTAATTAACGAAGACAGGGGATAGGTAACAAGTAAAACTTACTCTAGAGACAGGACAACTGCTTGCTGTAGGATTATTTGGATATGGTTCATGCAATCTTATGTAAACATTTAAAACTACGAGGATGAATCAAAAAGTTACACTCTGAAACAGTAAAAACAGATGCAAGTTAAGATCCCATGCACACATTCTGAGGAAATGTGCATCATTTATTTCACTTTTCTACATAATCACCCAACAATTGTAAACACTTGTCTGAACGTGAAATTAACTTTTCCATGCCGCTGCAGTAAAAATCTGCTCCAGCGCTTCTCAACCATGTCACCACTGGGTCTTTGACATCGTGATCAATTCTGGCGATTTCTTTAATTCTGATTCGTCAATCGTCCAGAATCATCTCATTAATGCGGGCAATGTGCTCGGGACTGTTGGGCATGGTCTTCCTGCGCAGTATTCGTCTGTCATATCTGAGCGCCCATTTTCGAACTCCTGGCACCACTTCACAATTGCAGAACAAGAAATCACATTATCCCCATAGACACTGCAACTTTCCTTATGGATTTCAGTGCAATTTAAGCCTTTCGCCCACAGAAAACTGTTTCGCGAATCTCCAACTTGGAATGTACAACCAGTTGCTGCACCAAGACAATAATACTCTTGCGTACGCAGTAAATGCGTGAACATGTGGGATCATGCCACGTTACAATTATAGACATACAGGCAACATCCTTAAAAACTGCGAATGATGTCGGCACTCTTTGACCACAGATGGTACCGAGTGTAACTTAACAAGAACAACAGGAAACCACTATTCCACATCAGATGTTTATTGAACTTCTCTAGTCTGATCAAGTTCTTGTATACGCTGAGGAAGGCAGCTTGGCTGCCGAAATGCGCATACGTTGTAATAAACATCTGATGTGGAATAGTGGTTTCCTGTTGTTCTTGTTAATCTGTGTCCACAGTTTCTGGCTTCATCTCCTTCTATAGAGTGTAACTTACTTTTTGATTCACCCTCATAATTGCTTCAATTGACTTGTTGAAAGTGTGTGACTTGAATAGGCACAGCGTGGCAGCCAATGATAATAAAATAGTTCTGAAAAGGTGTCAATCATGCATTATTAACTAAAAAGTATGAAAAGACCTGAAAAGTGATGTGTTAAGTTTTTAAAATATGAAGAGTACCTGGTAAATAGTAGTAAGTAAAAATTTTAATCCAGTATATTTACTATATAATTTTATTTTAAGAAAATGCTAGGGACTATATTTCAGCTGCTGATGAACATAGCCTTATCGCTGCCTGTACTTGATTCTTCATTGCAAGATTAACCTGTCCTGATCTACAGTCAGTAAGCAAGCAGTTTCCAAATTTGACTTGGACTCCACATCTACTGGCTTTCTGTGAATTATTCTTATTACTAAAAAGCAATAGAATGACTCCTCATGTGAAACTAGTTATTCACAGCATACACTGGTAATGAAAAACCATGAAGATGAACATGATTATGAAAATACATAAAAGATTGTAATTGTTCAAATTTTCTACAATCATAAATGCAATAAAAGAACTTATTGCTATGGAAGAATGCTTTCTTTATATATAATGGATACAAAATTTGGCTACTTACTTATGATACTTGGACTAGTGTCTAATCGACTAGGTTTGTAAAAGAACTCGTATTCTTGCCAACCACTGTCACCTGAAAAACTTCCTTCAACCACAACTTCTGGCCGTCCGTTCACACCAGTCATTCTATAAGAAAAACAGAGAAAATTGTATTTAAACCTATAAGGAAATTTAACTTATAAATATCAAATGAAAAAATTAGGTTAAAATGTTAATTTTAGGAAGGCAAAAAATTAAATCATTTTGATTGCTTAAAAATTTCAGCACAAAAAGTCAATGATCAAAATGCTCTTTCAAAACCAATCAAAACATTCAAAATCACATAGAAAATTTTCAAGTAAAACAGAAATAAGTTTACAATTATGACTCTACAATTTAATGGTGAAATCAACAAACCTTCTGAAGAGTCCATAAGAACTGACAATATGAAACCTCTCAACATTATCATGCCACTGACGTAGAATTGGCCAAATTTCAGAATGAACATCTTTATCCACAATTGTGTGAGGAATCTGTTTAAAAAAAGTTTAAAATTAATGGTTGTTTTTGTCTTATTTTTTCAGTTTGAATTTATTAAAATGTCCCAATAACTTTTAAATTTTATTGCAGTGATTAATAATTTTAGAAAATTTCTTATATTTCTCTACAACTTTTAAGATGAGCATTACAATGAATCTCATTGTACAGTGAACGAATTTGAATGTTAGGTTTAAAAAAAACAAAAAAAAACCCTCTAGTTATATTACTAATCTGGCTAGTAACACCAATATTTGCTTACATTATTGCTTTATTATGAATAAGTGTATAGAGCTATATACTTTTTTCTATGCATACTGAATGTAATTTACATACAGTAGCGCTCAAGAGTTTATGACCAACAATGTTTTTACCTATAACTTTTTCTATTTATGAATTACCATAATGAAACTTGAGAATAGTCCATTCAGTCTGTGGTGGAATGGAAGGAACAAAATTATGATTGGTTAGGATCTTTAGAAATTTAAATTTCTTTGATTTTAGCCCGGTTATAAATAGGCGACCAGGAGATTTTTTTTTCATTCGCTGCTCAATGAGAGCTTTCTATCTTGCATACGTGGTTTCCTACGACATGTATAAAAGATGAGCTACCGCTATTTGTCATCTCCTGTGAAGAATTTAATTGTGCGTGCTATACAAAAGGAGGAACTCATCGTGGAGTCACCAAGCAGTTCAACGTGAGCAAAACTGCA
The DNA here is from genome assembly GCA_023313115.1 of Rhysida immarginata. NCBI lineage: Eukaryota > Metazoa > Arthropoda > Chilopoda > Scolopendromorpha > Scolopendridae > Rhysida > Rhysida immarginata. The sequence continues at coordinate 2,024,811 of JAHWFO010009537.1, read as the reverse complement.
GTGATGGAACTCTGGCAACATTTTCAAGCAAGAGGCATGGTTACCCGATCTAAGAAATCCGGAAGACCACGATCCACAACATCGAGGCAGGACAACACCCTTAAACGACTGTCCACTGCAAACCCTCGACGTTCGGCTATGGCACTCAAGAAATACGGGAGTTTCACAAGGTTAACGTCGGTGTTAGTACCACAAAACGATACCTATGTGATGTGGGCCTTCGTGGACGACGACCTTCCAAAAAGCCAGTAATCTCTTACAAGATTGAAGTTTGCATGAGAGCACATCAACTTGACTTCCAAAGAGTGGTCTAAAATTGTTTGGAGTAATGAATCCAAGTTTATGTTGGCCGTTATTTGATTAAAAGTTATTTAAAAACAATCAAATATAATAAAATTAAAGAAGTAAATTAAGTTAAAATAATAAAATACAGTAAATAAAATAAAAATAAAAAAAAAGAAAATTAAAAAAAAAAAAATACAAATTTTTTTTTTTCTTTTTTAAAACCATGATAAAAACTCAAAGTAATTCTTTATTTATAACTCATTATTTATAAACAGTTATCCAATTAAAATTCTTCAAATTTAAAATTGTTAAATCTAATTGGTTCTTATTATATCTTATAATTCAAACCAGATTCTTCGTCCAAAATGTCAGCATCAATCACTGCTCTGAAGATGTCATGATTACGAACAAGTCAGCGAAAAGAAAATAATTTATCGAATTGCTTAATTGAAAATATCTTATCCTTTTTATAAATGCTAACATATGTTCAAAAAAGTCCCCTAAATGGACACTATTGTGTTCACTATCATGTTTTAACTGTATTTCTAATTGTTTACCAGGCTAATGCTGAAAATTCCTAAGGCCAGGATTCCAAAGAACAATGTTCCACAGCATGATTTCAATTTTGCTATGATACCTTTTTCAGTAAACACAGACCTGAAGGAAAAGTAAAGATTAAGTAAATGTTTAAGAAAAATTTACAAGTTAAAAAAAAAAAAAAAAAAAATTAAAAACTGCATTTACTTATAAAGGCATTGAAGTATAACAGAGATTAATGATAATGCTCCAATCCAAATTGTTAATCGTACTACCTTTTCAAGCACTTGATGAAATTGTTGTTTTGTAAATGCTGAGGGGAGGAGGAAAAAAAATTACATGTTTTATAAGCCATGTCACGTATGTCTTAAAACATCACACTCATTTAAGCACAATTTATGGAGGTGTGCAAAATTATTAGACTCAAGTTTTTATCATCTTTTTATAGTTTTCAAGTCTTACTGGCCATAAACTTAAGACCATAAAACTAGTTGGCAATGCAATATTTTTTTTAATAAGTCTTTGCTAATGGTTACAGGTTCTAAGTTTAAAAATTTTCATTTGGAAAAGTGTTTTTCTTAAATGTCTTTCAAAAGTGGTAGCTTGGTCATTAAGAAACCAACATCAGCAGTTTTGCTGTGTCTTTTAATTGTCTGTCTCTAATTCATTACTTCATTTGTGCTTAAAACTCTAGCACAAGACAATTACCAAGAAGACTAACCTTATAGCTGAACTAATCCAAAATTTGGCAGAAGGACAAAGACATCAAGAGAAACTTAAGTTCTCATGAAAAACATGCCAAACTACATCAACGTTATTATGAAGAACAATGGTTATCATCCAAAAAGGCAAACCTCTAATCCACAAGGAGAAAAAAGGAAATACCAGGTACCCACCTTCAGTGGTAAAAGACAAAAGAAAAAAATTTGGGTACTGGTACAAGAAATATGTATCTGGTATTTTCTTTTTCCTCCTTGTGGATTAGAGGAGTTTCTTCTTCTTCTTTTTTTTTTTTTTGGTTGTTCCATTCCACAGTATTTGCTTATTTTTTTTGTTAAGAATGGATATCATGCTAAATATTAAATGTGGTAAATATTACATCAATAAAAATTACACAAAAAAGTGTGGCCTTGTTTTTTGAGTCTAATATTTGTACATCTCTATCATTACATTAATTGGCCACATAAGATAATGTCTACAACAAATAAGTACAGTCGAACTTTGAATTAATGGACCCCTAAACAACAGCAACAGAAAAATTTTCAGATGGTCCGAATGGAATGCAATGCAACCTTGACTTGCCGCCACCACACAATTTCACTTTCTTCCATCTTCAAGTAATAACCATTCTAAGGCCCCGGCATAACAAGCACTTCTCTCCAAAATGTTCTATTGTATCATGGTGGCAGCCAAAACAATTGTCGAGACGAAAAATTAGCGACAGCCAAGCAAATTTCTCACGTGAGGAGCGAAGAGACCGACGAGGAGCTGATAGCTGCCCCATTCTCGAGTACGCATCCATCATTAAAAAATATAAATATGTGTGTTGAATTTTGAATATTTTTTACATTTATTACATTTATTTTAACATTTACTTACATGTTTATTAAAGTTATTTTAAGATTTATTTAATATTTACTAGTATAGCAAAAACCAATACATCAAAGCAACGAACAATTCACATCAATGGACCACCTCCCCCCAATTAGTCAGCTGTTTCGAAGTTTGACATTAACTATAAATATCTGAAAGACATATTTTTCAACTACATAATTAGGTATATAAACACCAACTTCAGCTGTTGGTCAACTGACCATCAGAATGGATAATTAAACTACTCTCTACAAAGCATGAACAGCAATCTTGAATGTCTACCCTGTTTCAACAGCATCCATGAGGCCTGCAAATAAGTTTCAACAACATTATTCCACAGAGAAAACAAATTACACCATCCAATTCAGGATATGTTTAGAAAGACAAGTTAGCAAATTTCTGCAGTTTCCAATCGACGATGTCACCAGAGAGTACAATAAAAAAGGGGACAGGTAGTTTGTTAAGCTAACCTTTGAAAATTTCTTAAGGCCACGGAAAGTTATTGTTTATGCTGTTATTCATGTAATAATAAAGCTTAGGAGTGAAAATGCCTGTTAAGACTGTATCAACAGGAGTTTTGTCAAGCAGATGACTTTACTTGAGGTTTAATTATAGGGCTATGCAGCATATAGCAACAGAAACTGGATGAGACGCAATAACCATTAGTTGAATTTAGAGACCGTGATCTGAAGAACGTGAATCATCATAGTGGGGCTGGAGCAAGTAGATAATTATCACAACGAACAGATAATGCACATGATATCAAGATGTAAAACAATCCACACGTTGAAGACGTTTTCCAGAGTTTAGAGGGAATGTAGATGCTTTAACACTGACAGAGACAATTCATTGTAGGTTATTTGAAATACTCATATACAGGGCAACCTTTTGAACACTGCCTCAACACTGAACCATTGTTGTGCTAATTTGCAGCAGTGTAATATTAGATGTAACTGGCATGATATATGCCATACAATGGCATTCAGCAACGAATCTCACCTCAATCTCAACAATATGATCAGATAAATAATAATTATAATTATATACTGGAGATGATCCTCCAAACATCCATTTTTCCTGTTTCAAATCCAGGTCGCAGAGTTTTTCTTTCCAATTTTCAATGGAAAAATCATTAATATGATCAGAGTTTGAGTTTGGAAATTACATGGCGATTAGGTTGAGCCTTTTACAATTTATAAAACTCCACACAGCTTGTTAGGTTGGGGTTGCTATGAGCTACAATAGCAAGCCACCTCTAAGCACTTTTTGACATCAAAGCAATCATAGTCACTTTTGACATCAAAGCAATAAATTATTGAGATATAACAAGCCATTACATTAACTTACATTCAGAACATAGCAAATGCCATTTTTCATCAAGTCAAAGCACAACCACACACTGTAAACATCAGCAGGCAAGCTTTATAAGGTGTCCCTATGCTTCCTTCACCAACAATTTACAGACCTCTCTCCAACTGATAACACTGTACAACATGAAAAGCATCCTTTAGATGAAAATATGTGTTCCTTGTATTTTTGGCTGAAAATAACGAATCTGTATTTATTTTTTGTTTACCACGCACCATTTTCCAAAAAATCCACATTTTAGCTTTTTACGTATCTATATTGTAGCACATAGAAGCGCTATGCTACCAGTTCCTTGTTCTGAAGATAAACATACTGTTGATTCGGAGAAAGACACCTCCAATGACCCAGACTATCAAGATCCCGACTTTCAACAATCTACATCTATGACATGTTCACATCATGAAATCACACAAGCAGAGCTTAACGATGGAATGGAAGTATGCTAGCTGAATATTGCTGGCCTGTTATCAGAGATACACCAACAGATACCTACAAAAGGAAACTGCCAAAAAATCATTTTAATGTGTGTTTTCTATAATCAGGCCTCCCTTACATTTCCCTGAGAAGTGGATCTCCTACAAAAATGGTACGTGGACCATTTTGGTTTTGATATATGAATCAAGCACCTTTTGTTTATACAGAATCACATAGTTTCATCTAAAGGACAGAAAAAAAATTCAAATTTATTGTACAGTGTAATCTGTGGGACATGATTAGATGTCGAATTTATGTTCTCCAATGACCTCAAAATGAAGATGAACTCCAGGATAAGGTGAATGCCTTGAAGCATAAATATATTTGCTCAACATGATGTCTCTACTACTGTACTTAACAGATCCTTCTAAACAATTATAATTGGGCATGTGCAACTGTTTGAAAGTACAAACTACGCACCAAATTAAGACTTATTTGAAACATTTTTTTTTTCATGGCATTGCATGTTCTCTGTGGAATATTTATATCACTATAGCAGTTGGAGTTGTATTTTAAAGTGATGTTGCTTGAAGCTTTTAACTTCTACAACAAGATAATTAAAATTTATTCCAGATTTTTAATTTTTTATTTTTATAATTTTATGAACAGAAATTGTTTTTGCCAAGTAATAACATTAACTCTTGTATTAAATTTCATGAAAGGTTTATTATCTTCAACACAGAAAGATAAGAGCCTATGAAGTTAAAACTTTCCAAAATTTACAATTGTATACCAAATGTATATGACACAGGACCATTTATGGTAAACGAAAGTCTTATCTTCTCTGTAATTTAAATCCCTTAATTTATAATAATAAATAAATAAATAAATAAATAAATAAATAATCAACTTACCAATCTCTGAGTGAATAGTCAAATCTGGGCGAAATTGAAGACTAAATAGAGCTACTGTCCAATAAATGAGACCAAGGCATATTATCCACTGGAATGCTTTCTTTAAAAATGATTTGAATGAGTGTAGTTTTGAAGCCTGGAATTGCCGCAAAACTGTAATAATAAATCACAAATTAATTTCTCCCATTCATTGAAGATATCTTCTTGGAGAGAGGAGGTTTAATTTATGTTTTTTCCCCCCTCTTTGTACTCTGTGAAACAAAGTGAAACGATATTGAAAGCTTAAGGCTGGTATGCAATGATATTAAAATATGCACACACTAAGTTAAAAAATTCAATTATCAATGTTGAATTTTATTTTAATGTCATAGGTATATGTTGAACTGGCTACATAATCAGAATACAAGATGGAATATATTGCAAATTGCATTTGAATATGCAAATATGGCCTTTATTGTTTGAAATGTACACTGTAATTAGTATCTTTGTTTATAAATTAGTATGATCTGGCATAAAATAAAACTTATAATAAATTAAAAAGGTTATCACTTGCATATTCAGATATGAGGCACACCCTATTCCAAAAGCATTTTCACTTAGGTGAATGATGTTTGGCGCCCTTGCAATACATTAAACAGATTAATTTTACTGGTTTAATGTATTGCAAGGATGCTTAACATCATTCACCTAAGTGAAAATGCTTTTGGAATAGGGTGTACAGTATAAGCAGAATGACTTGGGGGGAGGCGGGAGCTATAAATTTAGCCCAATGTATCACTGCCAGTTGTTGAAAAAGGTTTAACATTCATTGTGATATAGGGTTACCAATAAATTTTTGCTTTCTAAGAAATTCTACCAGGATTTTGGTTCTGAGAGTTGTGGCAGTGTTTTTGCTCTTATATTCTTCATTGCAAGACTCTTAAAGCATCCAGCAGTAGACTGCCGACATTACAGTGTATCTTGTTGCATTTTCAACTGTATCTCCTCTCCATTTCAGAAATATCTTTATGAAAGCTTTCACCATGCTGATCATATACGGCTACAAGGTTTGGATAAAAACAATCCAGGTGGGAGCGCAGGAAGTTAATTTTAAGAAACATACTGCATCCCAAACCTTGATACATGCTCAGCAACTCTTACACAATCCCACAGTAGTTGAGTGATACTCTGTTGCCTAAAAATTTTTGCACACATCTCCATAAAATTTCTATGCTCTTCTTTCTGTTCTACATTGACCGAATAAAAGATGTTTTTTCCCCCCAACAAGATCATATAATAAATTTAGCCGTACGAGCAGTTGTCTTATGTTCATAACTTGCCTCATGCACAGAGGTTACCGGAAATGCATAAAGTTAACTGTGTACAAGTGCATTTTAATCCACATTAAAGAATCCTTTATCAGTTAGTATCGTGTGAAAGAAATCTGAATTGTCTGAGGAAACCTTTAAATAAAGTAATGAACTCCAAAACTCCAGAATTGTGGTACGGAATCATTGCATCTGTATCGTAGCTT
>JAHWFO010009537.1:1987005-2007980 GCA_023313115.1 Rhysida immarginata | reverse complement strand
AAAAGCCGAAATATTGACGAAAATCAAAAAATACAAATATCAAATTTTATTAATTATTAGTATTTTTCCAAATATCCATGTATGCTTGGGTCAGTAGAAAATGGTATGCTATTATAACAATAATCATGATTGTTTTGCTCAATGCCACCATAAGGATTCTTAAAGGAACAGAAGTGAGAGTTGGTGGATGATTACCACTCATTACCTAGATTAGAAATGCTAGACATTTCTAATCCAGGCTATAATAAAAATTTGAAATTTAATTGGGAAACGTTTCAGAGTCTTTGAATAAACAATGATGATTTTATGGATCCATAATAAGTAAAACCATCTTAACGTACCGAACCACTTATTGCATACAACCTCTGACAATTAAGTTCGGTGAATGAGTTCACACAACAAAATGCAAAACAGATAGAGCCACATTTAATTTATTGTCCTTCGAAATAATCACCCTGGAAGGCAATACACTTTTGGGATCGGGTGTATAAGTCCTGGAAGCTCCTTAGGGATGGCTTTAAGTTCACGTGTCACATTTGCTTGAATGTCTGGAATGTCCGCAAATCTGTGTCACTTTAAGGCCCGTTTCAGGCGTGGGAACAAGAAAAAGTCTGCCGGTGCCAAGTCTAGTGAATAAGGTGGATGAGCTATGGATACGACCCTTTTGTTGGCCAGAAACTGTTGCACGATTACGGCAGTGTTCCTCTTTGATCCATTATCCACAGTTACGTGCGCACACTACACCTTCAACTGAAGAAACAAGCATCTGCTAAACCATTGCATGCACAAACGTGACCTGTCTGAACTTGCTTAAACAATGACTGGGCTTGTATTCACATGCACTGTTACTCGCGTAAAGCTCGCACAGATTAGGGTGTGACGTCATTCACCGAACTTAATTGTCAGAGGTTGTATTATGCAGCCATTCCTGGCCAAGAAAGGAATTGATGTCATTACTCAATGAAAGACATGGCAAATTATGGAAGACATCAATAGAAGGCGATGACAGAACTAAGAAAGATTCCAGAACAAGCTTTCCAACAATGGCAGAGTAGAAGTATTTATCCTGCAATTTTAGATCATAAAATTCTTCTTTGTACGAAAGCCTTGTACCTAACATTTTATAATTTATAGATTTTTTCCCCCCTACAATAACACTTGCTCGTTTTAACGTCATCAATAATTATAATGTCTGTCTACCCGCTAAAAATATTCAAAACCTTTTACGTTCGGCATAAACATCAATGAATTTCAAACACAATGGAACAGTTGGTTCATAGTAAAACACAATTCTGATTACTGGCATTTTTAAATCATATAAAAACCCCTTCCCACCCATTGATCTGGATAATGAAAATGCCTTTTGCTTTTTTTAAAATTATGCATGAAAACCATTGGCAGTAATAAGTAGTGATAAAAGAAGTTGCAATCATTTAAAGAGGATCAATCTTCCTGGATGGCTGTTTAGCAATTACTGAAATTTAAGAAGTTTTTTTATTCTAGTTTTACTGATACATTGAAACTTACAATTTACAAATGCAGCATTAACACTGATCTATGCCATAATGCTTCAGAAATTAACTAGCTGAATGTTACAAGTTTGAGGGTGTTGAATATGAACTCAACCTTGAAAACAGTTAGTTGTCAAGATTACTTTTCATGTGAGAAGCATTTGGATTCACACGAGAGCAAAGAAACGTCATGCATGCAAATTAGTGTTCTCCCTAGAAAATTTTATAAGGCGAGTGGAAAGAAGAAATAGCTGGGTGGACAAAAATTAAAAGCAAATAAAACATTATGAAATGTTATAAAATTTTTGATTTATTGAGCCAAGTGGTGTACCCCTTCAAAAAGGTCTGGGGAGAATACAAATGATGACCTGTTTTCTGTGCAACTTAATCGACATTGTTTTTAACCACTACTTTTTGTTTAATGTAATAATTACGATTCCTATATTGCAAGAGTTTTATATTACTTCATATGTATACAAACACAGTGTATTCATGGCCAAATTTACGAGCGGGCTCATTAGGCAGAGGGCACCAAACACTTGCCTCACATGAAATCTGCCCAGGCCAGAATGTATTTTCTTAGAAGTTGATTTATCAGTTTTTCAGGTTCCGTCGAGTAGTGTTCAACTCCTAGTGTCTTGATTAATATACGATTTCCACTCTTCGCGATTCCTTGTTTTTGATGTTCAATTTCTGAAGAATTTCCACTGTTATTTTATCACAGTAACCTGAACTAATACAATTTTTTATTGTAGTTTTATTTTCAAACACGGTATGTCCAAATCATTAAGAAATGGTTTATTTCATTTATGAAGTAAACAAACGGCCGAAATTTGCAGGTAGTGTACCGTAATCTGCCACAATCTAATTATCTTTTCAGTTATAGGGAACAATAATAAATTTATCTTTGCCAGATGCCCATGCACAAAATATGCATGCATCCAATATCACCAGAGTGGTCAATCATAATAGAACAACTACGGTAGTATAAGTGTGGGGGGAGAGGTAGGGATTCATAACAGAAGTTATGCCACCGAATAAAAAACAGATTTTGTAAACAAAAGGACAGTATGAAGCATTAATAAATATTTTTAGTTTTAATAAAATAAAAATTTTAAATGCCAGCAAACAATTTTGCTTAAAGCAAAGCTGAACTTATGAAAATAAAAGCGATTCATTACAAATTTTCAAAAAGGGATCATTTTTACACTACTCAAATTTATCCTCTCCTACTTTTACTTACCTCGTTTCAAAATTGCACTTACAGGCAATATGCCATTATTTCCATAAAGACCTGAAAAACACACGGAAGAGAATTCATTAAAAATATATTAAGTACATAATAATACATAAACAACTTCACGAAAATTTCTAAGACCGAAAACGTCTCTAAATGTTATATCGTTTTTATTACACTGTTTTTTTTTTTTTTAATTTTAAACATGACAGCAAATTGAATTTTGACCCAAGAACGTCACCAACAATAAAATAAATGCTATAAAATTTAATCAATGTATTTTATTTTCCATTAATTTTAAGTTAAATGGTAATGTATTGCCTAGCAACCGTCAATGTTATGACAGGTCTACTACTATCTTTATCCCAGAAATGCTGAGAATTTCTACATTAGTGCAAATGTTCCTCTTACCTGGTATTTGATGATAAAGTGAAGAAAACGCAAAAAGATATACTGCAGATAAGCACCATAAAAAACAGTCTTTCGTAAACGCTATTCCACCCATCGTCGCTTTAATCTGTCTAATTCTCCCAGGTTGCCATCTCATAGTGGGTTTCGCACCTTCAAACCTCGTTATAACGACGAACTGATGACAACGTGTGCTCTCTCAGGAGCCGATTGTTATGTCTCGCGCCGAAGCTATGACATGGCGTCACCTTACGTTGGTGTGATGAATGATTTGAAACGATGGGAACCACCGAGAGTGAAGTTTTAAAAATTCTCATTTTCTGATAATGTTGATCGCCCTAACGTTCTTACGCTGAATTAGCATCATAAATATTGACTCTTTCTTTTCTTAATAAAAGAAAGCAAATACTTCCTGAGTAAGCTTGAAACTTGAACCTCTTTCAATTCCGGAATAGAAACCGAAAGCGAGATGCTCTGATTTCATTATTTCATTATCACGTGGAGGAAAGAGATTTATGACGAAACCGAATCAAATTACCACCGAAACCATAGTAACTATCAATCACAGACTTTGACCGATGCATTTACATTTCAGGCGTTATGATCTCTCCTCCATCTATAAAATCCTTGGTTTATGTTTTAATATCCTGTGGTTTATCACTATGCAAATTCCAATTTAGGTGCCAACTGGAAAGTGGGGCTATATATTCATTTTCCTAAGTCAAAATCAGTATATACTGGACAAAATAAACACTATTACTCCATCATTGTTAAAGAAAAGTTAGCGAGAATTAAATTTTTACGAGGAGGAGGATAGACCAGAAATGAAAATACTCATTTGTACCTCAATGCTCCCCCTCCAAAAAAGCCTTGGCTTACCTGTCCTACACTATAGTAACATGCCGTTCATCATTGAAAAAAAAAACGATATCGCACAGATTATCTAAACGCCTTCGAGCTGTAAGCATATATTTCGAAGCTGTAAGCATATCCCGACGTTACCTGAGAAGTAAACGGCCAACGAAATAATTTGGCTTGTAGAGTAAACCTGTGAAAGACGGAATCCGATGAGTACAAACCTTCCGAAGTATCATTTTATGCAATATCATGTAATAGACTGGTCAACAAAATTTCAAAAAGTCATTTTCCGAGATGAAAATAGTCATTTCTTAATGAATTCAATGTGCTGAATATGAATATGACTAAGAAAAGGCTGAATTGGCTACGGTTTCTTAGTAATGTGTACGCAGTTTTGAGAAAAATCGCATATATGTAAATATTATAATGCATGTTAAGAATACCTTAATCTTCTTCGGACGTTCGCTTTCTTGTCAAACTTGGGGTCTCTGAAGAGTTGTTTAATCTGAGGCCCCACAAAAACGCCCTCTTTAAGTCGACGCAGTATTTCATGCAGGTATTTGAATGCTATCCATGGCTTTTACCAACTTTTCACAAAGCCCAATTTGATGTCTAAAGGAAAGAATGATGATTTTGTGTGGTTCTGCCAATGGTGGGTGCTGTACATTTCGTTTCTCTAGGCTTAAAAGGTTGCACCTAAGGGACAATACGTCAATTTCTCTGCACCGATGTGATCTTCAATATCTCTTTTTTTCAATGTGACATTCGTGTTCAGCAGGTTAAATTCATTCACGATTGGGTACTTTCACCTAAGAAGCAATTTCATTGCTGCCCGGAGTTATTTAAACCATTTAGAATTATGACAGCGTTGTTGTTTTTTTTTAATTTTTAGGAATAGTTTTATAAAATGGGAGTCTGCAGTCAAATTTTTTTAATAATTTATGGTGGCAACAACGTACATACTATACAAGTGGATAACGGAGAGGGAAATGGCCTCTATTCCCCCTTCCCCCACTAATATGTATCCACTTAACAGTCCCTGGTTCGAGTCCGGGTCGTGGAATTTTTCCTTCCCTTTTCTATTTATTATTGTGATATGTTTGAAGTTTTTCTTCAGTTACTTTATTATCTTCTGTTTGACTTAATGGGTGTTGTCTTTGACTTTTTCCGTAAGAAACAAAAATTAAGCAAAAAATGTGGGATGGAACAACCAAAAAGGGGAAACCTCTAATCCACAAGGAGAATTATTATTGTTCTCAACGGCACCGAAGTCGAATGGTGCCCCGTTAAAAACAGGGGATAAGCTGTAATTATCATTGAATTTTATGATCTCGAGGATACCACCACGAGAATGAAACTCGAGGTCAGCAGCAAGAAAAGACAGGGATGTTCGGAAGAACGGTTGGGCAAAAATTATCACTTTCATTCTTGCTCACTCTTTGCTGCGACAAGTCCGTTCGAATTTACATCTTTCAACTTTATTAACTTCGCACCTTCGAACAAAAACGACTTTTTCTTGTCCCTGTGAGTAAGCAGTCCTTTCGACAACCCCTTTCCTTTTAAAACGGATTCTGCTTATTGCTATCCTTGAGTTCATTCTCATGGCGATATACCTATATTATAAGTGTCATTCATTCACATAAAATTGGGTCATCATGTATCAGCCTTTAGAAATTATCCTTATCAATGTCGTATCAAAATTTTATACTCGTTTGTTAATTATACAAAATAAAAATATATGTTAACAGAATCACTTAGACCTATAGTTTTATTTTTCAATTTTAGAATTTATTTTCAAACAAACTACTTTAGATTAGACAGCAAGTTTTCATGTTTAGATTTTTCCATATGAATTATGAGAAAGGCAATTCTTCTGCCCTCCTTGGGTGAATCTTATTCGATGAGATCCATGCAGACCATTTCGTTGATGAATTCTTTGTCCTCGTTGAATTTTTCGCCTCCCAGGCACGGAACCATCATGGTGATGGCAGACGACACGGTCTTATCCAGAAAGTCCGTTTTAGCAAAGCAGTTGCATGGTTCTACGAAGGCTTCGTCCACTGATGCTACACATTTTACATCGAAGGTCGCCCCCTCGACCGACGGGTCACGAACAACCTATGATGAAAATTTCATAATGGTAGTTTAAATACTTCTTAACTAGTCGTCGACTATAAAAGTCACCAATAAAATTCCCAACCGATAATTTACCAATTTAACATACAAAAATGTACAAAAAAAAATACCAACATACCCTCATCGCTTTAACGTCCGGGCTGTTTGCACAAGCGCGTAAAGTAACCGCAAACTGGAAGATATGGTATATCCCTTGGATTCCTCCGCTAGCGGTTTGCTTTTGTTTTCCACCAAAAGGCATAGACTTCGGTATTCCTGGTTGACACTCTTTCATTTTCATAATTGTAGTGGGATCCATACTCGCCATGCTCTGCATCTCTTGCTGCGCAGCTTGTTCGTCCATAGGAGGCGGCCCACCCTGAGCGCAATCTGTTCCCTGTGTTGGATTCTTTGATTTTTCTACTACCATCGTGGCGACATCTTGGGGACTTTGTCCATACACAGAAAAGAAAAATAACAGCTTTGAAAATGCATTCAATTAACATTCTCACATGTATCTACAAAAATGGACAAAAATAGTAATCACTGCAATAACAAAGTTTCGGATAGTGATACCAAAAATGTAATAGCGTATAAACGTCCAGAAAGATCCTCTAATTCAAAACATTCAAAATTTAATATACTCATTCATGTTCAAAAGTTAAGGGATTTACAAGAATGGACTGTTTCATTCCGCGATACGTCCTCAAACTTTGCAGAGAGATGCAGTAGGTTTTATTAACATAACGTATGGAGAACACAAAACGGTGGTTCAGCATATTACCTTTACAATGGAGTAGCGACATTTCATATTTTGCTGGCCATGACACCCCTTGCACGTCTACAGAGACTTCTGTTCCGAGGCACAGAGCCTACAGGCGACTTCATGAGTTCGGGCTTTATGCTCGGAGACCCATTCACCCTGGATCACCGGATAGCGCGACGAATATGGTGCAACAAACATTTAAACTGGAAAGCTATTCTCGAAGTGTTTATGTCTATAGAGAGCAAAGGATAGGTCCACATCTAGCAACATCATCGAACGGAGATCGGCTCGGAGGTGGTAGGGTGATGGTATGGGCTGCCAACACGACTTTGATACGGAAACCACCCAGGTCTACAGCCGTGACATCCTGCAACAATATGCGCGACTTTTTCGGGGAGCAAGCGGACCAGAATTCATCTACATGAACGACAACGCCCACATCATGGAGGAGTATCTGGAACACGAGGACATCCAGCGTATGAATTGGCCGCCTTGTTCCGCGGATATAAATTTCATTGAGCACGTATGGGATGTCTTCGGCAGATGTGTCGCTTATGTGCTACCACCCCCTAGAACTCTCCTAGAGCTGCGTTGAGGGCTGGTTCGGGAATGGGACCTATTGCCTGAAGAACTGCTGGGCAATTTAGTGCGTACCACGCCACGACTTTGTGCAACATGTGTAACAGTTAGAGGCCATCATGCGGCCTATTGAACATCATTTGCGATTTCCATCTGCCACAGAATGGCGACCAAACTTGCACTATAAACAACCTCCGCGGAAGGGGGTTGGTGACTATAAACAACCTCCTGCTGCCACCTTTTTGTTTGTTTGCATACTTTATGTTAATGAAGTCTACTGTATCTCTCTGCAAGTCTGATGAAATTTCGCGGACCGGAACAGATCAGTCTTGTAAATCTCTTTTGTCAGTGGTTCACCTCCATGAAAATGCCTCCGTCCGCGTGAGAATGAGAACAGGGTCGGTGGTTATATTTACATAGGTGTTACAGAGATGACTGTACAATTGAATGGATTTTGGAAGGAATATAAGGGAGGAAAGGTCAATATTTCGTGTGGGTTAGAATGAGTCTTTGTAAGTCGAAAGGTTTATATAAACACACAGTCTTTTATTAATGGTTTCTGAGATACAACTATTGGACTACTCCATGTTACTCATTCTATATCCTCTGCCCACACGAATTATTGACCTTTCCTCCCGGGACACCGATTTTACATGGTGTAGAGGAAATTCCGGAAACGGTCGGATAACTTTCGAACAATGGGTGCCGGAGTCATTAAAGTCAGGTCTATCTATAGGAAAGTGCCCGTGCCCGATTGACTAAAAGTATTCCCAGGGCCCCTAGTGTACGGAGGGTTATTTCACGTTTAAGGCGACGATTGTTAAAACGTCGTAGCATGGTTTGAAATGCACGAGGCTCGCGAAATTTTACACATGAGTTCGATAATAATCGGACTTATCATTCCGTTCTTCCTTTTCGAGTTTGCTGCCAAAATGCCCTCAAAAACTGAATCTTTCTGGGAAGGCTACGTCGCAGCCCTTTCCGACTCTGGTTTCTCTTATTCCAGAATAATAGAGCAGTGTAAGAGAAAAGGTTTCATTATTTCCAAGAATGATATATCAAAAGTTACCAAACACAGAAGACAAATGGATCCAAACAATCAACAGTGCAGCGCTGCTAAACGAAAAGCGCACCCCCCGTTCTTTCCGTACTAAGGCCAACATTCGAATAGTGAAGAGGCTAGTCCTCACGAAAAGTCCGCCAACCAACGGGCCATTGCAAGCAAGATTGGAATTTCTGTTGTATCGGTAAGCCGTATATTTCATCAAGATTTGAAATTAGAACGCCGTCATAAGACCCAAGTTCACGCTTTGTTGCCAAGACACATTGCAGTGAGGCAAACCAAATGTATAATCGCTATTTGGCAGGCGACAAATGGAAGAACATAGTCACCTTGGATGAGGCTTGGTACTATTTATCGAGAGATGGCAAGACACGTCAATTTTTTATCGACAACAGAGTGGAAAGAAGAATTTTCCCAAAGGATTCATGGTGGTCATTTGATGCAGCTACAATGGACATCTGACCATCAAAAAGGCGGGATTTAAAGCAAAGATAAATGCTGCCTGCTATCAGGAAAACGTCTTGGAAAACATATATTGTAATGATATCCCGCGGTTATATGGCCCTAGGGCGAAGGACATGTACATCCACCAAGATAAAGCATCCAGCCACACTGCTAAATCGATTGTCCAGTTCTGTGCTCGAATGGAACAGTAATCTAGGATTAAGGAGATCCCATTCTCAGATATCCCT
This sequence comes from Rhysida immarginata, assembly GCA_023313115.1. Lineage (NCBI taxonomy): Eukaryota > Metazoa > Arthropoda > Chilopoda > Scolopendromorpha > Scolopendridae > Rhysida > Rhysida immarginata. Next base: position 1,998,751 of record JAHWFO010009537.1, on the reverse strand, counting down.
GTCGAATCCCCCGATGCCTCTCCTATGGATTTTTTGTGGATTCTGTCTTCTGAGCTCTTTATGTAAGACGTCCGAGAACATTTTCTGGATTTTGGAAAGCCTGTCAAGAGAAGTGAACAGAATCGATCTCACTGTTCTCCGTGTAAACTAAGATGTCGAGCGATTGCTAGAAGAAAGGGCCATCATATAAGCATAGTAGGTTCCAATAGACTTGCAGTAAGTGTATTCTCGTCACCATAAGCATGAAACAACTCCCCGTAATCAAAAGTGTTCCGCAACTTCGAAAAGGCTATAGCGAATATTGTAAAAAATAAAACGCCAGTTATTGAAAACTATTGAAGAATCCTATTATAGAACCGATTCTTCATCTACAATAACTTGATTCATAGTACTAAAAAGATTGTGACAGGACCTTCCAATATAATTCTCTCAGCAGATAATAAAAGGTTCAAATTACCGTTGGAACATTCAGTCACGAGATCTCTCAGACTGGTATAAGCCAGGGGTTCTTTAAAGTAGTCGGCGGACCTCTGGTAGACAATGGAAACAATTTAGGGTGTTCGTGGCATCATTTACATAAAAACTTCAAATATTTTAAATGCATTCGTTTTCGTAATGTCAATATTTATTACAGCTTTATTAATATCGCTACCCACCTCTCAAGTATACTGCTGCTAAACAGATTAAAAAAAAAAAAAAAAAAAAAAAGAAAACAACTTTCAATAATATGGTGTCAGTGGCTTACCTTTAAAAAAAAATGGTTCACATCTCTTACGTAATTGGGAAACCCTGATTTAAGGAATATTCCTTTGCAGTCTGTATTATAAAAAAGTTGCAGAGCCAAGTAAAAACTGCCCAGGCTATAAAATTATAATTGCATCAATTTCATAGTGCTTCATAAGACATTTAAAAATTTTTATAGCAAGGTTAGCTCGATTAATAATCAAGAATATGGTTTAGCTTAAATGAGTTTAATTCTGCAATAATCCCATGATAAGTTTCTAACAACCAGAATGGAATCAACAAATTAAAGCGACTTAAACAACCATCCAGCACAACTATTTCTTCTCTCATCTACAGACATCATCAGTTGTATTCGTTCACTTGTAATCGTTATCTATTGGCAACGTTATTGTGAAACATAAAAAATGAATTACCTTTATTTAATTTATTTTTACTCTTGTTTTTAAACTTCAAGCCACATTTATCCTTTAAGCGATTCAGCTATATGTTTATTTGATGTTTTTAGGTTCTTAGTTTGGATAATTGTTCGTCTAGTCGCTTATTTTTTCAGTTAAATGGAAATAGAGTAGTTTTCAGTTAATATACTGTTATACCGAAACAACACCTATAGGAAAATGCTAAATGCAACGAAATGCCTATTTTTGTTATTTTCTTATCCGAATTATTGATTACATTTTCTATTATTGGTTCTTAAATTCTACTTTTTTATATTTAAATTCAAACTCACTTTATCGGTAGAGTGCAATTGCAATTAACGGTGATGACATCGTATTTTAATTTCAATTCGTGGTCGTAGCAAACATCATCGCCTCCTTCGACTTTGACAGGCATGACCTCGCCATTTAATTTGACAGACATAATTCCTGAGAAATAACACGGGGTGCATGGGTCGGGAGTATTGAGCTTCGTGTTGTCACGGCTACGAAATAAAACAAAAAATATCTCTCTTTATACATTTCTTAAATCACATTTCGTCTTATCCTAGTAACAAGGCAAGGATTTTGAAGGACAAAAGCAATAAAGTGGTTATATAGCAGTAACTTACTCTCTCAGTAAATCCTTCATCCCCAGTAAAGTATTGTTAATTTTGAGTGTGCATCCAAGGCGTAAATCTTCTTGACTTTCGCTTACTGAAATTGAATATCTATGTTTTCATTCTAATTCCAAAAAATACAATAACATTCCTTTTATGCATTAACACAATAAGCTCTGTACTATTGCGTCTATTACTTGTCGTGATGGGGAAAATATACATTTGTGTGTGTGAATTATTAAAAACATAGTACCATTGGGTTTTTCTGTTTCTAAAGGGGTCTAATTTATATACAAGTGCGATTAAAATTCGAATTTATAGGTGGTGTCTGAATATTTTCGTGCACTTCATAGCTTAGCAAATTGCCGTCTTGGCGAACGGCTCGAAATGAATTTAGTTCTTTTCAACATAAAACATTGCCATGCAGCGTTTTCTCATTGTATTTTATTATCTTACGTGTTTCGATACTTAGATCATCAGTTTGAGAATTTAAATGAAAGTAAAGTATCACAGAGATTAATTGAAATGTTGGCTTTTATTTTTAGCAGACAAACTTTAGGCGTTACAATAAATGTTCGAAATGACGTCCTCTTTCGAATAAGGTATTGTGGCCCTCTCGCTCGCCAGATTTATCACCCCCTTATTTCTTTCTATGGGGTTATCTGAAAAATGTGGTTTGTATGAATAGTCCACACACGATTGCTGATCTGAAAACCAACATCACAACAGCCATATCTAACATCATTACTGCCATGCTTCGCAGAGTTTCACGAAATCTGGTAAAACGAACACGCTTTTGTATTCGCTAAAAAAAGACGTCATTTCCAACATTTAGTGTAACTTTCATCTAAATTCTCAAACTGGTACTTTTACGGGCAGCTAAACTTAGATGTGCACGACTTTAAACTCACCCTGTAGAAAATATCTCAGAAATGAGTAGGTAATAATAAGTTTTAAAATCTATATATTTAATCTTAAACGGGTTTTTAATGTCTGTTTTCAAACTTTTTCTTGTTTGTTAAAAGGAGTTTCTTGATGGTTCGCTTTGCCATTATAATTATAGCATATACGGGCGCTAGAATGTAATTTTCAAACTTTTTAAAGAACGTTTAAAATGTAACAAATTTGTCTAAATAAGTGTCTAATATTTTTCTCAAGATTTTTCTTAATACAATCGATAAAAATTTTTAAATTTGGTGAGTTTACCTTCTGAATAAATATGCTAAAATTAAAATACTCAGAAGCGAATGTAATATTATAATCTCTTGTTATTCAATGTTTGTTTCTGTTATGAATGATGTGGAGCCACTTGATAGTAACTTTTTAAGAGACTAATTCGTTTTTAGAATGTACTGGAAAAAATTAATATACTGAGCAAGCATTCTAATAAAAAATATTCTCGATCGAATATTATTATTATGAATGGATCATAAAGAATGAAAAATAAAATTCATTACGTGAATGTGTTTTGTAAACTCCATTTGTAAAGATGAAAATGATAACGGCAAAAGCGAAATGGATCTTAGTTGTGTAAACCATTTTCCTAAAGTATAGAAAAAGCATTACTAGAAAATGTCTCTATTGAAAGCATAATTTATGCATAATATATTCATCTTACTATAATGCAAAAGAATGTGAGAAAAAGTTCCTACCTGCAAAAATCCCTATGTGAAAGGAACAGTTGAAGTGTCTGTCGTTTATAAACACCACGAGAACGCAGTTTCGAAAGAACTCGAAAACGATCGTTCGGACTATTATGACAAACTAATTGTTCGTATTGGTTACTTCTAAGTACTGTAATACCTGACGGACTCTCCTCCCACTATCATATAACTTTACTTTTGAGACGGGAAGGGAAATTTTTCCCACAATTTTTTTTTTGAAGTGTTTGATTGTTCTCAGATGAAATGAAAATTTTTAAAAAATCTCCAGCTTCCTGATAATATGAAATGCTCAACGCAAACTCTGTTTTCATCAGATAAGGCTTATTGAAATAGAACTCGGCCCATTTTGAAATATAAAGCTTGACTAAGTTTTGAAAATTTTTTATTCTAATTTCAAAAAAGTATTTGACAAATATATTTCAAAAATATATTTAATAAAATGGAGAGAAAAAGGAAGGCCTTTCTTCTTTCTCTTTGGGTCGATCCAGAATCAAATTGTATGAGTCTCGATCAAAAAGGTGGGGATAAAAATCATGGAGATAAATACAAAATATTTGTTGCCTTAATATTACATCAAAGTAAAATATGGTATCAATCAATTGCATGTTTAATTATAATGATAAAGCCAATTTAAACTCCCTTAGTTAAAGAATTCAGGTAAAACATCATCCCTTTTGTTAATTTATTGCTACATTGAAAACTTGATGATCTTTTTGTAGCTGGTGAAATCATAATTTATCGTCGTAATAATCACCAAACAGTGCGTAAGAATGTTTATTTAATTTCAACTTAATTCTTCTTTATTTATTTATTGGTCTATTGGCGGTTAATAAAGTGGGATCATTTCACTGTAGTTGGTAAGTTGATCTATTCTGCTTGGAAAAGTGAAAAAAGAACCGGATCTAGAAGAAACTAACTATTAGGACTTAAGCGTGAACTATTAGGATTTCGAAATAGTCGGTTGTGAGTTGTACTACTACTGAAATGCACAACAGTAGAGGTTACACGTAATAACTGTATTACAGTAGTTATTGTTTCCAACAGAACTCATTCTCTGGCTTAATGATCGTCCCACAAGAAGTTCTGATTTATATTTATAAAGTTTTAAATCAAATCTGTATAATACATAACTTGAAGTGTAGCCTATTTGGATTTCAAGAAACGAAATAATGAAGTTGAAACAAAACTCGCGCATAGCAAATAAAAAAAAATTACAATAACGAATTTAAAAATACTTTCTTGGAGATTCACTTAATAGTTCAATTGTCTTATCGGTCTGAAATAAGAATCGTAAACACGACAAAGTAAGATCTATAGAGCATGCCAGAGAACTAACTCAATTGAAACTTCCTGGCTCTTAATTCGCATTTCTGACCAACAAAAAATTTGCAATGTATTTTACTTATTTCAACTTTGCGTTATTAACATGCTCAATTTCACATGTCTTTGAAATTAAAAAAAAAAAAAAGAAAGCAATGTGCGTACGAAGCAGATAATGGAATTGGCCAATATCCTCGGACGGATCACGTAAGAGGAAAAGAAACGCAATTTGAATGGAAAGAAGGGCATAAAATGAATAATAAATAAAATGAAGTACATGTAATTTGGAATACGCGATTTTATTATACAATGACCAACGTATATTTCAGCTTTATGCTTTCATCAGCGTCCAGATACAATCGGAAACAAAGACTCTTTTGGGAATGTTAAGTTTAATGATGACATAAGAGTAAACCAATTACAACAATTTTTCGTGCGTGACAGAGAAATATAAGTGATTGGCTGATGATTGAAACAGGATATAACAAACGCAAACGATTTTAACATACAATTGAAGTAAACCTTTTAAATATTATTGGAAAAATTTGAAAACAATAATGGAATATAATATACGGAAAATAATTGGGATCACAAAATCTGCAAAACAAGTTTTGGATATTACGTTGTAACATTGAAATTTTATTAACAGAAATTAACAAAACATTAAAACGACTTAAAAATGCGATAACATATATTAGTGAGTGATGTTTTATACACGGGGTTGTTCATGATGAGCATAGCCGTCTTTGCATTCCCACTTTAAGGTAATGGGCCGATCCAAATGAATTAACACTCGACGGTCCTCACTATCATCATCTAGGAATTCATCATTATAATATCGTATTAAAGGTCTTAACGACGCGGGATTCAATGTAAGCAAAGTAGTAAAAAAGTGTAAAGAGGGTGGAATTGCAGCGCTAAAAATCTTGTGAAGAAACAAGGTTCTTAAAGTACTCAAAACATCTGAAATTTCACTTAGGTTAGAGAACCAGGAAATGTAGGTTGGAGAAAGCAACACGAAACAGACCTCTCCTTAGGGTACAACCAATACTGTTCAATTGATTTAGCAATTGGCATTGCAAAGAAAACAGCCAACACAAACATTCGTGGCCCTAAAAGCTCGTATATCTTCAGGAGCGTTTAATATGTAGACAGATTTGAACCTCCGCAAGCGTTATAAGAAATAACGCTGGATTTGAACCTCCAGTCAAATGACATCGACGGAGGAAGACCAATGAAGGATAAATGTATGAAAAGTACCTTAATACTTAATAGCAATAAGTGGTAGTTTGCAGTCACTCTTGATAAGGCCTGGGACCATGAACAAATGCAGGAAAGATCGAGCTACAACCTGTGGCCCAGCAGATGCGAGGGGCGTTCAGATTATGCTAGGACAGCTTGGGAAAGATTTTTAAGGGATTTTCACCGTATTGTTCAAAACGTCCTTTTAGAATTTGTAAAGTGGATCCACAAGTGAAATTTAATGCACAGTAGTTTAACGCACATCCAACCAACATTTCAGACTCAGTATTTCGAAAAGAACATCGCAGATCTGATAGAAATAACTACGAGACAAAGCATAACGCCATCAAGATAAAGCATCCGTACTGCGCATTCAATCCTTAACTTACAAAGAAATTTGGGAAGTATCTCTACGGTGAACTAATGGAGGCAATATAGTTTTATCTGGAAATAATTTATTGAGAGAACTAGAAGAAGGGGAAATTCGGTCCATCCCATTTGTTACGAGTCCCTCGTAAATCGCCCGATCAATCAGCTATGGCCTTTAATGGGTTTAGAAAGAAAGTGAGAACCTCTAATCCACAAAGACAAATTAGAAAAGAAATACGGGTACGTAATTCGAAGATGAAGTCTTCATCCTCAGCAGCCCAAAACCTTTTAATTGGAATCGAATCAAGGTATCGTACTAGAACCGAACTGAAACCCAAAATCGGAAAATAAAACTATATTTTTGGTGAACCGAAACCCGAATCCAAACCGAAATAAAATTTTTCTTGAACCAACCCCTAAGCGAAAACAGTCATTTTTTTCGTTTCTAGTTTTTCGGTTCGCATTTCATACTTTAGGAGGGGCAGTCCTTTCAGGAAAGAAATAAAATTATATAAAGAATACGTCAAAAAATTGATACAGCAAATGAGTTTAGTTGCTCTTATAAATACATGTCTAATGCATAAGTCCAAATCTCACTATAAATATTAATAGAAACGGACACTTTCGTACTCTTCCATACAAATAAGAATTAGTGGGAAAGGAAGTTTGTAATGGAAAATTAATAAGGAAGTTTGTAATTTTGGGATTTCATCTAGTTAATATACAGAGTGTCCTAAATTGATGTATACACTCTTTGAAACGTTATAGCTCAGCAACGAAATGAGATAGAAATATAAGGTTTATTGTGTATGATCCAGACGGCGCTGGAAGCAATAGCAACACGTTTATTGTTGTTCATTTGTTTATAAACCAAAATGGCGGTGAGACTTTCATTCGATGAACGTAAGTGGATACTGAAGTATTATTGAAAAGTGGAGAATGTTGTTGAGGTTCAACGAAATGAGGTTTCCTTCCAACAAGACGGGGCTCCACCTCATGTCGATGTGAGAACTTTACTCGATCACACATTCAATCACAGATGGATAGGACAAAGAGGAAGTGCTACGGAGTTCCCGCCTCGATCTCCCGATTTAACCCCTCTCGACTTCTACCTTTGGGGAACTTTAAAGAACACGGTGTATGCCACAAACCCACTGACGGAATTAAGAGATCAGATTGAACATTCCATCAATGATATCACATTAGCTACAATCCAGTCGGTATGTCGCTCTGTTCGATGTCGGTGTTGGGAGTGTACTGTGGCAGAAGGTGGACATTTTGAACATGTACGGGCTTAAGGAAGTTTAAGGAATAAAATACAACAAACCTTATATTTCTATCTCATTTCGTTGCTAAGTTGTAACGTTTCAAAGAGTGTCTACATCAGTTTGGGGCCCTGTAATAAGTTTAGTAATAAAGATTTAGTTAATGTTTTAGTTAGTTTTTGTTATGGAAAACAATGTAAGAGTTGGCCTCGACGCACGTACCTGATCTGTGGCTGCTGACATGCAGTCGCAGTAGGTCGTCGTTTCACTCATTGATATAAAATTTTAACAGTCAACAGAGCATTCTTTCATACATTTGAAATTAAAAGAGGCGATAGTCAATTATTACATATTATTATTACATATAGCTTTACGTTTCTAAAACGTTCCAAACTTATTTACGAGGTGCTATCCAATGGTTCTCGAAATTCATTAATAAATAAAATTACACCCTATCTCCATCCCATCACACATAATTAGACGGCAGTATATTCAGCTTATGAAAAATAACCAGTATATTCAGCTTATGAAAATAAAAGATTCTACTTATAATTTGTGGGCGTTTTTATTAGTGCTCTCAATACGTGGTCTTTATGCAAAGCATGGAACAGCGCACTTTTAAGGGTGCCTGGTTTTAAATGATGGTTCAATGTCTTTGTTAATTGGTGGTGGGTAAGTTGCTAATTTACTACTTTTTTTTGGTGATACTGACTTAGAAACCAAACATGCGTTTTTATTACTTAGGTAAGCATTCTCAAACTTCTCCATGATTATGAATTAAGATTAGGTTTAGTTGTTATTAAATTCCTATATCATATTGAAGTTTGAACTTGTAATTTTTAGCTTCAATAATTGCAAGGAATATCCAACGTCACAGAAAAATATGATTTTGTAAAATATTTCGAAGATCCAAGACTATAGACTAGTCTTTTACTATTTTCTTCTTATTAAATATTAATTTTAAAAATTTTATTTAGATAAAACATAATTTTTTTTGCACAGTATATTTTAAGAATACTTTTTTGATATTTTAAGTGCATAATAATCTATTCGACTTCAAATTAATTATCAATGATCTCTACAGTATTGCAATTCACCGTATTTAAAAACAGCCGCTATCAGGTGATGCGAAATTGAAAGAAAGAGCGTTGCTCGTGATACCTATGAAATAATTAATAGACAGAGATAAACTCGTTGAGACGAATCATATTCGGATCTGCCTGCAATAAATGTAACAGTATATACGAACAAAATTATTTCAAATATTTGAGAATAAAATAGATACAAGTTTTCTTATTGTTTATTGTTTATCACTAGATAACATAGAAATTTTTTTAAATTTCTTTTCTAAATAATACAGTTTAGAAATGCATTTCTTAGTACACATTATTCACTAAGTAAGAAGTGTGCATTGTATGCTTTTTGATGGAATTAATTAGGGCAAACACAGACGGGACATTGCTGGCCAGGTATATTTTGGAATTTGCAAGGCGCTGCGCACCTATTTAGTCTACAAGTGACCGTAGGCACTTGGATATGTGCTGTACAGTCGCAGTGGGTCGTCATTTCATTCACTGTCGTGCAGTTATAACAATGAGCAGGGCATTCTTTCATACAATTTGGAACTGTAAGAGACAAGAGTAAAATATTACATATTGTTTTATGCTTCTAAACGTTTCAAACTTATTTACGAGATGCTATCCAAAAGTTCCCGAAATTCATTAATAAATAAAATTACATCATATCTTGATCCTAGCAATTCTGCCATAATAGAATGCATCCTGGAAGTTCTTTTTGATTAGCGTGTTTAGCATCATCTGCGATTAAGCTTGAACCTTCCCTACTGTAGAAACTAAAAAGAAGGGAACCGCATATTCCATAGTTTTTCCATTTGGTTTTTAATTTTACTCCTCCTTTACTGTGTCAAATCTTTGCTCCTTCAACCTGATTTTCATCTTGGGAAATAAAAAATAAAAACAGCTGCACGATGAAAGCGTTGTGCGGCCTTCAGTTGTCAGTCGATTTGTTATTGCGCCACTTCTTTGAACATCCGCTAACACGTACCAGAATGATACAGAACTCTTGGATGCTCCAAAGTCGCCACGATATTCAAAATCGCTCAAAGAACTTTAGTGATATCTTTCTGCTGTAATACCAGTTCATAGATTTCCCCGAATGATAATTAAAAATGTTTGGGTGATTTTAAAACGCAAGTTTGTGTCTGGCCTAAAGCGTTGTAACCTTAGCTTTTTGTGTGTTTCTGCAGCGGTTTTCGATTTTTTTTCAAACACGCTGCTTTCTCACATCGGCCATCGTGAATTTGCATCTTAAATCAAACGGTAAAGCTCTCATCAAAAAAATCCTTTCATTTGTTCGAAGCCGCAAGGCATATTGCTTTAGCAGTCTGTGATAATCTAAGTGAGTTTGGGAACTTATGAGTGTTTTACAAGTATTGGGAACCTTTGAATAGAACCTCATAGGTATGATAGCAAAAATTATTTGAGTGAGATTAGGCGATGTTACCACAGGATAAGGCGACCAATTTATACAGGGTGACCCAAACTTATCCAGCATAATTATTTAGGAACATTGTGTGGTTCAAATCGAACAAAAAATGTCCTATAAACAACATTACATCTAGTTTCGATCGTGTGTGAGATATCGACGTTTGTCTATTTTCTTGTAGAGTTATTAAAGCAAATAAATAAAATCTTGAGAGTGCAGATCACTTTTATTCTGCAAAGTGACAGAACATCACATTGAACTACAAAACAAAACTAAAATGATACAAGGAATAAGAATAAGAAGAAAGTAACAAATCAATGTCGAGGAAGCCCCTCAAAACGGTTGCCCCCAGCTCCAATGCACTGGTTACATCTTCGGACAATCTGGTCTGGTGTAATTGCTCGACTACAAGCTTGAATGGATGCAATGAGTTCATCTCTGGTGGTGGGCGGATTGCTGTAGACCTCCTCCTTCAGTGTTCCCCACAGAAAGAAATCTAATGGGATGAGGTCCGGTGACCTAAGAGGCCAAGCCACCTGACCACCTCTACCGATCCATCTGTCCGGATAATTGACATTCGACCAGTCTCGCACTCCTCTACCAAAGTGGGCCGGGCATCCGTCCAATTGCAATCGGAGGTTTCTTCGTACATAAAATTAAAGAAAATAGACAAACGTCGATATCTCACACACGATCGAAACTAGATGTAATGTTTATAGAACATTTTTTGTTCTATTTGAACCATACAATGTTTCTAAAAATTATGCTGGATAAGTTTGGGTCACTCTGTATAAGTTGATTTGGTTATCTTTAATGATAGAGAAAAATATGTACAAAATGTCTATTTGTGTTGACATCGCAATATTCCTTAATGGTTTTTTTTATTGTAAAATAATACAAGGTGAGTCATGCGAACTATACAAAAGCAAAAGGCTAAAGTCAGAAATGACGCATGTCTAAATGAAATTTGTTTCTGGATATCAGATTTATAATAATTCCCATTTATGTAACAAATCACGAAAACTATGTCTATGTCTTGAACATCATGTAAAAGACCTTCATCGGCGTCGATGCATTTCTGCAAATTTTTATAAGCTTATTCATTTCAGTTACAAACTAAATAAGGACAGAACCACAATTCCACAAATGAGATTTTTAATCTGGAGCCACGGATGTACATTTCGAAGACACTGTCCTCTTCATCAGCGTGTAAATGGGGAATACAGTACGTGACTATTTATACAATTAATAACCAAACAGGTTTATTTTACAAAGAATAAAGGGCCAATCAAGGTAATACAAAAACGTGAGAAAGAGAACAGTAATAAAACAAATAATATTGTTGACCATGTGAGATGTATTCCTCACGTCCTAGTGCCAGATACCAAAGGACAGTCTTGTCACAGTCAATGCCTACTCGGAGTAAATGAGATTTGATTCCAAGCATCTATGACAGCTGTTTCCAGTTTCCTTTCACTTGAGAACTGGCTATTTTTGAGCGCACACAGAGAAACAGCAAGATATTAGGTCGATGATCATAATATTTTGGCTCGTCAGTATACAGGGTGTAAATTTTAAGTTGACAAAGCAGAATAACTCGAAAA
>JAHWFO010009537.1:1962919-1977005 GCA_023313115.1 Rhysida immarginata | reverse complement strand
TTTATTTTTTTGTTTTTATTAAATTTTAATTTTACGATTTTCCCCATTAAAAGGAGACTACCCACATTTAAATTTAAAATTAACCAAAAGACTTCTTTATTAATTAGACTGTCATTGGCTTTTTTTTTTCGTTTAGTATTCAGATTATCTATTTAACTTGAAAACGTTAACAGCTACCATTTCAAACATTATTGCACATTTTAAAAATTCGTTCAGCAGTAAATTAAAGATGAAAATTAACCTAATGTCTTAAATTAACATTTTTAAATTTAACAGAGTGATTAGTGATACATCAACCAAAAGACAAACTATCCATGTTTGTCATCACTTTTTTAAGTGCTCTATGTGACTTCTCATAAATACTCGAGCACGTCGAGATGAAAGTCGAATTAACCTCAAATTTGCCTAGATATGCCTAGTTGATAGGTACGAAATTATCCTCATTTGAAATTGGTGTGAATCATTTTGAAAAACTCTGTGTTCTAAATTCTACAGCGTGTTGCGTAAATCCCTCCGGGCTTTCGAAGTCTGGTAATGCAGTAGCAAAGCCACTTAAATAACAGCATACCAATGGGTAGGGAAATGTACGAGTTTCGTTTGTGACAGATACCGCGGCTTAATTACTCGTTTAATCTTTCTCCGTTACATCAATGCCTTACCTCAGCGTTGGATTGGGCATAACTCTGACGAGGATTCGCGGCTCTTCTTGCCTGACCTCACTCCATGCGACTTTTACCTTGGGGTTTTTGTAAATGATATGGTTTACGTGCCTTCTTTACCAAGACACTTACCAGAGCTTCGTCAAAGAATCACGGATGCAGTTGCTATCATCGACGGTAATATGTTGGAAGGAGTCACCAGGGGAGGACATATCAGTAAGATAGGTAAGCACTTGGATATTTACTCTGTTCACTGGCATGCTCCTCTTTCCCTTTACGTGACTCGGACCATGAGATACTCAGCTTTGAAATCCCGGAGCGAGTTATGGAACGCGTTGTATTCATTTCAAAACGTAAGATTATAGTATATTGAATTTTGCCGATGCATGTGAAATAAACCACTGAGTACCGAAAGGTTAAAATGGTTAGGTTAGGTTAAGTTAGGTTAAGGTGAAATAAACCAATGACATAATTAAGTTCCGAAAGGTTAAATGGTTATCGTCATATACTAATTTTTCAAATAAATAAATAAATACAGGGTGTCCCAAATTTATGTATACACTCTTTGAAACGTTATAACTCAGCAACAAATAAATATAAGGTTTGGTGTATTTTATTCCTTAAACTTCCTTAAGCCCGTACATGTTCAAAAAGTCGCCTATCTGGGTCGTCCTCATTTAGTGCGTGGACAAGTCGCAGAATGTAAGGCTTCCATTTTTGATCTCGCAAAATTCGATAAACACTGGATTTGGCGATACCAATTTCACGAGAGCATTGACTCACTGACTTCTTTGGGGATCGTGCAAAAACCTCCATGACGGCATCAACACTCGTTATCAGTGGAACTTCTCTTTCTTCCGCACCGACCTTTCAACACATCTTTCACCGTTCCTTCGGCTTCAAACTTGTCTCGGAGTTTTGTTATTGTCATCCTTGCTGGCGGTGGTGTACCAAATTCAACCCTCCAACGTCGATGAACCTCAACAACATTCTCCACTTTCCAATAACATTTCAGTATCCACTTACGTTCATCGAATGAAAGTCTCACCGCCATTTTGGTTTATAAACAAATGAACAACAATGAACGTGTTGCTATGCTTTTCTAGCGCCGTCTGGGTCATACACAACAAACCTTATATTCCTATCTCATTTCGTTGCTGAGCTATAACGTTTCAAAGAGTGTATATGTTACGGTTAAAGTAAAAAATCCGGTTATTATTAATAATAACCGCTATTATTAATACTAACCAGGTCTTTTGGTAAATGTGATAAATAATGCCTATTATTCACATTTACCGGTAAATATTAATAATTACCAATGAAGTTTGGTCAATATGATTAATTAAGCATAATTTATTGAAACCCCAACTCTAAGGTAATTTTTATGTCATGCAAAAGGAAATACAGTGGTCGCCATTTAATATGGCCACCTCGGAACCATGCTTAAGCGGCCACATTACCGGTGGCTGTTTTAAGCGAGGTTACCAAAAGTACTTGTTTTTTTTTATCCAACAAGTCAAGCATGTGTTTGTATTTACATATAGACAAGTTTGTTTGCTTAAATACTCATTTATACACGTACAGTATCTTGTCAAAATAGTTATTTAAAATATTGTCTACTGTTTGTTTGAAAACCTTGGCTGCATTAGTGAAGTTGTGTGGGGTAGAAGCCGTATGATTTCTATGTGGGATAGGTCATCAGTTGTCAATTAGAAGACCAATTTTTTGTCTTCGCTTCTAAGATGCTTGTTCCATTGAGCTAGCCAATTAATCCAGATATCTAATAACATCCATGCATTGGTAAACAATTCGTAAAGATGTGGGAGAGTTTTTACATTTTTGAAGCAGCGTGAAGTTTTTGACTTTCCAATGATGAGGAGTTTTTCTGTCCCTCCAAGTTGCAACAAACAAGGGCATCAGCAGTCTCTCCATGAAGTTTCTTAAAGATTAGCCGATTGCTTTTATTTAACGACGAAACAATCTTTCAATTGCCTTAAAGCCCGTGTGGACTAATGACTTTGCAATTTCATCAGCCTTTTGAGATAAGAGAGGACCATTCACTGGAGAATTTCTGTTTCTAACATATTGAAACCGACTTAAAAGACCTTCTTCAACTTGAGCATCTTTTCAATTTAGCATACGCTTCCTGTTGTCCCTTCACTTGCAGCTTTCATATAATTGACTAATCAGTACAATCTGCAATTTTGGGCAGCAGTGCCCATTGGCTTAGAGGGAAATGAAATGTGGATATTATAAGCGGAGTGTTGATTTATCCAGAGTATGATGAGATGAAAAAGTAGAATTCGTGAACTACTTTGGAAAAAAGTGGCCATATTATGCGGTTTACTTCTTTTGACAAGGTTCACAAAGATTCAAATATACGAGGGTTGTACCAAAAGTAAGGTTCCCATATTATTTTACAAGTAGAAAACATTGTTTATTGTTATTAATTTATACATCGTTGAAAAGCTTACACTGTTGTCTATTTTTCAACATAGTCTCCATTTTTTTCGACACACTTTTGAAGACGGTGCTCCAGCTTTTGTATTCCTAAGTCGAAGAAGTCTCCCGCCAATCCGTTGAGGAAGCGTGTGCCGGAACCTTCAGGAATGCGTTCAACAAGTTCACGGACAGTGACCTTCCGATCTTTCAGCAGCTCACTGTTGATCTTCTGGGCAATCGAATCCGAAACCGGCGGTCTTCCACTCCGTTCTTCATCGTGAACTTCCGTGCGACCCTCAGCAAAAGCCCTGCACCATTTTCGGACGTGCTGAACGGACATGCACTTTTCACCATAAACCTCCGTCAGTTGCCGATGAATCTCCGCGGGCGGTAACTTCCTTGCTGCCAAGCGAACACTGAGCGCCGTAGCGAATCGCTCGAGAGTGCGGGAACCACTGCGCACGGCACTGTTGTCGGATTTAGCCTAGCACCTTCCCTCGAGGCTGTAGCTCATTGGGAACCTTACTTTTGGTACA
Source organism: Rhysida immarginata (assembly GCA_023313115.1). NCBI lineage: Eukaryota > Metazoa > Arthropoda > Chilopoda > Scolopendromorpha > Scolopendridae > Rhysida > Rhysida immarginata. The sequence goes on along the minus strand of JAHWFO010009537.1, from coordinate 1,973,368 downwards.
ACCCTCGTATCATTACCATTTTGATTGTAATGCTCTTATATTTTGCTTTAACCTCTCTCATCGTTCTGCTTCACCCTACATGGCCTACACAGCAAGCAGAACAATCGCCCTCAGCGGGATTCGAACCCGCGACTCGCTGGTATCGAGAGCGGAAATAGAGTGTGCCTTAACCCTCTCGGCCACCGAGCCGGCGAATTACAATTAAAATATACAAAAATAAGCATATCTAGATAAAACTATATGATATAGGTCTGCGGATTGAAATTTTCAGCAAGTATTTATGTGCTGTACATGTAGATAACGAAACATTACGTTAAGAAAACAACACGTGATCTACTGCAATGTATATGTATACAAAGAAAATTTACAATGCAAAAAAATCTGTTATTTTTTCTGAGTCTGCTTTCTGGAAACTGCTAAAATTCTTGTACGAATGTTACGAATTACAGTAAAACCTGTCTATAACGACCACCCAAGCAAAAGTGGTCGTTATATACAGGTGGTCGTTAGCACAGATTTTTCTATAATATAAAGTCAGAGAAGTTTGATTCTCTTTCTTGAATAAAAAGGCTTCAATTTTTCTAAACTCTAGTGCATCGGCAGTACTAGTTGGAGGAATAGCTGCTTCTCCCTCTTCCTCTTCACCATCAGATGGCAAACCTTCAGTGCTCCTTTCATTGGTGGAAGTTGCTGCAATGAAGTCTTCATCACACAGATGATGTGACGCTTCACAGTTCTCATCGTAAGCAATGTATTCGAGAATATCAGCTTCAGTTACTGACATTCCTATTTCTTTGAAGCATTCAATCAAATCGTTCATATCACTGTCATTACGGGAGCTAAACGTTTTTGGCTCAGTGTTGGCACTTAGATCCGCATTAGAAGTCGGTGGTAGACAATCAGATTTTACCCAGCAACGTGTGATGGCATCTGCCTTTAAGCTAGTCCAGGCAATATCGAGCATGTAAATGAAATCTTTCATAGTGATCTTCGGCAGTTGATTTCGGGTGTCGACGACAGCTATTACACGCATAAGCAATTGTTTTCGATAATTGCATTTTATGGACTGTATTACTCCAGCATCCAACGCCTGAAGAAAGCTTGTTATATTTGGGGGCAAATATACAGGAGTTATACGTTGCGTGCGTATTCCAAGATGACTTGTGGAATTATCCATTACGAGTGCAACTTTTCGGTCTGATTTAGATAGTTCTTTTTCCTACTGATCGATCCATCCCTGAAATATCCTAGAATACATTCATGAATTTCTTTGTGCAGCATAATCTACAGGCAAATCCTTTAAATGAACATTTTAGAAGCATCGAGGAGATTTGTACTTTCCAATTACATGTACCTCCTGAAAAGTTCAGTTATCGTACCACTTACAGTAGTTGCAGGAACACGATTATAAGCTTACATGCACAAGTGGACGTAGTTGTGTTGTTTATATCGAACTTAAAAGTGAAAGTTAAGTTGGGACCGGAAAATGCTGGTGACAGAATAGAGGGTGTGACAGATTCGAGGGTGACAAAAACGAGGGGGCACTGTAGTGTCTAGCTGATGCCAACAGATGAAAACAAACTTGCGCGCTCGCAATAACGCGGGAAAATATACCCATGCGTAATGGAAATCTCAAGCTAAACGGTTTGAAAATCATTACGTTGACAAAACTTCAGTGGTAATTATTAATAACAACCGGTGAATGTGATAAATTCCCATAAATTATTCACTTTAACCGGTTTATTTGGTTAGTATTAATAATAGCCGGTTATTATTTTATTAGGTAGCCATTGTTGCAAAATAAAATCGGATAGATGATTTAGACTAATTTTAGGATGCTGTACAACTTTCCAATTGACTTTTTTTTCTTCTATCTTTTACGGTTTTCATTATGCATTAAATTTGACCTTGAAATTAAACGGAAAGGTGAAAATTAAGATCTGTCTTAACAAGCCCACACTTGATTTGATAGGGATAATTTTTTCGAAATCTGGAAATTCCCATTAGTTATTGAGATATTGAGATTGGTGACGGACTTTTTGAACACCCTGCATAATGTTATATTTAGAATAACATAAATAACAAAGTTTTATTAATGAAATTATGAAATATAAAAAAGAGTTAATCAGCTCATCATATCCAAAAATATTCATATTTGGCATGCTTTTTGTTTATTTTTCTCTTGCAGCACAACGTCTTATACCATCTTCGTTGCTATAATATTCATTATATTTCATGGAAGAACAGGAGAAACACGTAAGAATCTTATTACACCATTCACGTTACCGGTGTCCAACTTTCTAGGAGTATGTTCCTAGCGACTAAATCAGCTCAAGTAAACTTTTTTTTTTTTTTAAAAGCTATGAGGTTATTTAAATTACACTGCCTACTTTCTCTGATGTTAACTTCTCCGAGAGCGAATGTATTCCCAAATGGATGTTAAAAGACATGCAATCAACAATCCATCTAGTGGTTTTCTACTACAATATCTACGTCAAAGTATAGAACGTAGGCTCAGAGAAAATGCATCATAGCAGGAGGGAACCATTTTGAACAGTTTCTGTAATATGCGTCTATATGTGGTCTACACGTTGTTGCTTTTTATTTTCAACAATGTTAAAACACGCATTTTCAACTGGTTTAAATTGAATCTCATTATTAGAAGCTTTAACAAAAAGCTAAACGTATTTGTAAGAATGAACGCTGGGTCTGTACGTTTATCCGGCCGACTACGTTTGAACGAATTAACTTGAAAACGGATTAACTTTTTCAAATTCTGTTTCAGAAATATGACCATCAAGGTCTTAGCTCGGCTGTATCAAGTTTTCAGGATTTTTCGTGGAATCCTTCAAGTCGAATTCACATGCTGTAACAGTGACCGTAAAGAATACCAAGATAATGGCATGTTATATAACAATCAATACAAGTACACTGTTACTTTCTGTTTATTTTTTAAGCATTGTTGACGTGAGCACGCGCACGCGACGATCGCTTTGTCGACGAACGACTGCTCAGTTGCTCACAATACATTGATAAATCCATTTCTGCTTCAAAGCTCCTCCTTGGAATGTTTACAATATTTTATTATTTTTCCCATTGTTAGGAACCTGCGGCATGTTCATTTACAACTGCAGTTCTCGACTTACGTTCTTAAGTCGCTACGAACAAGCCCCTAGAATATTTGACATCCGCTCGTTTACATTCCGTGTAATAATAATCAAAATGATATTTATAGATTTTATTTATGTTTATTCGTATGCGAATTACTGGATCTAGACTTTAAAAAATTCGATTTATTTATTAATAATTGCTTTTTCAAATTTCCTTACTAGGCAGCGATAGCCAAGAACAAGTGTGCAGTGAATGTACCACGAAAATCGAAGATGCTATTACTACCTACAAGGATCTTCTGAAAGAGTAAGACATTTTCTCTTACTCGTTATTGGCCTACCACTCTCTAAGAGTAAAGGCCTATGTGTTCGTTTCAGAAACTCAAAATTTGTTTTTGCTGAAATCAACTTTGCTGAAAAACTCATGATTTGAAAGATATGTTGATATTTTGAAAAAAAAATTTCCGTCTGTACATATGTCCGTATGAATGTAAGTATGTGACCCTTAGTGTATGTTTTTTGTCAATTGGTAAGCCTTTTTTAGAGATTTTTTTTTTTCTAAAAATTAAAAAATAGCTTAGCGTTCAAACCAGCGAACCGAACTGAATAACTTGACATGTATGGACTCCTCTCATTAAGGCGAATTTTTTTTTCTAAATAAAAACTGATTCAAGCTTAGATGGGTCCTTTAACTATGCATTGACGTATTTTTTTATGAAAATGGCCTGTTTAGAGAAATTAATTTTTTTTAAAAAAAAACAAGAAATGGCAAAAGCATTCATTTCAGCGCCCCAAAACGTTATGAACAGCTTCCTCTATAAACATTCAATTTTCTCTTTTGAATCCGTACCATCAACTCGTGGTAGACCTGTGCGAATGTTCCATTCGGCCATTCCAATTTATTTTATTTTATTTATTTATTTATTCATTATTATTTTTTATTTATTTATTTATTTATTTATTTTTTTTTTTACAAAAATTCGTACTTTGGGGGTTCCTAAAACTATGCATTGACGTATTTTTCATAGAAACGGGCTAATCTTTTTTAGAGAAAAAATTTTTTTTTGTAAAAATGAAAAAATGGCAGAAGCATTCATTTCAATGGCATAAACACAATAATAAAATCGGGCAAGTGCGAGTCGGATTCGCGCATTGAGGGTTCCGTACTACCATATAATATATTTACCAAAATATGCCAGATTCTGGAGGGTGTCGCACTGTGTTCTCGATTTCGGCTTTTTTACACATATAATCTATAATAGTTGAAGTGTCGAAATTTATTAAAAAAAAAAAATATGCATTTGTAACATTATTAGTTAGAAATCCGTCATGGTAATCCACCGCCTTCTTTTATCAAGTACAAACATTTAAACATTTATATATTTTTTTTTATTACATTTTTTTATTTTTTGTTACACAATCCGCCATAATAACACATATTCTGTGAAAATTTCAACTGGCTATCTATTACGTACGGAACCCTAAAAACGACATGAACGGACTCCTCTCATTGAGACGAACCTTTTTTGAAAAGAAACTGTTTGGCTGCGAAGAACCATTTTGGAGTAAAAAAGGTTTTAAGGACCCCCCCCCCCCAACAGAAAAAAAAAATTATTTTTTGAATCCGTGGTAGTCCTGTGCGAATATACCATTCCGCCATTCCAATTTATTTAATACCAAAGTATGAATTCAAGGTTCACAGTTAATAGTGCAGAGGGAAAATCAAAAAATTATATTTGAAGAAGAACTTGGAGAATATTTTTAGGTATCTTACATCCTAGACATCTACAGGGAATATTGTTTCATTTACCTCTCTGCTGATTTACTTTCGCCGATAGCTTGATGAAGCTTGTGAAGCAAACAGAATTTTTTTTTTTTTTTTGTGGAGAAAATTAACCTGCAAAAAAAAAATGGGAGAACACTCTAATCCAAAGAAAGATAGTTATAAATACCAGATACATATTTCGAAGGCCGTAAATAGCAGCGGTTAACAGTAAAAGTTAGATCGTTCGGCAAAATACGTCGTTAAAACAAATCTTTAAAATACTGTACATGTAACAAATCTTATTTCAACATTAAAAGAATACTTTGAAATGAATTGTTTTTGATAACGAGTTAAAAATCGTTAAACGCTATCATTTACTTATCATAGAAGTATCTTTTCACAAATGTGAAATCAAATTCATAAATAAGAAAAACAACTATAAATAGTTGAAGAAAACAAACAGGATAGTTACCAACTATAACTTCCAGACAATCAAAATAGAGGAAATACTTTTAACTAATTTATCACTAATAAATTACTAATATGAATTATTGTTAATAAATTTGTGGGAAGTGTTTTGCTTTATATTTATTGCTTGGATAATAACTGCTGAGGAATTGAATAATTTTAATAATGAATAATTAAATAAACCTCAACTACAAAAGCAGTATATTAAAATAAAAATAATAAGAGACTCGCATTTGACAACTAAAAAAATGATCAAAAAACTTCCTGGATATATAAAAAGCTATCAAATTAAATAACTATCAATTTCAAATTCAATATATTCATAAGGGAATGTACATTGAAGTGGCAAAAGTCATGGGAGCGTCGCATGCAGATTTTCAGGTGTCGTTTGCATCGCGTAAAAGATATAAAAATAGGCTACGTGGTAGCGTGCTGTCAATTCGATTATTAGCAGTCGTCTGAAACGTAACGTGATTATGGCTACACGTTAGCTTATAAAAGAGCATTTTCAGCGTTTGAACGCGGAATGATAGTTGGAGCTACACGCATGGATTATCCCATTTCTAAAGTGGTCGGCCATTCAACATTCCAGGAGGGCAATGCGCCAATTACTCGCGATTGTTTTGAGCATTCTGAACGATTCCAACGAATGAATTTGCCACCTAGCTTGCCAGACATGAACCCCGTCGAACATATTTGGGATATTGTCGAACGGTCTTCACTTGCAACACTCACGCAATTATGGGCGGCTATCTTCAGGACTTCTGCCGACTAGCAGAGTCCATGCCACGTCGAGTTGCTGCACTCCGCAAAAGGAGGTCCTACACGATATTGAATAGGCATTCAACGACTTTTGACACTTCAGTGTATGATTATAGCATTAATTTGCGTAAGGATATCAAAAACATAAGTTTTCAATTTAAAATCAAAACTATTGTCACTTGGTGAAAGCAGAGTCGGAACAAGATTTTAATTGAAAAAAATAAAGTTTTAATACTTAGTGGAAGCAGTGAAAAACAATACAGCATACATATTAAAAACAATACAGCAACAATAAAAGACAAAGTGTGGATAACAATATTAGTGCAATAGTGTAATACAAATAAACTCTTTAACTACAAAGTATTAAAGAGTTACTTTGCATTAAATATAGCATACAGTCGTGAAAACTCTAGCAAACTCTTATATCTAAATCCTTAACTACGTAAACAAACAGTACAGTTTAACGTAAGGCAATAATAAAGGCATTTTAAGTTCCACAATCTGTTTGAGAAAATTAGAATAAATCATGGCTATGGTTATTGGTTAGAAAATATAAATTTAAAGTCCCATGTATATTCATCGGATGCAAAACATAACAGAGCTTAAATTAATACTTAGGAGTCTCAATAACGTCGCACTCCCGGCAAAACACCTCTTGTGCTGAAATGCCGATTACTATGCCGATATGCTGGATTACTACGGGCCACAACTCAAAAACTTGAAACACATTCTCGTTGAGAAATAACTAGGACGGTCCGCTATTGATCACATAGCTTGAATCTCTAACGTAAAATATTAGAAATGGCAAACATATACACGGCGATAATGACATCCAGAATAGCGTTTGCAGATGAGGGATACTCGTTGGCACTTTCTACGGAAGAATAATAGAAACCACAGTATAGACCCAATTACGCAATTTCGTACTACATATATTACATGAAAGCAGGAGTTCTGGCATATAAAACTGATGAAGGTTCAATCCGCAATCAGGACGTTCACACAGAGAATACGCTTATCCACAAAATAATTAACACCAAAAAGCTCGAGAAATGAAGGAAATCGCTGTTCCTCCCGACGGCTTCATTGAAATATCCTTCCAGTGAAAACGGAAACACTCCATACAAAAATCTCTAGAATCTCACTCTCAACTCTAGTTCAGGGAACAGTCTTGCCCAGTCATTAATATATTTGTCGTTACCGTGAAATTCAACCAGGTAAATCTTAATAAGTCTATTACAAACGGACGTTTGATATAATGGAAGTCCGTTACCGTTAAGTTCTATCTCTACCTCCTTCTCGAAATACTCTCTTCTGTTGCTCTCGTTTCCAACGAGAAATCACACTATTCCATGAGAGGTATCTACGCATTGTAGCGGACTAACCCACCCCACTCCAAAATTTTCATAATTATTTACTTTTTCCCCCTTAAAAAATATTTGTTTTCCGTCTATTCCATTGATCAGAGATTTTATTTATTGAAAAAAAACAAACGAATATTGTAATTTCCGATCTTATTACCCAACGATTTAAGATGAAACTAAAGTTTACCGAAGGTTTTATTCTATTAAGCTTTTGAAATAACGAATTTTGAGTTAGGAGTTGATAATTGAAAAGAAATAAAATAAAATAAAGACTGCCAAATATTAAAGAACTGGCTGTGAGTTAATAATTGTTTAAAGTGCTGTTATTTTGTTGTGCCTTTCTTCATTGTTCCAATGTATTTTTGATAAAGGACAATGAACAATCGATTATTATCGATAATTAGTTTTTCGAAATCTCAAGTAGACAGTGACCTTCCTCTTGCTTTGAAGTTCAAGTGTGCAAAGTTTCATCAAGATCGGAATAAAACTGTCAATTTTTATTAAATACAAACCCCCAAACAAACAAACAGTCTTCCTTATACAGGGTGGATACAGCCCCCCTTTCTTTTATTTTTGTAACCAAAGCAGATATGTTAATTTTGATGAATCCAATGAATAGAAAGTTCTGGGTGGCCTATCCCATGGTGCACTTTTCATCATCCCAAATATGCAAATTAGGACACATTCAAATCCTATCTTAAAAACCGTAACAGATACAAGAAAAATTCCAATTGAAGACTTGTTCAGCATGAAATTCCGAACAAAACAAGAAAAAAGTTTCCAAAATCCGATGAACGATCACCAACAATCACAATTATTTGTAATTTACAAACAGACACAGTGCATAAATAATTTCACTCCAAAGTTAATGATAAATGATTTGTTGTCTTCTGTATGCTGACACATGCCTTTTATTTGCTTTTCCTCATCAAAGTGAATGTTATTATGGTAATTTTTGGTAATTTCTTGATTTGCATGTTGAACATTCAAATGTCTTTGTGAAGTGCTTAGGGAGGTAACTAAGAAATTCAACATGTGATTGTTGGTGATCCGTTCATCGGATTTTGGAAAAAAAATTTTGTTTTGTTCGGAATTCCATGCTGATTGTTCAATTGGAATTTTTCGTGTATCTGTTTCGGTTTTTAAAATAAGATTTGAATGTCCTAATTTGCATATTAATATAGATAGATTCATTATTAACCAGTTGAGAATACGCAAGCTTGCATTACCAAAACAACGAACCTTAAAAAAGTCCCTGGAAATTTTATTTTAATGTAGTATTTTTTATAAACTATTTTTTTACTAAAAAAGTTACCTTTATCGACTTCTTGCGTCACCATCACCAATGCAACACCACTGAACTAACAATAAAGGCACTGTTTATCGTTTTACGTACTCTTTATGATTGTGCTAATTCTTGATTGGAATCGCATGGAATGGTTATCTGGAATAGTTTTCAGAGCTGATTTATCTCAAGTTAATCAATTCGCAACAGTTTTTCCATCCCGAACAGTTGAAAGTGGAGTTGATCAACTGCAGGCATTGAATCTTGCTTTGCAGAGAACCGTTTATCGGATTTTGAAAAAAAAAATAAAATGCTCATTTGCTGAACAAAATGCTGAACTTTTGTATTTCTCTTATGATTGAAGAGATAGAATTTGCCATGTGTCCTAATTTGATCAATCTGACTGGTCCATCTGACCGATCACCCTCAATTGCAAATGATATGGGATATCTCCATTTTCTGCAGAGATGTAACAGACTTTTTGGTCACCCTGTATTTATTCGAGAGGCAGATGTGTTGACAAAACAATGTTTTTAAAAGGTTGAGCACGTTTAATCTTTAACAATTTTCATAAAATAACCACTTGAGAATGCATGATATTGCGATGTTAAAAGCGCAAGCCAATTAAAAACATCATATTGATAACTATACTTTGACCGCCATTTTAGACATGTTCCCGAATAGATAGGAGATGTGCGTCTGTTATAACTTTTACTTACTTTTTGGTACTCTATCCGAATCTGAAGTCAAAATCAAAAAATTTGAAAACAAAAATAGCAACAGAACGACCGACATCGCAAATTCTGTAATGATGTTTTTAAATCTTAGGTAATTAAATTAAGATGAAAATTGAAAACTAATTTCCTTGCATTTTTCATCTTACAGCTTTTTGCAATTGGTAAAATATTGTTTGCAATTGGTAAAATATTGTTTGCAATTGGTAAAATATTGTTTGCAATTGCTAAAATGTAGTTTGCAATTGCTAGAATGTAGTTTGCAATTGAAAAAATAATCTTTTCGAATGAAAACTACATTTAACCAATTGCAAACTACATTTTAGCAATTGCAAACTACATTTTACCAATTGCAAAAAGCTGTAATTCATTGTGAAAACATATTGTTAATTTTTTTTATGATCTGGAAATTTCAGAGACACAGCTATTGAAGCCACACTACCTCCGCCCATAGGAAATTGCTTGTTTTATGGTTCACGAGATATTGATTTAGTGGGAGAGGTATGCCCGACTAAGATAGAGGGAACGGATAACTGCTACAACCACAAAATACAATTCATCATGAGAAATCTCACAGGAAAGTGTAATACGGAGCTTCCTTTCAAGTAAGTCCATTTTCATCCATGAAGAACGATCCACTGGAAATCTATAGTTTAAGTCAACATAGTTAAAACCGATTAAAAGGAATGTGTATTCTTTCGAAATTCATTTACAGCTTTTTGCAATTGGTAAAATGTAGTTTGCAATTGAAAAAATAATCTTTTCAAATGAAAAAATAATCTTTTCAAAATAAAAAATGTGGTTTTCAAAATAGAAAATGTAGTTTTCAAATTGGAAAATAATAGACAAAAAATCATACAATTTAAATCAAAGAAACAAAATAATTTACATAATGAAATTAAAAATGCCTTCCTGTTACCCCCACTCTCCCTTACCGGTTATTACAGCTTTTTGCAATTGG
>JAHWFO010009537.1:1942125-1962819 GCA_023313115.1 Rhysida immarginata | reverse complement strand
ATTTGAAAAGATTATTTTTTCAATTGCAAACTACATTTTACCAATTGCAAAAAGCTGTAATACTAGATAAGAATATAATGTTACTATTTTCAAAATCGGAAATTGAATTTTTTTTCGTTTTATGCCCAACAAGACAACTTAGCGGCCGAGTGAACTTTCCAGTTCTCTCTGTTCCTCGAGTCGTAGGTTCGACTCCCGCCATGGGCAAGGAAGCTTCTGTTTCGGACATGTGTAAAGTTGATAGTCATGTGAACGGGTCCAAGTGATCTAGAAGTTGACAAAAGTGACGTTATGTTAGTCATAACGTGACTATGTAAATCAGTGACTACGTAATCACTGCCAATGAATTTTCCTCCAGCCTCTATTGCGGTATGTTTGCGTACGCTCTTATAATGCAAAAAAAAAAACAAAACAGATCCCCTTTTTCCGCACTTAAACCTTTTCCGATTGTTACTTGCTTAACATGAACAATACAAACTCTCGAATTGAATAAGCTGTACAGTGTGTCCAGCTGTAGATGGTGGGGTTTCAGGCTCCTATGAAATCCAACAAAACAAAAGGAAGCGATGACACTAAGACTGCATTTAAGAGCTTCTTAAACTTCTTGAGAAATGTGGAGACGATGTGCAAGGCGAACGCAAGTCTGTCGGTCAGTTTGTGAACTATTCAATTGTGTTCTTTGGCTTGCGAGATTTGAATCAGGCTTCCAGATTCGTTTTCAGGTTTTCAGGTAAACGATATTGAGGACTTTAAAGGAAAAAAGTCTGCGAAGTTCTTGCATCGGGCACATCACATATGCTTAGTCATGTGTAGAAGAGCTGGAGTTTTGTGTAGATGTGTACAGGGCAACAAACAGAAGACACACTGTACAAAATATACCTTCATCCATTAATTTTTATTCCTGGTTACATGATTACGAAGCGAAAACTTTATCCGTCTGGCAACTTCTTGACGGTATCTGGTCGTCGTCGTCCATAATATGGTGCCATCGAAGTGCACCCTCTATCAGACTAAACAAGGAATAGTCAAACTATATGAGAATGGGATCTAATTAATGTTTCTGGTGGACCTAAACGATATTTATAATCCAATGTCTTGTGCAATTGGTTCGCCGTCAGAGCCGTCGCCATCTCAGACTGGTTTTAGCAGTATCAGTTTGCCCCAACGCCTAATTATACAAACTTCAATATTGCAATTATATACTTTTCTAAAAATTTTCAAATTGTTTGTAAATACCCAATTGCAGCAGATTAGACAGGTGTTTGGTACGATGTCCTTGCATCGGAAGACAGAATTCGAAAATGCGTTCACTTTTAAATCCTTTAACTTTTTCATGAGCAACAACCACATAATATTTTGATATGTCACGAACGTTGACACGGGTTGCGTTTTGCACAAACATTATCAGTGTTTGATACATTGGAGGTGGTTTGTAATTCGACATAAAACTTTATAAAATTAAATAGAAACTATTTTATCTTTTCAAAGAGAATTGTGTTCAAATGATTAATTTTTTTTCCCATTTTGAAGTCCAGCAGAACTTCTGAAAGTCGTACAAAAAAAAGCCGATCCTGGAATCATGTGTAAGAGTACAAACGAACCTGCGATTGACCCCGCATTGCAGGCAGAGGGTGTGAAGGCCCTACCGGAAATTAATCCGGCCAATTATGCAAAGTTATTGGAATGCAAACCCATGATTCCAAAGCTTGGAAAGCAAACAAAAAAGACCGTCTCGGGAGGTATAGCTTTCAGCATAGCTGGTATGAAAATAATAATCAATATAGAATCCTGTGGCGACCAAGCTGCAATAAAGAAGGTAAGCACGTATCTTCTTAATAATGTAACTTTTTTCTGGCTTATGTAGAGGGTGGCCCAAAAATAACTTACTCACTTTGAGAGCTGATAACGGTTTTATTAATGAACAGGATATTATGACATAATGCGGAAATGTTTCCAATCATAAAATATGCAAATTAGTTTAAATAGTTTTTTTGGCCGCTAGAGTGTGTAGCTATTGGCTATGGGGATTTCTAAACAGCAGGGTTTATCCTACCAGATCATCAACTTTCTGTGACCTGAAAGACTCCATCAGTAAAGAGATAGCTGAAATCTCACAGCTAATGTTGCAATCTGCCGTTTTCAATATCGTTAACCGCTTAAATTTGGTGATAGAAGAGAAAGGTAGGCATATCCAGCAGGTTATCCAATGAAAAATGGAAATCCCTTATGTGCATATTTTATGATTGGAAACATGACGATGAAGCCTTGTGACGATGTGAACATATTAAAATAACATTATAATCTGCAGTTAGTAAAGTTATTTTTGGGCCATCCCGCATTTTTATATCTTACTTTGAGGGACAATCAGAGAAAATGGTTCCAGGTTCTGTAAAGTGAAAGTGAGTTCTCGTACGAGTGGCATATGTACGGCGCTAGTAGCCTATTCCAGGCAGCTGTGTGATTCTTGTGACGAACGAGAGAGGTACAGTGATATTTTTCATTGAAATCGTCGTCTCATGTCGAAGTGAAATCCGTGATAGAACTTTTGTAGGCGAAGAATATGTTAAGCAACCGAAATCTATCGTCTACATGTTTCGAAATGCTTCAAATTGTTCATGAAATAATCACCAGAGTCCTCCACTACCATTTTTGTTTTTACCATTTAGCGATCTTATTCGTAATGGACGAATAGGAGGTATCGCGATATGCGGCTTCCTTACAGTGCTCAAGCTCTACCCATGCGCAATAGAAATTTTTTTCTCCTTCCTGTGGGCAGTGTCTCTCTCTTCGTAGTACATCCAAATACAGTTTTCTTTTTCTATTTTCAGAAGGTGAAGGGAATGGATGAAAGTTGACGTTTTATCCATGGAAACATGACTAAGTTTTTCTTTTTTCTAGTATCCGAATTTTATCTATGAGTTACGCACTGACAATTAAACATATTTCAAACGTAATAGCAGAACAGCATGGGCTACGCCTCCATTTTGAAATTCTGCCCACAATCACGTCATTAACTGCACACGGCGCATGCGCTGCGCATGAGCCGTCTGCTCTGAGGAGTGGGTTAGACAGGGAAGCCGCATATCGCGATACCTCTTATTGCCCAAGTATCCATCAAGAATGAGCTCAACTGTAACTTAAAATGTTTTATATTCTAAATTAAAAATCCCTATTTTCACAAAATAAATTTTCAATACATCAAATTTGGTTAAATGAATGAAGAGCCATAATCGTTTAGTAATCTACGCATGCGCGGTAGCCACAATTCTATTGAAACTTCGGGTATATACCGATTATGAACCTGCCAAATTGAAAATAATGAACTTCGTCCTCAGAATGTTTGTAATGATTTTTCACTGCATATTCGTTGAAGAGAAATAAATTATTTTCAGCGAGACTACCACGCTGTTCGCCATAGACGACAATGCTGCTAATCTATAAAGTGCACGAAAATATTCGAATATCACCAATAACTTCGATTTTTAATCGTACGAGTATATAACTTAGCATCAGGCTACTACGTTTTAATTTGTTTTCTTATATGTATCGAAAAACCCTGAAAGAATATTTTAAAGTAGGTTTTAAGTTAAACAACAGGAGAATCGTGCTCGGCATACCCCCTCCCCCATCCCATATATCGCGTGACTTGACTGAAAAATCTGTTACACCCCTCCTACCTATGCAGAAAATGGAGATATCCCAAAATTGTTGCAGCCAATAAACAGGAAGTCGTGGGTGAGTTATCGATTGGTGACCTGCCGATGACCTGATTATGCAAATTAGGACAAACAAAATTTATCTCATGATCCGTTGTAGATAGGGATCAATTTCCAATAACAAAGGCTTAGGTCCTTACGCCTTCATTAAAAAAAAAGCCAGGTCAAAGGACGTCGGATCGTTTTAGACCTAGGGTTATATACAGATGGCTAAAAAGCAAGCAAATTTTATTAATGCAGGGTGACTCAAGTGTCACTGGACATAGCTTATTTCGAAAATGGTGTGTAAAATGAACGATGTGACCATGCTAGCACGGAATAGGATAGGTGCTCTATCTTTTGGGACGGTTTTGGTATTTAGCCGCCATCTTGAAATCCGCCATTTTGGGTTAAGATTCATTTTCTTAAATGGGAAGGGAGTCATGTGACATATCAAATAACACTAGTTTTTTCCTCAGGAGTTTCCTGCAATCGGATTTTAGTTATCTGATGCGGTTCACAAGTTATTAACAAAAACTTTGACAATGTACTATTGTAGTCTGTTGCAGAATATGTACTATTGGAGATAGCACTAATGCAGGAGGAGAGGATTGAGCTGATCCTGATGTCCGGGGAACGCCTCTACCATAACATTGCTACTGATTTCAACGCCCGGCACCCCGAAAGAGAACCAATCGCGCATATGTGATATCACATTTCAGATACTGAGACTGTTGTAGATAAAGCTCGTACAGGCCGGCCAAAAACATCAACCGATGAGGGACCCACAACAATGGTGTTGGCAGCATTTGCAAAAGAGTTCACAACACAGCGGAAGACGTCTTGCAGCTGAGTGTGGACTCAGCTAATCATCCATAGCACGGATTCTGTGTACCAACAAGTGGCATCCATTCAAAGTTCAGATACAGCAAAAACTATCCGAGGATGATCTGGGCTCTGGACAGCTATAGGCTGGATCATTCATTTGCACATAACATTGTGTTCAGTGATGAGGCAAATTTTTATGTCCATGGTGAGGTGACCTCGTTGGGTAGATCTATTCATAGTCGTTGGTGATTCCAAAGTTATTGTGTGGTGCGAGATTTGGGGCATCCGTTTAATTGGATCAATATTCATAGGCGGTATCCGAAATGCTGATGAATACCTATTCTTAAAGTAGTTAATTGTGTTTCCGTCACTTTTGACTGAAGATGGCAGTTTCCCAAGTTTCTTTCCGCAGGATAGTGCACCACCATAATACGGACGTAATGGATGGATGGGCAATGACCTGGTCATTAGATTGGCTGGCGGGGTCCTGTGGAGTGGCCACCATGTTCTCTAGACCTCTTATCTCTAGATTTTGACTTGTGGGGCTACTTGAAGAAACAACTTGTGTATGCTGTGAATATCCTAAGCAAACGTCACCTTCAGCAACGGATCCTACAGGCCTGTGGCTGCATTACTTTCGAGGTTCTTGTGTGCGAGCATAATGAATGGATAAAGCGTTTTGAGCTCTGTATCCAGCAGCACGGACAACAGATTGAACACATTCTTTAGCTGCTGCAACCCAGTTTTTGGCGTGTGGTATTCTTTGATCAGAAGACCATGCGAACAGCTGATGAAAGTTATGAACAGCAAAAGAGTAAAAGTCGTAATAACGTATACTAACTTTATGGCCTCTTTTTGAGAATTTTTAAGCACGGGAACCTTATTTTAGTGTACAAAAAGTGGAAGATGGATGAAAGTGGAAAAAAGCAAGGAATGATACGATGAATTCTTTCTTCCTAAGAATAGCAGCACAAAAAAAATCTAAAAAATTGACCAAATTTTATAGCCCCTCCATTGACACCTCTTAAAATTTCTGCAAAGAAAAGTGAAATGCAACATGCTGAACAAATGTGGAATTCATATTGCATTCATTCAAGAAGAGTTCACGTTTAAGATAACATCAAGTGGGGACATTGTGCATTTTATTCTTTTAAAAGTTAAGACACAAAGAAAAAGCTTAGAAGTGTTACAGTACCTCTACATGTTTCTTATTTTAACATGTGAAGATCTTATTAGAGTCATTCTCAAAAGTATAAGTCCATTCCTGAAGTTGTGCTTTATGCAACAATGACTACTTGGAATGACGTTTACATTATTTTATGGATAAAAGGGTCTTTTTTAAGGAATCCACAAAACACTTCAGGCAAAAATACAGCTTTATTGCTTAACAATGCATGAAAACTGAAAATAGTAGCTGTTCATAAGTATAAGTCCATCCTTAGAACTCGTAGATTACACCCACAAAGAAATGGGATTAATCTTTGTTGTACCTCCATTTTGTTGGCTCATACTTTGTTGTACCTCCATTTTTAGAAATAACAGAAAAAATTCGATTTGGCATTGATTCAACTAATTTTAACAAAACATCGCATGCGATCTTTTCTATTGTATTTTTAAGTTCAGCAATTGTTGCAAACTGCTTTCCTTATCTGTATACAACCCTGGAAAAAATTACCCACAGGTTTTCTACGGGGTTCAAGTCCGAGGAGCAAGCTGGCCACTTCAGAACTGTGATGCTGTTTTCTGTAAACCTTTGCTTCATGGCTCTTGATGTGTGGCAGGGGGCGTTATCTTGCTGGAAGTTGAAGTTTTTACCCCCCAATACTTCACCATATCTGCAGAGTCCATCCTGCCACTGACAAACACACAGTCCGTTTTGCCCTGCGCTGAAAAAACACCCCAATTCATTACCGAACCTCCACCCATTTGGCGACTCATTTGCACTTGCTTTTCTGCTCTCAAATCATGCCAGTAATATCGTGTACCAGCTGGCCCATCAAGATTAAACTTTTTCTCGTCCGAGAAAATCACTGAAAACCATTGATGGTCCCAAGACATGGTTTTCTTTGCAAATGCAACTCTGGTAGCCTTGTGTCGTTGGTTAAGAGGTGATGCTCTATTTATCTTGCAATATTTGACGTGTTCAGCATTGTTGAGAACACGTGTGATGGTTGATGTCGACTGTGGATTGTCCAGAGCAGACCCGATATTCCTCGCTGTCATTTTTTCCTTGGTTGCAAGAACACAAACCCGACGTTTGATTCGTGGTGACCAAGAATGAGATCTTCCTGGTCGAGGTCCGTGTAAAGCCTGGTATTCATAACAAAATTTCCGTCAAGGACATTCCGTCACGGGAATACTGTGCAGCTCGAGGTCCAAGGAAAAAAAAATTGGGAATAGCTCGACAGGATATTCCTTTGCCTTAATCTTTGTTGGTATTCACGATTCCCTTGCCTTAAATATCCTTGCTCCCATGATCCATTACTGCAGCCAACATGGACTCCTCAGTCTCTCGCTGCTGCTATCCCACAATGCACCACCCGTAATGTTCCGTGCAGGAAAGAAATGACTTTTAGAATGACTTCTATCCGTGCTTGTGGTCAGCGGAAAGAAATGATTTTAAGGCACCGGACAAATTACGGCAACGGAAAGAATTGTTATGAATACCACTTTCGGTAAAATTTTTCCGTCGCCTTAAAATTCGAGTTTCCTTAACGGAAACGTGTTATGAATACCAGGCTTAAATGCCAAATCTTATGCACTTCAGTTTCATCAAGCTGTGGTCCTCTAGGCATAGCTGTTTGACAAAATAAATCCCAGGAATAGACACTACTGTTCAGTATGTGGTTAACTTCTGTTTATATCATTTGCATTTTATCAGAATAGGGAGAATTCATTATTTTTAGGGGTGGACTTATGAACATGCTGTTTTTTAGGTTTTTATCAAGTATTAATGAACCGACTGAAATTCTTGGCTGAAACTTTTTGTAATTCCTTAAAAACGATCCATCAACACAAACAGGTTATGTTGATAAACTACCGTTTTTAGGGGTGGACTTATACTTTTGAATATGACTGTACAGTTATACTTATAATGTGTATTTGTTAAATAAAAAAAAAATTAAATAAAATTACTTAGATTAAAATGTGACTTTCAATTAAAATTTCTATTATGGCAGGTTGAATTGCCCGACCCTAGAGGTTATACAGGATCGGAGGAGTGCCTTACATCGGAAGACGAAAGTTTTATGGCCCCGTGCAACTGCTTGATGAAGTCAAGAGTTCTGCAGAATATATTTGTCGCTGCCGGTCTTGGCTTGGTACCCTGTACGGCTGCATCCGTGTACTCGGGGACTTCACTGGAGGAGTCATTGACTTGCAACGATATTATAAACCAATAAAGTTATTAATGTTCCAGATAAAAGATATTTAGATATTAATTAATATTTCCATGTTGTATATAAAATGAATAAAGAAGACACGTTAAAATCTTATAGTATTGTTATGTTAATTTCAATAATTTTTTCGGTGATTCTGTAATTTTGTAATGATTCATTCCACATGTTTACGCGCAGATTTTGTGAAATCGCACAATTCACGAAATGCGCAACTTTTTGCTCATTCCATGAATTGTACGGTACCCTTGCACAGATCGTGAATATGCACAACGATTTCCGCTCATTTCATGCATTGTACAGCTACAGAGAAATAACTTGTAATTTCTCTTGTTTACTCACCTCTGTTATTCTACCTGTTGTTGCTGTACAGTGCTTTATTATGTAAATTCTTACTGCAATTTTATATAATTTTACATCAGAGTTTCAAAAGATGCTCCTGCAAGACACGTTGTTTTAATAAAAAATGTAATTTTTTAAAAAAAATCAAATTCTTTGAAACACTTCATGTCATCCAAATAAATCGTGCAAATCATTAAGAATATCCAAAATGTTTTTTCTTTTTTAGTTTTTAACCGCGAAATAAAAAAATTGTTAATTACAAATAGAACAGACTATTTTATTATCAAGTTAATTGATACTGGAAAAATAGAAAAATTTTATAAATGAGAGGAAATTTTTGTGTATTAAAAGTTTCTGAATTAAAACTACTTTTTACACAAGTTATGAAATGTGCACAGCGGTTTCTACTCTTTTTTACATTGTATAATATTGGCAATGTAATTAAGTTTTTCAAAAATAGGGGATTGCGCCCCCAGACCCCCTTCTCACTAATTGATACATTCGCCTTATTTTACTATTTACAGTGAAAAGATGTGAAGAAATAACTGCACCTGCTCTATGTCTTTTCATTAACGGCTTAGGCTTGTCATTTCTCAAAATTACAGATTTAAATATTAATATTCTAAATTTTTAAAGAAATATCAAAATTGATTTTTATACAAAGTATTAAAATATAAAATGTTTTTAAATGCTTATATATTTTCAAAATATATAATTAAATTGTGTAACTATAAAAATTTTTACTTAGAAATCTTCAAAATATTTTTGTCAAATAAAAAATTGATTCACAATAAATATAAATGGTACGAAACTTTATTATTATTATTATTATTATTATTTATTTAATACTTTATTATTAAGTACTTTTCCAAGTCTGCATCCCATTGGGATAAGAAAATAAAATGCGTCCAAGTTAATTTGGCACTTCAGTTTGGCGGCGCATTAAATACCGAGAAATTAAAAGTCTAGCATGTAACTTCTGATTGCTACAGTGCGTACGTTTATACTCCATTATGCTAAATCTTAGCTGCTCAGGAAATCTGTTCCAAAAGTTAACAGTATTATGCGGAAAAAATTGCTAACCTAGCAGACACAATCATGGGAGATATCAGTTTTAATGTGTGACATTCGACCACATAATGTCAGGTCAAGAACCTACCTTCATCTGTTCTTGGTCAGGTATATTGTGTGACATTCGATCTGAAGAAGACTTTTTGAGCCAGGTTAAACCGAAATGTATCTCTAATATGTTATCTGTTATAGATATTTTAGAAGTATTTAATGGATAACATATAGATTTTATTAGAAGAATATTTTTGATATTTCTTTGCAGTTTAGAGTACTGAATTTTAAACTTGTAAATCTGCGGAATATTTGATCGTTTAATGCTTTTTTTAAGAAAAATAAAACTTTTAAAATTATTTTTTTGTGTCACATTCAATTATAAAACATAATTTTATATAAATTTTATCAGTTAATTTTTTTAATTTGCGAAGTAAACGAATCTTTTTATTTCTTATTTTATCAGCTCTGTCAGATATATCACGAAGGGAGACGATTGTACACGCTCATGCCCACGGGCGGACTGGCAGTAATGGGAAAAATCGGCGAAAGCGGCCCTCATGGCAGCCCAAAGTAAAGCCACCATCCAGGCTATCCGACCGGCCCACCAGGATTTTTCCCGGTGTCCCGGTGGGCCAGTCCGCCCATGCTCATGCCTTTGTGTATTTGTGTAGAAATGTCAAGTAAATTATCACAGACGAATGTAAAACTGTTCCTCTCCATATTATTTGAAAATTTTTAATGGGTATACGGCTTTTTAACGCCTTATGCAATGCTCTGAAACCACTATCGCCTGCGTATCGATAAGCAAGACGCCATGTTTATTCGAGCTCCAATCCATTTCGCCAACGAGCTTCCCTGTAATTATGTTTCTTCTTGTGTGCTGTAACAGTAGGTTATCTGAAACTGCACAATACATGAAATGAGCAGAAATCGTTCTGCACATTTCACAAACTGTGCAAGGGTAGGCCTATTGCGCAATCTGCGTGTAACATATGACCTATGTTCATATAACATTTTTTGCTCAACCCGACTTCCACAACAAAATGCCGGACTTAGTTACACTCATTGTGAATAACTCTAGGCATACAGTATTTATGATTAAACTGACAATGCTCAGAGTTATCTATAGCTCGATCTCACAAACGGAAAGTCACCAAATTTGGTAGGGCAGCTATTGGCAAGGGAAGAAGGATTCCGCTGATTTTGGGAGTCAAATTTGTAGTTCCAAACGTTGCCGATAGGGGAAAAGGTGGTGCTGGTGTAGTCTACAGAGCCGAGAATTTGCAAGAAACGCAGGTAAAAATTCATAATGCAAATTCTCGACTATGTAGGTGACAACTTCTGCTTCTACGCTGTCTACTAAGGGTACCTCCTGACAGTATATTAATGGTCTTGCGCGGTGCTCATGTGACTTAAGCCAGCCACAGTTTACAGCATTCCGCACATTCCTCTTTTCCCTCAGCATCTTTATCTAAGGGCTGTTGGCTCAGCAAAGTCATTCCTTTTTGCTAGGCTGAGCTTTAGCTGACCTAATTGTGACGTCACATAAATTAATTGTTGAAATCATTAGTTTAATGAATAAATTAATTTTTAAAAAGTTATGATTCAGCAAAATGCCAAAAATCGTTCCTTTTTAGCAATGAAAAACATTTAAATGAGCATGCGCGAAGCTAAAATCAACTCATCAACTAAGCTGAAGACGTGATTAAAGTGATTGTTCTCCAACTTTGGTCATCCGTTTCCAAGGTTGCATATAGAAAGATACTTAAGAGCTGCGCTGTCCCTTCTAAAGATGATTTCATCAGTCAAGTGTGCTTTGAATTAAAACTGCCAACATTCTATTCCTTCAGAATAATTGCCAATTTTAAGAAAATTGTAAGAGCGTTATTGATACCATCGCCTCCTGGCCACTTCATTTTCAAATGATTAGTTACACCAGTAGAAAAACACGTTATCTTTCTACGTGGTGTAAAAGAAGAAAATGTCCATATGGAATATTGATTGGTATTCCCCCAGGTGAATTAAAATCATTGAATAATCCGTGTATTCATATAACATGTAAAGAATAAATCAGAGTTCACTAGAAATTCACACTGAACACGTGTTGCGCACAAAATCCATCTAGAGCAGGCTTGATGCGCCCACTGATCACAAGTGCAGTGGTACCACAATTCACTATTTCGCCCAAAATCCGCACAAATGCAGCATATATCAACTCCCCGATCATCTTCATGCTCCACATTATTGTATTGATTTTTCATCTGCATCAGACCGACCGTCTGCCATTATCCCAAGAGCAAACAATATTTGTAGACATAAAGACAAAATAAAATAAATGTGCAATTAAACATTACACACATCATAGAAGAGTTTTTGGTATATAAAAAAAATCATTTCAAACGCAAGTGAAATTAGTAAAATTGTCGTTAAGACAAGTTAATTTCTTAGAAGGAAGGACGTTGAATACAACTTGACGTAGATAATGCATAGGCTGGAGTGTTTCTACTACAAAGCAGATGCGAGATACTCTGGTGATCGGCTTTACCCACTAACAGTTATTACCCCATTTCTCCCCTACTGTTAAAATATTTGTAGATATTTGAAGATCTACGAAAAATAAAAACACCAAAACAGAAAAATTTACATATCAGTAATTAAAATAGATATCAAGAGCCAATTTTCTCTCACAATGGGTTTAGATTCCTCCTTCAACGCTTTCCATACGTTACAAGGGGGAAAGAGCAATTTAATGACGTAAACTGGACAGCTACTAAAGAAGAAAAAGAATGCTATTTTAGGAAGTAGAGTTTATTACAGAAATGCTTAATTAAAACATCCAAATAACCTTGTTAAACTTAAGTATATATTATTCCGGCATTGGTGGGTAAATTAAGAGTACCTGTAATTTAAAAATAGGAAGTGCAAAAGTTCAATTTAAGGGCAAAAGATGAAACCGATTTAACGCTGAAGAGTAAACATAATATAAAACATTATTTCCGCATTTTTTCCATGACTCTCATTTATTTTAAACTGACATTTTACATTCAACAACAACAACAACAACAAAAATAATAAGAATAAGCACTGCTATGGTGTTTTTTCTTTCACGGCCGCTTACATCATCAACTGATTGCACGTCAGTGTTGATAACAAATCTTTGTCTTGGTTGATTCTTTCGCCTCCTAAGCAAGGAATGACGTTCATCGCCATTGCTACCAGCATTTGATCCAAGAATCCTGTCTTGCAGAAACATTCGCACGGTGCCATGAACGATGGGTCGACGTCGGAGGCACAAGTGAAACGGCCCTTGATCTTGATTGAAGTGTCCGGTATTAACTAGCAATAAAAGAAATGAAATCGATCATTTTATAAAATTATTTCCAGATATTTATTTATTTAACGATTAGTTATACAACAATACCCCATGTATGGTCCATGACCGACGAGCTAGACCCCGGGGGTATTACATTAATTAAATGAAACATCAATAGTGGTTAGTAGCCAACTAAAACCAATAAGTAGGTTAGTACTTAAATTAAACAAGCAAGAAGGGCCACAAAACATAGTGTAGAGCCCTGACAAATGATCCTTGGTAATTGTAATCAAAAACAGACTAAACATGTCATTTATAGTTTCAAATCAATACATATGAGTTAACAGTGTAAGCATAACAAAACAAAGTAATAATAAAATAGAACAGAAACTAAATACAATAAAAAACAAATAAAACAAAAACTAAATTAAAGATAGGATGAAATAGGCGGTACAGAAAGACACTGACAAGAGAGAACAGGAGCAATTACCTCCCATTAAACACTAAACAACAAAATCAAGATAATCCAGCCGATCGAAGCAAAGACCTATCAAAATAAGCAAAGTTAGTGTTAGTACAAAAAAACTTAGGACTGTATAAAGATTTGGGTACAAATTAAGATGTAGAGGTATACCAGTTCGAGATAATATCATTCAAGCGAGATGAGATAAAGAATTTGGTAGTAAAGATAACATGATAAACCTCTTTAGGGCTTTCTTAAAGATAGTAAAAGGTACCAGAGTGCGGATAGTCGATGGTATTGCTGCCCAAAACTTAACTCCTGTAATAGATAAACATCTACTCCGGTAATTCAAATGAGACATAGGTAGATGGATGTCCTTAGCCCGTCTAGTCGAGTATGCAAGTCTTTCTTTAATAATAATTTTGTTTATTTTTGAGTAACATATTTGATTTCAAAAATTACTTCTCTAAACCGGTATCCGCAAGGAATGAGAAAATTGTTTACATTAAATTATTCAATTTCGTTCATAATTTCCTCTCTCTAGCATACAAAGGGTAACATGCTTCAGTGATGAAAAATTTGGTCTTTGAAATTTTGATGTTTCTGTAATTGGGTACTACGTACTAAAACCGTTATACGTACATCATAAAAGATCGTTGACCCTACAACCTTAAATATAAAGCTTTTTTTATCTTCATAAGATCATTTAAAATTTGTAGATCATTTAATTTTATCAATCTCATACATATGAAATAAACCAAAGTTTTTAATGAAAATTCGGTTGTAGCTCAATCGTCATGCGCGAGAGCGAAGATTAGTGGTCAAATGTATGGATAACATTGAGGATTTTAGAGTAGGCAAAGAAATCATCTCGGATCATCAATCGATTATCTTGGACCTCAGGGATGCAATGGCAGGAGAAAAATATGGGGAAGAAGGAAAGAGGCATGTGGGTAAGAATTCCTGAAGTGGGCCCCCTCAAAAACAAACATGTCGTTAAATTTAAAACTTTAATTATAATTTGGTAATACCTAATGGAGTATTAAAATTCCCAAAATACTTTTGAAAAATTTGCATTTGTTAAAAAATTATAAACAAAATATTTTTGTTTAAAAACTCATATCTCAAGCTAATTTTATCAAATTTCTTTGAAATTTTAAAGATACCAAGTAAAACGTATTTATTTCAGAACAAAACATAAAAGAATAAGAAAAATTTAATAAAAAAATGAATATTTTTTAATGTTCTCAATCGATTTCAACAATTTTGAAAAAACACATATAATCTGTATTTATGAACAATGTAGAATTTGAAAAAAAAAAAAAATTGGCGATCTCTGTTTTTACGCGAATGCCATCAATTTTTGTCAAGCTATTCAATCGTACCAGTGTGCTGGGCTGTAAAGCAAGAATCATAGCAAGTGCTTAAAACAGTTACTATACAGGGAAGCTGTTCGCAGAAGAAATCATTTCATGCTCGGGATTTTGGAACAATAAAGGCATCAGGTGAAAGCTGAGATTTCTATCCTTTGCAGAAACATTTGCATTTAACTGAATAAACGAAAGTTGATAACCATAAAGCGTTTCTTCATTCAAATAATTTAACCCTGTAATAAACATTCGGTTTTACATAAGCGTATTACAAGAGTCGTTCAAGATTGACCCAGACTTTTATTTTTACAGACAGGGTTTGCTTTAAGGAGATTAATTATTGAGTCCCCTGGACCCCATGTATTTCAGTTATTGGGTCCCCTCTTATTTATTTAGCGTACTCTTTCAAAAAAAAACACGTTCATTACTAATATTTTCTTCTACTCTTTCAATGCCGGTTGAATTATTACTAGTAACCGAAGGTGAATCGAATGAAACTTTTCCTTGACTAAAAAGTCCGTTATTACAAGTCTTGCTGTCAGGAATTTCACTTTCACTCTGCTTTTATGTCGAAAAACCTTGGTTATGATGTCGGTGATCACATGTTACATCTTAGCCAATTAACAATTAAAAATCGCACTAATCATTGGGAATTTTACAAGTTAACTTGACCAGACAAGAAATCCGTGATATAAATTTAGCGTCTTCCCGGACGCTTAAAAATTTCAAAATAGCGTCCAACAGATAAGTATTAGCGTAATTTACGCTAAATTTAGCGTTAACGTAAACCCTGTACAGAGGAAATATGTAATGTCCGACAAGAACCAAATTGGGTCAGTTTTTCAATATATTTC
This sequence comes from Rhysida immarginata, assembly GCA_023313115.1. Lineage (NCBI taxonomy): Eukaryota > Metazoa > Arthropoda > Chilopoda > Scolopendromorpha > Scolopendridae > Rhysida > Rhysida immarginata. Next base: position 1,947,494 of record JAHWFO010009537.1, on the reverse strand, counting down.
CTATGTGCATCCAGGCACTTTTGTCATCGTTGTGGCAAATGTCTGATACCTTTGGCATAGAAAGAATTGGGCTGCTGTCATAGCCAATTGTCAAGACAGCTTTCTGCAGCCTTTCATCTGTCTTGAACTTCTGCCTCCCTACAGAAGCTCTTTAAGGAGCCCAAACAAACAATCAGCAGGAACTAGGTCTGGACTATAAGGGGCATGAGGCAATACCTCTCAGTCCATTTTGGCAAGCGTTTCTGCTGTCAAATTCATGGAGAAGAATGACATTTCCGGACAACATCCCGGATCTTTTCTTGTGAATGGCGTTGCGTACCGCACCCTGAAGCAATTTGCTGTAATATTGGGTGTTCATTGTGATACCTTATTCAAACATGGCTCGCTCAACGGGTGCTCTATTCACTGCTGTGACTGCAGTCGGACGAACGTGTCCATGAATTGCATTTTTCACCATCTCTCGTTCTCCGCCAAACTGATTACACCAATTGTGCTTGAACCCTTCTCAAAATCCCAGGAATTTTACGTTCTCCTTCTCAAGAAATTTTTTTAGGTAACGTTCCCTGAAAAGTGTAATGTGCTAGAGTTATTTCTCGATTTTATATGCGCCAAAGTCTGGGTCAACCTTGAACGGCCTTGTAGATTAAAATTTGTTATCATGGGAATCTGTTTATGTGTTATTAAGGCAATTAATAAGTACTTAGGCCGCCTTTTGCTTGCATGACAGCGGCATTGGTTTTTGGTAGAATAACTACGGTCCGATTCCCATCCACGAATAAGAGTAATATGCCATTTATGGAGCTTCTGGAGAAAAATCATTCACCAGCTGGCACCATCACAAACACGTCCATTATCAATAGAACAGCTGTCCAACTGTCTCAGTCCAGGAACGATGGGAAACATACCAGTTCAAACGGCACTTCGCTTTCACAGTAATTATGTGTGGTGTGGGCAGCTGCTCTATCTTAGTAAGTCTCTGCAACTCTCTGCGGATAAATCTGTGCTAACCTGTAGGCTGTAAGATGCCGAATTAACTATCGGTGAGACAAAACCATCACTATCTGCTTCCGAAATAGCGTTTGCAGCGGGTGCTGCTCTTTTTACACCGTCTGAAAATGTGCATAAACTGATGTCTGTAACCTGACAACGCCTATTGGTCAAAAACCGAACAATTCTAGCATTAATTTTTTCCCCCTGGAATCTCTATCTGCATTTTTGTGCGAATTATTGAGTTTTAAAGTTTTTCCTAACTTTTGGATCACCCTACATATTGAATACCATGATAAGATATCATAATAGAACTTTTGTAGATGAAGAGTAAAAATTTGTATTTTTTCCGAATTAATTCCTGAAATGTTAAGTTTAGAACCATTTCGATTGAAACTTGAGTTACTTAATTAGGGTAAATTAGATTAATTTTTCGTAAGTCAATAGGAAATTATTAAGAAACAACATTTACCTTTTTTACAGCAGCCGGTTTATTAGGACATTTACGGATGACAGCGGTCAGTTGAAAATCATCAAAAAGACCTTTGACTCCTCCTGTAACGGAAGTTGGAGGGGACATGCCGAATTTGGGTAAGACCGGTCGGCATTCGGACAACTTTGCTAGACCAGCAGGGTCCGTCTTGGACATCTGTGATCCCGAAGCTTCCATGACGTCTTGATCAAATGGTGGCTGACCGCTGTTCTGGGTACACATTAATCCTTTGGTCGGGTCTTCTGCTTTAGTCATCATTAACTTAGGAATATCCATTGGACTTGAAATATTCGAAAATTCAATAAAAAAGTGAAATTTATCTCTAAGTATTGGTATATCATCTATCATATCGCACGAAAAAGTAAAACTAAATTCTCTTGTGTGTGCATGTTTGTATACTATACTTTGCATTGACTTACTTGAATGGAAGTGTACATGTACATTTCATGGTCAGTTGCTTGAAGAATACTTTAAGAGGATGATCGTAACAGGTTTCTCCCCCTTCCTCCACCGCCTTAGGACAAACTTGACTGTTTAACTGCATGTTACTATATCCTGCCAGTGTGCAAGGAACACAGGGATCAGGCGTTGTAAATTCCATGTCGCCGCTCCTACAACAAAGTAATTGAATATAGAAGCAGCATTTTATCCGAGTCGCTACGTCATAAAAAAAGAAAACATCACGTTACATATGTGAAGGCTTAATTGTGAACACACCCAAGTACACCCAAATATAGCTTTTTTCAAAATTCTGTACATGTACATTTAAACTGGACAGTTTTTGAGGAAAAACGCGGGAGTCAAGTAAGCATTGTACGCCTTTTATTAAAATTTAATGAAACAGTCTACTTAAAATTCTGGAATGAATATCAATTTAAGTAGAAAGCTTTGAATTTTTACTTTCATTAAAATAATTTTTTGAGCAACTTTCACTGATCTCATCCTATCATGACTACACTTAAGCCCTCATGGAGAAGGCATCTATCAATAGAGCGATGCACCATGCCATAAGGCCCGCAAAGTACAGAACAGTTGATAGAACGGCATGCTATTAATATTTCCAACTTTCCTATTGCCAAACGTCATTTTCTTCATTTGCTCTTGCTGGACGGGCTTTGCATCTCCAATAATGACAGCAAATCTTTTAAACTATAGGTTCCCGGAAATTTTATTAATTCGTTAATGCTATAGTTAAAATACTACTATCGATAGTATGCACAAACTCCGTGAACACTAGGATAAGTCGAAACGTGTAGTTAAAGTTTCATAAATTATCTGTTATTTATTTATTTATTTATTTATTTATTTATTTAAGCAAGCAATAGGCCAGAGGCCCAATAACAGCTTACAAATTTATGAATTTACAAAGAGAAAAAGAGCACAATCATAGTAAAAAATGGATTAACAAAAATGATTAAAGATATAAACATTATCCCAATTTAAATTCAATTACTTCAGAAAGTCTGTTAGGTTCGTGCATGGAAAATGTCGTTTTTTTAACATACTGAACTTTGAACATGGTTCTCAAATGAAGACCTATTTGCATATGCAAAAATCATACATCATTTTGAAGCGTGAAGTTTGCATGTTAGTAGCTCTTTTCATATCACATTTGATTGGTGTTCTTCAAGCATCAAATGAAACAACAAATTCGCACTAATTTTCTTTATAAGTTTAAATTAGGGCGAAAAGCAACAGAAACAGCTCGCAATATTATCCAAACATTAGGCGAAGGAACCGTGAATGATCGGCCGGTTCAACGTTGGTTCAAAAAATTTCGTGCTGGTGATGAATCCCTCGAAGATGAGGACCTTAGGCGACTGTTGACAATGATGTCTTGCAAACAATTTCGAAGCTGATCCGCGTAAAACTTCTCGAGAAGTTGCAGAAGAAATGGGCATCGGTCAAGTTCAGTGGTTGGATGCAGGAGAAGCTCCAAAATAGCTTCCAAAGCCAAATCTGCACTCGCAGAAGATTATGGTGACAACAGTATGGTGGGCGGCTAGTGGAACCATCCACTAAAGCTTCTTGAAACCGGGTGAAACAATAACAGCTGCAAAGTACCGTCAAGAAATTGATAAAATGTATGAACAATTGAGGCACCAAAGTCCAGCAGTGGTCAATCAAAGGGACCAATTCCTTTGCATGATAACGCGAGACCACGCATTGCAAAAGTAACCGTGAACAAACTCAACGAATTGGGTTATGAAGTTTTGTCTCACCCCGCCTACTCATCCGACCTATCGCCTACTCATTACCATTTTTTTTCAAGCATCTCGATAATTTTCTGAAGGGGAAGGTTTTCAGAAACCAGAAAGCTGCAGAAATCCATTCCATTAAAAGCTTTAGCTAAAAGCTACTTATAAGACTGCACACTTGGTCTGTACGTTTATCCGGCCGTCCGCGGTTTACATGATAACTTGCGAACGGATTAACTTTTTCAAGTTCTGTTTGCGAGAATATGATCTTCAAGGTCTTAGCTCGGTTGTAACAAATTTTCAGGCTTTTTCGTGGACCCCTTCAAGTCGATTGTATGTACGAAAACAGTAATCGTTAAGAATATCAAGATACTGGCATGTCATATAACAATCGATTTGTCAAGAATGAATACACTGTTACTTTCTGTTTATCTTTTAAGTTTTGTTGACATGGGTACGCGCACGTGACGTTCGCTTTGTCGCAACTAAAGCTCCTTCTTGGAAGGTTTGCAAGATTTTATTCCTGTTGTTTTTACAGTAGGCTAGTCTATACCTGGTATTAACCAAGGCCTCATATAGACAGGAGGAGACAGGAGGCCTTGTATTAACAAGTATATGAGAAGTGATAGAGGACCTAAAAACAATCAATAAATTTCATATAAAGCATGCGATTTGTTTTGCTTAATTACAGGCAATTGCTAGTTTATACATGCTTGTTTACAAAATCCATAGATTGCTTTCAAAATGGCTACCATGAGCTCTAATAAAAGATTTCTACGCGCTGCATCATGCCTATCTACCATACCAAGTGTCTGTCATCCTGACATCTTTCCACGTTGGCGATGTTCTTTACACGACCCGAAATTCTAATGGACTGAAATCAGGAGAATGAGTTCCATCTATCAGAAATCGCTGACTTAGAATCGTTCAGGCAGCAACAGAGAAATGACGCAGAGCCCCATCACATACGGCGAATTAAATTTCTGGAACGTCTTCCAGCGAAACATGTAAACGTTCCGTTAAAAAGTCACAATAATCTCCACTTGTCAATGTGCCAGATAAGATAAAAGATCATTAACGTGTCACCATTAAAAAATGTGTCTATCAGTATTTCCAACCCGTATTTGGATAATAAACAACAAAGCGAAACAGACCAAAATTTATATGCCATTTATTCCTTGTTTTTAGGATCTCTTTCACTTCCACAAAGATTTTCCCATATTTAACAATCTGTATAGTTTATATCTACACAAATCTATACATAAGCAGATCAGGATTACATACTTTTTTTTAAATTCTACAAGGAAAATTTAAAAAGAAATATTTTGCCATTTTAAATTACGCGGCAGTCAATTTATCTACATCATTAAATTTTTTTTTTTATCTTAATGGCTTTTACAGTTCTTGAGAGTTAATGATGTAGACATAAATCAAGGATATGAACAAAGAATTTCAACGAGTTTCAATTTTACCTAAAATAGGTAATCACATAGATAATCACGTAGAATATCTGTATAATGTGATCTAAATGGTTTGGTTTGGTTGGTTTGTTTGGTATTAACGTCCTTTTCAACTGCTAGGGTCATTTCAGGACGGCGTTATAGGGGCCGCAAATTTTGCCTCGCAAGGGTTCTTTAACGTGCAGCCGGCAAACGACTACACGGGACCAACGGCTTTTCTTCACTTCCGAA
>JAHWFO010009537.1:1880754-1908928 GCA_023313115.1 Rhysida immarginata | reverse complement strand
CTTCACCCCGTTACCTCCCTTAGGAATGGAATTTTGAAAAACCGTTTCTTAGTGAGCGCCTACGTGGTAAAATAAGTAAGTGTGGAAAATTTCATTGCCATCGGTTCAGTGGATCCGGAGATCGGTCGCCATGAAAAGCACTTTTAGAAAATATCATTAAGATACATTATATTCCTGCGCGAAATACTTCCAGTTACTGTTGATGCTGTTTCACGGAATAATCGCAAAAGTCTTCATTAAATAAAGCAAACAACGACGTCACAGTTTCTAAGCAAACGTCACAATTTTTTAAGGATGTCAAAAATCCACATTCAGCTCCAGGTAAATTGAGTTTTAAAAATAATCTACAATGGAAAGGAAGAAAGATTAAATGAAATCCTTTCTTAGTGAGCACCTAGAAGCCAAGAGAAATATACTTGTCAAATTTCAAGTTTGTAGGCTTCCTAGTTCTGGAGATTTCGTGATGAGTGAGTGAGTGAGTGAGTGAGTGGTATTTGGTTTATATATATATAGATAGATTTATTGTTTATCTGTAATATCATATAAATATTAAAAAACAGTACATAAATTTATTGTTTTAATCAAAGCAAATGCAAATTTATCACAATGCTTCTTTTCTAATATTTTGCTTCATTTTCTATAAATTTTTAATTTGACACTGCTACAATGTCATCCTCAAAATAACCTAATATTTCTTGTAAAAATATCATTAATATTCTAATTCTTATCTCGATGCTTAGAAACAATCTTCACATTTCAAACAACCTTTGAATCACGTGATCATGGAATCCTGTGACCCACGAGCAGTTGTCAACGAGTCACGTGATTTGAGTTCAAATGAGAACAGTTTGCCCTAACAACTGCTGCTTGACTAATGCCAACTCGTGCCGACATCAACCTCAACTGTCGTTAACAATCACGAACCACCCTATGATTATGACATGACAACCGCAGTTGCGAAACTGTTTCTCTCGCATGCTAATGAGCAAAGGTAGTAGTTTAGAGGACGTTGTAACCTTAGAGGAGGGATGGGTTGGTTGTAACCAGGCCCACCCATCCCTCTTCTAAGGTTGTAACCAGGCCCACCCATCCTTCCTCTAAGGTTGTAACCAGGCCCACCCGAATGCTATTTGAGGCTTTCGCCCAGTATGTTCTTCGCACGAACTGTTTCTGGGGCGTGTTCTTCGCTCAACTCGCGCATGTGTGATCACCAGAGTATAAGGAATAAAACCACAGCTTATTTCTTTTACTGTCGTGTCTAAAACTCGATCAAGAAGTGGAACGCGCCTCTGGTGTCGACAAGAACTCCAGAATTCCTCTCCGACGGTTTCACCGGACTAGTTGGCGCAATGTGTGGAAAAGTGAATGGTGCATTATATAGCGGACAAATGTAAGTATCAGATACAAAAAAAATTCTGAAAATTGGTTAACAAATAAAGTTACAACCATAAACCACTGGCTGTACTGTATTAAGGAATTTTTTGAAGAATCAGATGATAATGAATCTGATTTTGAAGGTTTTTAATTGTAAAGCATCTTGGTTATGCATTTTTTAAAATGTAAAAAAATAGAGGTTTCTGTATATTCGTGTATATTTTATTTCTCTGAATAGTATCAGTGATTATTCAGATTTATTCTGATAAGATTGCGTTAGATAATAAATAATTAATTGGCATTATTGTAATGGTTCTTAAGTAATAAATGAAAATTAAATTTTCTTCAATAAAGTGTTAATTTTTGTCAGTAAAATTTAAAACGCTGCTGTTGTCAGTAATAATTTGTACATATATCTTCATGATCATACATGAATAAAGCTAAGCCTTTTGGCTAACCTAAGTTTCATTCTATTTCTTTCTACTCCTTTTCGGCAACCAAATTTGCAAGTGAGCAATCAGATTTTCTGGAGTGGTTGCCCACTTGGCAACCACACTTAATAGTTAATTTCTATCCCTGTTATTAATACGAGTTTCGGTTTAAACCAGGGCCGTCCAAATCGTGCAAGTCGCCCGCATGCAACATAAAAAGCTCACGGGCAAAGCCGAGAAGATAGTCCAAAACTCAGGAGGGGAGTGGGTATAGTTTTTCCTATGCAGTATTGCCAGACTTTAGGAGGGGGGATTCCGTTAAATGAGGTATTATTTCTTGTGTTACTGATACTTGCTTGTTTTTCGTCTCGCATAACATGGCGCACATTCCGAAAAAGCATAAAATCACTGAACCAGTATTTAAACCGGAGTGGGAGAATCTGTTTTTTTTTTTTTCATTGTTCACAGATTGGATTCTAAATGTTTAATATGCAATCGTGTCCTATCGGGAAAAAGAAAAAAAGAAAATACAATTTTACCTGACATCGAGAAAATTGTCACATTAAAATTTACAGTGTCGAATTGATAATTAGCAACTCGACTTTAAGGGGGGAAAGGAAAATTGCCCGCGGACAGAAATCTTGGACAGCCCTGGTTTAAACCATCTTCAATTATGTTCATTGGTTTAAAAACCGAAACTCGTATTAGTATTAAAATTAACGTTGTTGCAAATTTGTATTCGGATATCACTATTCTAAAAAAAAAAAAAAATTTGACAAGGAAAACTTTCGTACCTATTGTGCGTTGATTGCTTTACTGACACTGACAGAAGAGTCAACAGGAAGCGATATCTAGACCTTAAACTATAAGCGGATATAGTTAAAAACTCCTTTATTTATTTATTTATTTTATTTATTTATTTATTTTTATTATTAATATTAAGACTACAAGTGATGTTCCAGGGGAGCTGGAATGATTTAAGACCGACAAGTAGGCTCCCCTGGGCACCTCACAGCATCATAGAAAAATTTGTAAATCAAACATATAACATTACAGCGTCAAAAAAACAAGCAAACTTAAGATTAACCAATTAATTAAATAAAATTAAAATCATTAGTAGATATAATGTTTGTTAGCTTCGGGTTAATATGACAAAGATAATGTCAATTTCCAGTCAGGCGTCATTCAAATAATTCATTGACATGACAAATCAACAAACCATTAGTTAAGGGTTAGGAGGAGTATTTAGAAGAACATACCGTTTTAACTCACGATAAAAAACAGATTAACAAAGTGACAAACGGAGTTCACAAGGTATCTTACCCATTCCAAAATTCCAGCGTGGGAAACACGGTTGCTCGCATATTTATTCTTCGCAGTAGGTAAGTATATACATGTATTAAGAGTAACCATGTATTTCCTTTACTAAAGCTGAATGTATCACTATACAGGGTGAATACAAAAGTCTGAACCCCTCTTTTATTTTTTTGAACCGAAGCAGATATGTCAATTTTGATGAATCCAATGAATAGGAAGTTGTGGGTGGCCTATCCCATGGTGCACTTTTCATCATCCCAAATATGCAAATTAGGACACATTCAAAATTTATCTCAAAAACCGTAAGGGATAGAGAAAAAAACCAAATTGCAAACTTGTTCAGCATAAAAAAACAAACAAAACAAAAAAAAAACCCCATCCAAATCGGACCAACCAATCACCCACAATCACGTGGTGAACTGTTTGTAGCTTACAAACAGTCACACTGCACAAGGAAAACTGAATGTTTGATATTTCCACCATGTAAAGCATGCAAATCAAAAAAGTAACATAAATTATCATACTCACATTCACTTTCATGCGGAAAAGAAAATAAAAGGCATGTTTCAGCGCACAGAAGACAGAACAATTCCAGGATGGCAAGCTACACTGTTACGGAAATGGAACAGGTTCAACAACCGCCCTCAAGGACTGTCCTTCCCCCACCCCATGGAAACTGACTAGGTACAGGAACCTGCATATTGCTAGGAGGGTGAATCAGCCACAGTGAAAAGTCGCTACCGACGTGAATCTTCTGCTTCGGAGAGGCAAGGAGAAACTTACATGCTGCAGATAGGTTGTATCGAGACAGATACCCTAACGAACGCCATCCATCTCGTCAAACAATGCGTCACATTATTCAAAGATTCGAGGCTACAGGGAATGTTAATGCAGAACGAGGACGACCAAGCGCACAAGGCGACGAGGATACAACAACACTAGTTCTGGCTGCAGTTGCTGCAAATCCCCACACAAGCAGCAGAGCAATTGCTGCAGATGTTGGGTGCCATCAGAGAACTGTTCTCAACATTCTACACGCACATCATTTTCACCCATACCATATTCATTTTCACCAGGAGTTACTGCCATTGGATTATGTTGCTAGGGCCGCCTTCTGCAACTGGTTACTTACCTGCCTGGATGACAATCCAAACTTCATTCATGAGGTGTTGTGGACAGATGAAGCCCAGTTCACCAGGGATGGAGTTATCAACGGGCACAACCATCATCATTGGGCAGACGAAAACCCGCGATGTCTTCGAGAAGCAACTCATCAAGTGAACTGGAGAATCAATGTGTGGTGTGGATTGTACAATGACACTGTGGTTGGACCGTATTTTTACGATGGAACACTGACTGCAGAACGCTACCGGGCTGAAATTCTCAACGTGGTAGTCACAGGCTTCATTGACAATTTGCCATTGGCCTCGTATCAGCGCACGTGGTTTCAGCATGATGGAGCTCCTCCACATTACGGGTTGGTCGTTCGCGAGCGTCTAAGTGAGATGTTTGGACAACAATGGATTGGCCGAGGAGGACCAGTTCGTTGGCCACCCCGCTCCCCTGATTTTACACCACTTGACTTTTTCTTGTGGGGATACCTGAAGGACAAGGTTTATGCTAAGCAGCCCGCCTCACTGGAGGATCTGGTTCAACGAATCCAGGAAGCTTGCCGAGGAGTGACACCAGCCATGCTTGCCGATGTTTAGGCGTCAGTTAGGTTCCGTGCCCAATTGTGTTATGGTGCCCACGGTCGTCACATCGAGCATTTTGTTGATTAACTTTTTTTTTTAAACTGTTTGAAGTAACTTGTTTGTGCAGTGTGACTGTTCGTAAGCTACAAACAGTTCAACACGTGATTGTGGGCGATTAGTTGGTCCGATTTGGATGATTTTTTTTGTTTTGTTTGTTTTTTTATGCTGAACAAGTTTGCAATTGGGTTTTTTTCTCTATCCCTTACGGTTTTTGAGATAAATTTTGAATGTGTCCTAATTTGCATATTTGGGATGATGAAAAGTGCACCATGGGATAGGCCACCCACAACTTCCTATTCATCGGATTCATCAAAATTGACATATCTGCTTCGGTTCAAAAAATAAAAGGGGGTTCAGACTTTTGTATTCACCCTGTATATATGCAATACATAGTTGCAATTTATAAATTTGGTAAACGGCAAATATTTAGAGTTCCTGAAAATAGCGAGAAACAGAAGTGCCACGAGGAACCTTCAAATAAATCCGCAAAACCCATCTTGATAAGTTGTATTGCGTAGTTGCTCCCCAAAATATTACGCCATAGCATAGGTTCGATGTTAGGGATAAAAAAAAATCTTACACGCAGTTGAATCAGATAAAGGTAAAGTGTAAATCCAACAGAAGTACGGCACGGGTTAATTTGAGAAAAAGATAATTTAATAAAAAAAACTTCAAAGTAGACAATTGTGTCGTTTGAATATAGCAAATACAAAAATCGTAAATGGAATCCAAATAATTTGTCACAAAGTTTAACTATCTCCACAATTATCAAGAGCACACAAGGATCCTTATAATTATCCTTATGTGCTCTTGCAATTATCTATGTCGAGAGTTCTTAAAGAAATGCGTAAGACTCCTTAGCAAAATCCAGAGGTTTATGTAAACAAAAATGATAACTACCAAAGTTATTATTTATACAGGATGCCATCTCGGAGGTGTATTGTACATACTGTATCTCTGGCTCTATGTGTCCGGGATGGGAAAACTTCAAACACCACCCGACTCACAAACAAACGTACAGTACAATGAATAGGAGATTGGCCTGTAAGTTGATAGAGCACTCCGCTGCTATAAACACTAGGGTAAATTAATTGATAAGGAATCTTGAAGAATTTGTAGTCAGCGGCTTCAGGACCAAACTTATGCGTGACATAAAATAATTCTTAGTACGATAGCAAACAGCTTTGTTATACCTCTTACAAGCTAGGAAAACCCGTAACAAAAATAACTCTATTTAAGACGCTATACAATTGTTCCGTTCCGTAGTTCCCAAAAGAATCACTATAATTGTAAAAGAAACCTCAATTAACATCTGCACGGCGCTGGCCTTCTATTACAAAAATAGTTTATGGGTCACCAACACCAAAAAAAAAAAAGCAAAAGATTATCATAAGTTTAATTTACACAGGGAATGACAGACACTTCTTCTCCTCCACATGCACTCCGGATACGAAGAGAGAAAAATTTATCGCCAACTCAGTTGGCCCTTCTGTTCGTTATGCTATGCTCGGAAACCGTGAGGGAAAATTCCTTTCACACGGCAGAGATGAAAAATATGAGCGGCCTTCGTAGAGGTGTTCTCGTTCCACCAAAAACAAAGCTCCAGAACCTTCGATATGAAGGCTGTCGAATTCTGCACCGGCGTTCGCAATAACGGAGGCCGAGTATCCAGAACCTTCGACGTTACTCGCGTCGTATAATGAAATTTAACAGGCTTACTTTGACTGTCTCGTTCTCCCGACGTCGCCGTCTCTCTCGGTTCCGACTCGCCTGCTAGTTGAGCTTCTTCGCAATTCTCCACTCCAGTCCTGACAAAATTCATGCGAAAATCCCTCCGACCTCGGTTACTCGTGCATTCATCTATCCGCACGCCAACGCTTCCCAGAACTTTTCTGTCTCTCCTTCTCACCCGGCCTCGAACCCAGTTCGATCCCGACGTCATCACTTTACTTCGACTTTCGTCACTGTCTGTCCTTCTTACGTCATTATCTGCTTCTCTTTCTCTCTTGCCATAAAATATTCTCGTTCTATGCTTTCTTTCCCTGCTTTTTTCTGACATTCGACTGTATCAGAGCCTTGTATAATAAAAATTAATACATAAGGAGGTAAATAATTCAATCTAGAAATAACACCCATATTACGATTTAATTTCTGAAGAAGTAAATTTATATGCAAGTCCCAAGACAAATCATGTGTCAATTCAATTAGCAGGCATCTGAAAGATTTCGTGAAACCCAACCGAGAATTAGCGATACGGATATCAGGATCGGTAGAAACATTTCGCTTATTACGATGAAAGAAAAACATCGCTTGAGTCTTGCTTACGTTAATTTTTAAATTGTTTTGCTCACTGCAGTTAAACAACATCCTACCTGCAACATTCAGAGAGACCAAAATGTCAATAGAGACTTCGTTGCCAGTTACCAGCGTCACATCATCTGCGTACATTATAACTTTATAATAATCAGCTAGAGCGATCAGAAGATCGTTTATAAACAATGGAAACAGGAATGGAGACAGGATGAAGCCCTGCGGTACTCCAAGGTTTCTGTTAATCAGGGAAGAAGAAAAACCTTCGTGACACAGAAAGTAGAGAAAACTAGCAATCCACGTCAACGGCAACTCATATATGTGGACATATGCAAGCAAAAGCGAAACAGAAAGGGTAACGAGAGCTTTCGTAAAGTCCACAAATAGAGCTGCCACCAATTTCTTGTCGTTCATCTTAGTTGTAATAGACTCCGTAAACTCAAAGAGCGGTATCAGTGCTTCTATTCGGAACGAAGCCATGCTGGCTACTGCTGATAAGATTGTTGGAAAAAATATAACATGCTAAACGCTTGTAGAACAATTTCTGCATAATTTTCGAAAAAACCGAGAGAGTAGTAACGGGCCTGTAGTTTCCAAAACTTGCCGGTGTAACAGGGCAGAATAACCCCCCGTGTAGATTAAAACTCTGAATCTCGCAAATTTTTCCTATTATCAATCCCCACCACTTTCATTATCTATGCGTATTTGGTCAAGTAGCCGACGGGGGTGGTGGCTAGTTTAGAGGGGGTTGTGGCACGACGCCAATCCTGAAGTAGGGGGTTAAAACTGTTACACGGGGTCCCCTTTCTTATAGATAGGAGTTATTCGCGCAAGCTTCAAGGCAGAGGGGAAGGTACTAGAAATCAATGAACGGTTAAATATGATTGACATGGGGAGTGCAATCTCTCCTCCCCCCCCCCCCTGTTTTAAGAACATCGGCCCGAAAGCCCAGAGGGTCGTCCGACGGGCTCGATTTTAGCCTAATGGAAAAGTGGAGTGGCAAAAAAACTTGTTGGGATGGAAGATTATCACTATCAATTGCATGATCATCATCAGTATTCGTCGATAATTTATTTATTTATTTAAAGGTTAGAAAAAATAAGTACAGCAATAATAATATTAATATATTAAGCAGAATAATAAAGGAAGTCATGGTTAAAGAGGCCACTTGAACCTAAAGCTGCGGAAATGGAACCTCATGTTATCGGACTAACATTTGGAAACCTAGTCATTTGCCAAGGCTTGATACGGAAGATGTTCTAGCTTCTGGATTTTTATCTAGAGTGGTACTTTCGAGCATAAAAATAGAAGGCTTTGTACACTAGGAGGATTATAGGGGTGGACATGGTGGAATACTTCGAGTATAAAAATAGAATACTTCTCTTTTATGCCCGAAGGTGGAATAAGAATGGGGGTGGAATACAATGGCCAATCAAAGCAAATTTAACCCTTCTCTTTGAGCAAAAAAATAGAAGCTCTGGATTACTTTCTATGTTTCTATGGCTTCAAGAATTCAGTTGCACCTGGAGAGAGAGAGAGAGAGAGAGAGCGAGAGAGAGAAGCTTTTCCAAATCGAAACTTATTAAAAATTATTTGTCTGCATAGACAGAATGGTTTGACCATGTTTTCAATTGATAATCCTAAAGTCGAACTCAGTTTTTCGCTATAATATTCAATGCAAACAATTGAAACGATCGGCCTCGGTGGCTCACGGGTTGCGTGATCACCTCTGATGCCCGAGGACGCGGGTTCGACCCCGGCCGAGGACGACGAGGATTTTTTCAGGGGGGGGAAATCCTGAGAACACGCACTTCCTGCGGAAGGGAAGTAAAGCCGTTGGTCCCGTGTAGTCGTTTGCCGGCTGCAAGTTAAAGAACCCTTGCGAGGCAAAATTTGCGGCCCCTATAACGCCGTCCTGAAATGACCATGACAGTTGAAAAGGACGTTAATACCAAACAAACCAAACCAAACAATTGAAACGATCTGAGAGAGAGCAAAATGGATACAGTTAAAAATAAATGAACAATTATTTAACTTAAACCAATCTTAACGCTTGTTTTCTAATTACAGAAGAACCGTCCTGGGTATTTTTGCTATTTTAATTATCTTCGCTTGCTTCAATTTCCAGGCCTGCACAGGTTAGTGTATAAAGAGTAATTTTCAACACTTAATAATCGTTGATATTTTCATGCACGTGTTAATATCTTAAAAGATTGCTTCAATATGATATGACCAACGCAATCAGAGTCAAAATTGGTTGAAGCTTTTATTTAAAATTTTAAAATTATCGCTACGTAATATTTAGGTTCTTCAGAGTCAGAATCAAATGAAGAGGACGAAGAGTGCTTCGATTGTACTACAAACGTCGACGCTAACCTTGGCCTTATAAAGGATATGTTCAGCAGGCAAGTTTCATTTGTAGAGATCTTTTGGGGTTTATATGTTTAAGAAATTATTAAACCAATTGATTGCTGTGTTTCTTTTATAATTAATCTTTCATCGAGATAAATCCTCTGATTATGCATTAGATATTTGAATTGGGAAGTAGGCCTACCGTAAAATGGCGTGACTTCGGCCAGTTTTCTGGGTAAATATAAGCACAGCATCTCAATTAGCAGGTAGAAAAATTCCAAAAAATTAATATAAGTTACTGAATATGTTGCCCATGCAACAAATGCACAATGAAATTTTTTGCTATATGACTTCGGCCAACATTAAAAAATGCAGAAATGACGAAATCGCGTTTAGGTGGGTTGTCTTCGGCCATTAAAAAAGTTTTTAAAAATGTTTTACAAGCTTGGCTTACAAACTTTGATTTTTCCAAACTTCGATTTTAATAAATTTACCACATTCTGGTATCTATGCAGGTATTGCTCTTTTGATGTTTTCGGAGAACCGAAGGGTTAATTCTTAGTGTCGGTGCATGAAATGTCGGACCCACTCAATCCCTGGTGTGTTGTTTTTAAATCGAGGCACCCTCCTGCCAAGTCTATTCAAGTACTCCTGAACGAGCAGCTGGGTGTCGATAACTTGAGTCGGAAATCCCCATTCCGCGCATTTAATCAAACCTTCTACCAAGTATGCTTCTTCCTCGTCACTCAAAGCTGTCTGGCCTCCAACTTTCTTCTGGTGCCTGTTATTCAGTTTATCACCCAGTGTTGATCTGGGCACTCCAAACTTTTCTGCTGCTGCCCGGACACTCAAAGTTCCCTTTTGAACAGTACTGATTGCTTTCTGAAGACTTTCTTCAGTATACTTTAAGTAATTTCGCCCACCTACCACATGAACAAACTTTCGTGGCATGGCCGAAGTCGTCACCTGTTTTCACGTTTTCGATCAAGATAATTTCCTTTGAAATGACTTCAGCAGGAATAATAAAAGTGAAAGTTGAAATGACATCATGAAACTTGTACCTAACAATTTCCGACAATAGTAAAATCTTAAACCACTGTAGCCAATTCTTTCTAAAGTTGTGAAAATTATCGAAATTTCAAAAAAGTTGCGAATTTCACTGACAATTTCAGCTCAATTGCCGGGATTGACAACCACGATAAAGTGTAGACCTGCCCACATTCAAAAATATTTCGCGGGTTTTTAAGTTAAGCCATATTCTCACTAGATGGCTGTATATTGTTTGTTACCAGACTGGCCGAAGTCACCCCATCTTTCGGTACACGATACAGATTTATAATAGATTTGTTGTCTTTTTAAAACAAAATTGGGTGAAGAAATTTTTTTGAAAACGCTTAAATTTTTATTTAATCGCATTTCATTATGTCCAAAGTAACCTCTGAAATTATATCAACCAAGTTTCATGGTTGACGTCCAAAATGTAACGAGGCATTGACGATTTATTCATTTTTGATATTAACTGCTTATACAGCGAAAAGGCTTTTGGGTCATTGTAGTTACGCTAATTATGAAAATATAAAAACGGTTTCGAACCGATGTATTATGGTTAAGAAATGTGTTTCTTTCTGTAGCGAGTTTCATTCGTTTCTGTTCTAGCCATGAGCCCATGAAATTGCAGCAGGACCAAGGGCCATGCTCGATGTGCGAGCTCAGTGGTATGAATACACTGCAACTCAATGGGAAGGTCTGCCCTATCGAACATGAATCTGATGGAAATACCTACTATGACCACCACATCGAGCTCCACCTCACCAAAGTTTATATCAGTTGTAAATGTAAACTGAAAGGGAAGTAAGTAGTATGTATAAATTTCAAAATCAAGTAATGGGCACTTAAATTATACAATCATTGAAAACAATATGTTTGGTAATTTGGAAAGTCGGCTAATATTTGCTTAGTGCAGGCATCTTCGGTAATGTGTATAATACGTCTTTGTCCACAATGCACACAAATGGAGAAACAAAAAAAAAAACAAAAAAACACTAAACTTCGAAACTTGAGACACGTCACATGAATTTGAAAGGAAAACGCTAATTACAAATTTATTGATTGTCGGTTATAGTTCCAGACGATAACAATGAGAACTTTTTGTAAAAAAAAAAATTGCATTTCAGACGATTTTAGAGGAAGTGCAACCTAAAGTTCTAAATACGATAGCGCCAAAATAGCAGTTTCAATACTAGATGGCAAAGTTTGCCGTACTTCCTAATCCAAAGCTTTATTATCCAGTGCTTAAAGAGCCATACAACAGGGCTAGAATGTCAGAATTCTGCGTGTTAAGAGGCAGATCAGTATGCTATTGCGTCGTGCTCGCGAAGAATATCACCATCCAAACGCATTTGAACGAGAGCATATGGTCGGACTGAACGAAGCTGCATGGTCGGCTCATCGTATAGCCGTGCAATCACCACTGTCACACGACGTTTGCAGGCGTGGATACATACAGTTCATAAGTGAACGCCATACGTCGCAGTCACCAGGTGTTATGATATGGCGTGCCATCCGTTATGGCTCCCGGTCACGTCTCCTGGTTCTTGAAGGCATGGAGACAGAACAGCAATACGTCAATAAGGTTCGTCGCCCCATTTTCTGCCATTTTTGCGCAGCATACTCAACGCTATCATATAGCAAGATAATTCTGTCCCCTTACAGGTCTACAATATCTGAATACCATTTCTTGGCCGGCCAGGTCTCCTGATTTGTACCCTATGGGAAAACGTATGGGATATGATGGGACGATGTTTCCATCTGCCATTAATCACCTGGCCAACGTGTGCAATTGCAGAAGTATGGTGGAATGGGCCTCAAGACACTAACCACCACCTTTATGATGGAATGCCTCGTCGCATCGCTGCCGTATAGGAAGGAAAGAAGCTACCCCATTTGTCCTCGTCCACTGCGGTCCTAAACAACGAGCCCTTCATGTGTACGCAACAATCACCTGTCTTCTCAATTTAGTTTGTAGATCTTGGAATTAACATTCGAAATACCAGCCGATTTAAAACATTATGCACAAACACTTTTCTGTCTTATAATTGGTTTCAGTAATTTCTCCCTTATTTACACTCATAAATATATCTGATTTAGGCTTTACTTTTTGTTTCAAAGCCCACGAGAAGCTTCCAATGACATCATGTCGAATATAGAAGAAGATATGAAGGAGATAAGAATACAGGATGAGGATATGACGTCACTGATAGACTTACAAAACAATCGCTGTCCAGATACGAGCTCATCCGACGAGATCGCAGGCATCATGGAAGCCACTTGGCCCGAACTCGTTGTTAACTTAGTCCTCAGGGCCATGAAAAGCACAAACAGCATTGAAACAGTTCAGGTAAGATCACGGGCGTAGCCAAGGGGGATGCTAAAGGGCTGCATCCCTTTTTGAGTCAAAAAGTGATGAAGGAACTGCGATATCATTTTCTTTTTATTTTGGTTCACGAAATCTTAGAGGGAGCGCGATATTTTAACTAAAGCTTTCCTATGAGGGTGCAAGCGGAGAAAAGGTTGGAAACCGTTGCTTACTCTTAAGTATTCCCATCCCCACCCCCACTCAGAAGAATTTCTGGCTATGAAATTACAATCTGAAATTGGCTAAAATACTTTTTCTTTCATAGTGGATTCAATTCTGGTAGTTCGTAGTAAAATGAAATGAATCGTAGTTCGTAGTAGAAGATAATAGATTAATAAGTTACTTTGTTTTCTTCATTCTTTAATTTAAGATTTCCATTGAGACCAAAGACACCCAAGAAATCATTACTTCCTGTAAGAGCGAAGATGACGGATTCGAAGCGCCATGCAAGTGCCTCTTCGGAATTAATTTTCATTTCGTCGTTCTCAAGTCTTTCATGAATGAAACGTTTGGCCAGGGTAACAAAGAGAATGTGTTCAGCCAGACGGAGAAGCAAAAAATCATGGAAATGTTAACATGTCTTGATACCTTGAACGAATGAATCTGTACTAATGAATCTAAGGAGCTCTATTTGTTGAAATTAAATTTTCTGTAATCTAACATGATAAATTAACCATTATAAATCTAAACATAATAAATAAATAAATCTCTCTATATAAAGAAGAATGTTTGTTTGTGGGTTTGTGGGTGTGTTTGTTTCTTATACAAATCTATAGTTTATTCCGATCTGGATGAAATTTTGTATACTAAAGTCATTTTGCGCCTTTTACATAAGTTATATCTGTATGCAGCCCGAGATAAACACAAACATCCATGCCCACGGCGGGATTCGAACCCACGACCAGGCGGACTCGAGAACTAGAAAGCCTACCTGGCCTTCTCTGTGTGAATGTGAATGTTTTGGAAACCGAGGTGGTGATGATGCGATAATTGAACGTTCGTTTCCAAGAATTATTATCGATGAGTATATAATGATGATGCAATGTCAGGACATAGATAAGACAGTGTCTATCGAGGTAACAAAGGAGTCACATGCGTCTTTCTTGAGCTCCCTAACAAACGTCCAGACGACTGGCGAAAATTTGTATTTGGAAAGGATAGAGATAGAACGAGTATTGGTCAGAGAAACTCTGCAGCTCAAAGACAAAAAGGTATCCGACGGTTGGAAACATCTGAACAACGGGAACTTCGTCTAGAGCTTCTACTTCAAGGGAACCTTCGAAGGAAAGATGGGTTTAAAGTATCCACTGATATTTTTCGGTGGTGAAGATACATTTCATTAATCTCAGGCAGGTCAACAAGAGGTTAAATAAAATAAAATAATACCGGGCGACGCAGGGGATCCAAAAGTGTTTTACATTGTTAACGACATTTTCAGTGTTTGTGCGTGCCTCATGATTCTTATGAAAGCATTGAATTGCTGGAGAGCAAACACTGGTTGGTTTATTAGAAATGTTGGCGTCGACTACTAAGGTCATTTTGCGCCTTCTACACAAGTTATATCTGTACGCAGCCCGGAACAAACACAAACATCCATTCCCACGGCGGGATTCGAACCCACGACCAGGCGGACTCGAGAACTAGAAAGCCTTCGCCCTAGCCCTCTCGGCGAGCAAACACTGAAAATGTCATTAACAATGTAAAAAAATGTAACACACTTTTGGATCACCCGGTATACAGGGTGAGGCATATATCTTGGACAACTGAATATCTCGGAAACTAAGCATTGTACGAAAAAAATGTCCAAAATCAAAAATGAATTAATTCGCGGGGGAAATTCATTACTTAAAAAAATACCCCTTCCCCTTGTGAGAGGGGCTGGGGGGAGGGGCTAACTTTGAAATATTAAATAGGAACTCCTATTTGTAATGGTATATTCAGATTGTACATAATATTCGAGAAATGTTTTATTCTTGGTGTTTTTTCAATTGATCCAACCGTTTAGGAGATAGAGGCCCTGAAAGTGTGGCTGACGTAGCGAACTACTTACGTTTAGGTATCATGCTTTCGGGCGCAGTTTCCTCACCTAATTTTACTCTGCGTTCAAGTCTAATCAATTTTTCACCCACTTTACTTTGTTTAAACGGCTTCAAATTTGGCACAGATTCACTTCCCGTGGCAATACAATCCAATTTAAAAAGTGTTCAAAATTCAAATTCTTTAATAGGCTTACAACTTATATTTCATTTAACTTACATATAGGATACTCTTCAGGTTTTCTTCCTTTAATTTACAGCCCGGACAACCTATTAAGGTTTTCTTCATTTTCATATGCAAAAAAATGTATACACTTAGCCAGATGTCATCTATAATATTTTTCGTAACAGCAAAATCGAAAGCTTTCATCTCGTTGTTATTATATGCATTAAATGTAGAAGATCAAAACTGCCACCTAGAAGATTACTTGATAACTGTTTGCTAGGGCAATTGCATAGGAGCAACCATTCAAAAGTATCTCTTTCAAACACTTATGATAATCACTTTGTCTTCCAAATTTCCAAACATACCTCTTAAAATAATACCTGTAACATACTGCAGAATTACTTTCGTGAATACATTTTTTGAACTCAACGAATGTAATTTATTCACAAGTAAATTTCTTTAATTAAATTATTTAATTAGCAATTTCTTAGCTATTTCATGATTTTTTTTCTAATTAATCAAATATTAATCTGAAATAAATGGCAACCAAGTTTTACATAATCCACCGCAATCCACTGATTTCCTAAAGAAATGGATTAACAAATACAAAATTTTAAACAGGTCAAAGTTGTTTATTACGCATTATTACAATATTGAATTTTGTCTAAAGCAAGAAAGCCCAACAGATTTAAAAATCAGAAATTAAAATTTGGATTTACAGCCTGTAAATTGAATTTCTTACTCTTTAGTTATATGAAACTAAATTTATAAATTCAAAGTTTTTAATGCTGAATAAGAGCCAGATAAATCAACATGTTCAACTGAAACCTAAGAACTAAAACGTGAACCGGTTCACCCGAGAATTACGACCAAATTCCAAAATTCAACTAAGAATGAATTTGAAAGCTTCAAAGAAAGTGGAAACCAAATCCTAAAAACCGTATACCTAAAACTTGCCTGTATCCTAAGAATTCAATCTAAAACCAGTAAATGCCTCAATCCTATAAAACCAGTAAACTCCTGACTCCTATAAATTCAATCCTCACATAAATCCTATAAAACGACGAATTAGAATTTTCAAGTTCTTATTCAGCATTAAACCACTTTAAAAAAATTTAAGTTAAACGATAAAGTAAAGAGCAAGGAAGTACATTATAAATAACCATGAACTTAATGTTTGGTTCTTATGCTGTTGTCTTTTATGAATCTTGTGTTGCAGTCCAAATCACGATCTGGAATATACAAATTCAAAAAAAGAAGTCAATTAGTAAAAATGAATGCAATAAGAATGATAGAAATGATTCTTTTTAATAAAAGGATATAGTACTAGGTCTCTACTTTAATATTCCATTTTCCTTCCACTCAAGATGACAGTTTCTGAATATCGACGTCATATTGGAGGTTATTGAATGTGAAACATTCGACGATAAATAAACCTAAAGATTTCAAAACGATTAGCTAAAGCCTAACACATTAAGACTAAAATGATCGGAAAAAATCTGTATATACCTCTTGAGGGACCAATTTTCACTGGTTAACTACTGTACTGCAAAAGGCAACATCTGAATTTCACGACAATCTCGTTATAGAGGATGTTGAATATCTTCCGAGGCCTTTGATATAGTGAACTGTATAAAATATTAAAGCACATTAAATATTTCTAAAAAAGAAAATAGGAATTTCTTGGTTTTAAAACCATCTTCAATGGAGCTAAGATCCTGTGGAGAAAATGTTAACTAAAAAAATATTACATGTATATTTCAAATGCATGCATGAGCGATCATGTAGACCAGGCCTATGATTTTTACCTTGTGGGAAGACTTTCAGATAAATTCCTCGACGGGATGGATTACTGTGAAGATTCCTCAGTTTCTTATTACAGCCTTGATTATATCTCGAGATTTTCCCATTTCAAGTTGGCAGCAGCAGCTTATTATAACGAAAAGACATCAAAATAACAGTTTGTCTAACCTGAAAAATGCAGCATAATTGATAATAAGCATAAAGTGAAGATGCAGTGACAGAACATTAATAAAATCTTCCAATATTCCAAGAAGGAGCTTTAGCTGTAACCTAGAAGTAACATTAAATTCGAGAATTTAAATAGCTAAAATTATTAACACACACACACACACACACACACACACACACACACACACACACACACACACTTAGACTTTGCTTATCTACTAAATAATTTTGCGTTTTAGAAATTCTGGCTTCAGATTCTTAAAGACCATCAAAAAGTAGAATAGGAATGACTTTAAGACCCACCCTCTATCTCTTTGTCTTCATCGATAAAATTGGGTTCAAAACTTTAAAAGTTCCACACTTTCAGTGCCTCTATCTCCTAAACGGTTGGATCAATGGAAAAAACAGCAAGAATAAAACATTTCTTAAATGTTGTATACAATATGAAAATATCATTAAAATAATTGTTCCTATTTAAGATTCCCTCAGGGGATGGGGTGGGGGATGGAGTTTTGTATCATTGGATAGCTTTTCGAAAAACATTAAACACGTGTTTTCTTGTTTTTTTTTTCGATCCTCCAACTTAATGAATACAACTGATCTTTATCTTACATCATCTATTATAGAGAGTGTCCCATAATGAGTGAACGAAGAATTTGGTAAATGGTAGTATGGGCGATTCTAAGCAAAAAAAAAAAAAAAAAAATGCTGCCACCAAGATCAACAAGTTAATAATTCAGGCTCTCTAACATCTAGGATGATAAAATTTGGAGGAATAATAGGGTTCATAAATCTGCGTATACCGTTAAAGTTTGATCGAATTCCAACGAGTAGTTTCCGAGTTACGCATTCAACAACGTAACACGTGCTCACTTGTGAGTACTAACCAGCACTTGTTACGATATTGAATGCGTAAATCGGAAACTTCTCGTTGGAATTCGATCAAGTTTTAACGGTATACACAGTTTATGTACCAAATTATTCCCCTAAATTTTATCATCTCCTAAATGTTATAGAACCTGATCTTGGTGGCGGCATTTTTACTTTGCTCATTCTCAGTTATCGTTCAGATTCGGACCCATGTTCGGATGTTTAGAATCATACAATAATTTACCAAATTTTCGTTCACACATTAAGGGACACTCTGTATAATATCCTACCTGTTATTATTCCAAGAAATAAATAAATAACTAAGTAAATAAATAAGTGTCTGGACAGGAGAAGTCGGGAAATCGTCGAACTCAAACTGACGAGGGAGCAATGTGGCGTCCGACCTAGCCGTATCCAAAATACGTTTGCTTTGCAGACCTCGAAATAGCGTATGACAGAATTACTGTACACAGAAAGTCTTTAGATGTTGAGCCGCTATTTCTCGTATGAAAGGTCTCAGCTACGTTGACATGGCCGATTTTCCTAGACAGTTACTTTTCTCTAAGCCTGTGGATGAGAGACTAAAAGGGTCGGCCTAAAACAGATGGTTAGACTGCATGGAGATTCTGAGTTCGATTAGATTGATTATAACCATTGAGGCTTGATGGCGGAATATCGCGAGCGTTGGAGGGCTGCTGCTCCCGCGGCCTTAATGGATAAGCGGATTTGAAAAGTAAGCTAGCTCTTAATAAAGATACACAATAAAAAAATTAAAAAAAAACTCGCTTCTTACCATTTTCCATATATTTTGTGATCAAAAGTTTCCTGACTCTATGGCGTTGAAATACCTCCCTTTGCTTTTGAAGTAACAATACAATCCATTATAAAAATTTTTCAAACTTCGAATTTCATTTAATTTATATTAAGTATAGGGATTTGGGACACCTCTTCAGATTTTCTTCATTTATACGTATTTGTAGCACAGATAATATTTTAAAAAAATTAAACATACACTTTTACTTTAAGAAGTGCACTAGAAAGTAAAAATATCTTTAAGAAGTGAATATATTTTTTGGTGCCTCTCATTTAAAAAATTATTACTAAATACTAAATAATTTAGTATGGTCTAAATTACTAAATAAGTGATCATTATAGTATAAAAACACGACAAGAAAAACAAAATAAAAAAATAAAATCATATTTGTCAATTTAAATTTAATATTAAACTTTTACATTGTTTTTATTTTATGAATTTCTATTTAAATAAATTATTAAATTATTAATATTTAGTGCACTGTATAAAGTAAAAGTTTGTGCCTATAAAAAAAGTTTTTTTTTTAATATTTATATTATGCACAAAAAAATCGAGGTGTTTGTATTTGGAAGATACCATACTGCTGTTACCAAGTGTGGATGTAGGGAGGGGCAACTACAGTGTTATATTTACTACTTCTTCCCCCCTTTAACCGGGCTTCTCCTATCAGCACCTGTGCGCCCAATTGTTACTGCGCATGCTCAGTTATAAGATACAATATCTGGCGGTTATATTTAAACTCATTTTGATTCTTCACGATGGAAGACAACGGACCTGCTTTTTGGCGTTTCAGAATACTTTTCTTAGTAAGTTTGGCCATTTTTATCCTTTATAATGAATGCTGAAATAAGTTCTTTTTAAATTTAAATTATTTCATAGATGTAAATTTGTTTATATAATTAAAGTTTCGTTTGCATTCTTCTATAATTAATTCCGAGATGTAAATTCGTTCTCGCGTTCGTGGTAGCCCTAATGACCGTTATTTTTGGGTATAATGTTTTAAAATGAGTAAAACTTTAATATTTATTAGGAGCTTGAATACAACTTTACTTATTATTTTTCCATATAAATTTGCTTAAAGCTTCCAGTTTATGAGGCTAATTTCGTATTAATCCTTAACTTCGTATGATTGGTAAACGTAGTTCTGGAATGTTCTTTATCGTTAATGTAAGAATCTTTCTTTATATTTCAGTTAACAAATTTTAAGTTTTAATACTTAATATATTACCGCAGTTCAGTTTATTCTGTAATTATAATTTAGAATAATTTTTTTTTTTCCTATTTCGAAGAATTTTTTTTTCTATCACCACAAAGTTAATTCTTATTAAAGCTAATAGTATGGTCATTTCCACGGAACCTCTTTTCGGTATACTTTTCATTTGTTGAGCTTATACGTTAACAAAAATCCGTTAAAACACGTTACGTGTTAGCCATTAAGTACAAGTTCTAAAGTCAGGACACCTAGGCACCAGTGTTGACACAAATTAGAACAGCGGTTTATTCTTCTAGATATCTAATAGCTATATTAATGTAAGAAGCACTCTCTTAATTCACGTGCCTATGTTAATAATCATAATTTACTTAGCGAACGACTTGGTGATTTCTGGGTGGCCTATTCCCAACTAACTGTCCGACAGATGGCGAAACTGGCAGTACCAAAAACAGGTAATAAAATGGGTGCCGCTGTTTTTCAATGTAAATAGTTTACTTGCAAACTCCAAAATTACAGAATGATGGAGAAATTACAAAATTGGAGAAAATTGAATGTTAACTGTTAAATGAGTACAGCTTTAATAGCAAGTGCGATGACGTTCAAATGCAGCGTCATTTTGGCATATTCACCAGTCTTAAGCTCTCATTAACTATTACTATTAAGATTATGATAACACGTTCCATCTATTTATTACTCCCCTTACTCGACATCTTAATTCAAAACTTAATTTGGGAAACTTATAAGTGTGTAATCTTTAAAACTTTATTTTTTAGGTGTGTCGACTTCTATGTACCAAGAACTGGTGGATCTGCTAATATTCTTTTTCCCGTTAGACTTAGAAATTCATGGGATGACGGAATATGCTTTCTTATACAAAAGATACGTATAGATTATTCTTTCTTCCTTATTTTTTTCTTGTATGAGAACCATGTTTTCCACTTAGGACAACAAAATTATGGTGGATACTCAAACACTTAGCAATAGGGAAACCGTAATGCCCCCGTCCTAACTCTCCATCAAACACAAAAATCAATTCAACACATGTGGAAATATGGTTCTAAAATTTTGACTTTATTGTATCATTAGCCTAGTTGGGGATAATTTATCTTTAATCTTTAAGCACAGACAACCACAAAGTAATTTTAGTTCTTGCTTATTATGGGCGGGGGTTTAATTTTAATTTCTGTAATTGGGAGTTTGAAAATTTTAGATTTTAGATTTTTTTTTTGCTTTTGTTTTCAGCTGAATTAGGTTTTAACTTCCAAATTAAAATGTAGTTGAGGAAAACTTAAATTGCTTAGATATTTAAATTTAAATACTACAATTTTTAATATTAAATTTTTGCAATATTTAAAAAATTCTATTTCTTAATATTGCAAAAAAAATTTTTATTAATATTAACTTTTGCGAGAGCTTTCATTAAAATTTAACTGTAAGAATAATTGAAAATTTCTTTCGTATTTGATCAAGTAAAGTTAGCATAAATTCAAAATTATTACAGAAGATTTTTAGTAATAAGTAGCAAAATTAGTTAAAATTAGCATTTCCTGGGTGGCGAGTTCGAATTTGATGGAGTGACGTGACGATGTGTGTGGCATTGAGCTGTGATGACAAACATAGCAGAAGAGGAACTACGATGGAATGGGTATCTGGTTGGTTTTAGGGAAATGGTAATGGTTTAGCTCTAGGAAAATCATCCAGGCAGCTACCCCAACGAGGGATTCTTAAGGTCTAATAGTTAAGTTTTGGGACATTCGTGGTTGTCTGTGCTGTGATTACCAAGTAGTTACTAAGTTGTATTTGAATTTTGGGATAATTCTCGTTCAGCTGCCCCCCCCCCCCCAATTAAAAATTCAGATTTTATTTTTCAAGGCTTGTTAAGTTTATTTGCAACTGATTTAATTCGGTGAAGATATGGATCTGTAAGAGTGTTTTTAACGTTAAAGGAGAATGTTTGGTAATCGCAAATATAGTAGATAGTTTAGCTTAAATTTAGGTAGGGAAAGGCGGACCACTTTCCCTCCACGCGGGACCCTCAGTAGTCCGAAGAGGGCAGCAGCGCACGAAGATAGGTTTTTTTAACACTTAAAGGAGGGGGAAAGATCTCGCTATCCCTTTATATTGAAAGTGGGTGTCGACGGTCTTTCAGGGTTATGAACTTTTCAGGTACAGAAGACAACGTTTTGGCTGCTGAAGACGACGAAACTACACAAATACACATACACACACTATGACATGCACTTACTTTTAGTTAGTTTTAAGTAGTTTTAGATTTAAGTAATACGCATAATACGAATTTAAACACTTATAAATTCCTCCCTGTCCCCATAGCTTTTAAAATATTTCACATTCTAAAAATACTCACTTAAAATTTTATGCTTTTAACTTAAAATTTTAGCGGTTGCTGTCTGTCTCGGTAATGAGGAAACCGGGGCGGACAACAAACGCAGGATAACACTTAGCTATTACTGCCTAGAAACTATGGCTCGGTGATGAGTGAACCGTGTCAAGGCAGTAAACACAGGACCACAACTTTCTGTAGACACGTCAATTAGCGTGTTCTACTGCACACCCTTGATGTTGGTGTGAATCCATAAGATGATTTGGTTTCATTCCAACAGCCCTTGTACCATGCCTTCTCAGGCGGTATGCATTCTGGCTGCATACTGGTGCTGACCCATCTCTTTCTCTCTCGATTGCCCCTTACTAATCAAGGCTGGCCTACCAAACAAAATTTGACGTCGGATATCTACGTAAGAGCCCATACGACCCGACTGTCCTTGAACGGTGACCAACCAATAAAAACATTGTTAGGGTTGTTGGTAAAAGCGTTATAAGCGTAAATTACTAACTTTGTTTCTTCCTCATGGTGCAAGGCAAGGGTTACACACTATTTTGCGGTATCTACTTACCAACTTGTAAGTGTTGGTATAAGCGATCTTTAGTTTGTAAACATTGTGCGTACAGTTTGGTTCCTGCGTGTAAAGGGAAGCTTGCTGTCCGGAAATCTGTGTTTTTAGTTTTAAGATCTGTATATAGCTTTTAAGATTCGCAATGGTGAGTAATAGAATAGTTAATATTTAATAGTCCTCATATACAAATATAAATTTAGATTATTTCTTAGTTAATGTTTAAAAATTTTTAAGCCTATTCTATTTTTTTTAATTAAATAAATTCTGATACTTTTTTCCGAATTTTGCAGGTTAAAAATTTGAGTTTGGATGAATACGAGGTTCCAATCTGTTCCTGTGGGAGCATTTATCCCAATACGTCTAAATCCTTTCCTTAAACACAGAACGTGTGGTTTAACCTATTGTGTATGCGTAAAGAAAACGTGAAATTTTTCAAACACTACACAATTGATAAATGACGTTACATTTGACAGCTTTAAATTATGAAGCAAATGGGATTGGTTTTTGAAGTGAAACTTCTTATGCGGCGACAATGACTTGGGGAGTGTGAAATGCTTAGAATGAAACTTTTTTTTTTGTATTTTTAGTTTATACAAACCACTCCAGACACTTTTTTGTCTAATATTTTTTGTTTTATATATTTAATGAATTTTCCTAATTGGATCACGTTTTCTTTATGCAGCACCGTTATGAAATGTCTTAAATTAATATTTGTTTTTCTCTTTAATCGTAGAGGAACCGACCCAACTTTCGTTTCAAAGCCCAAGATAAAAGAAGCAGTCTTAAGATTTGCAAGTATTTTAGTTATATTTAGGAAAATATAATTTGATTTTGATTTCATTAGGCTTTTAGTGTATTTTCAGAAGTCGTAATAAAATGAGGACGCATGAAGTTAATTTCTGTGGTGTCGAATAAATTGCAGTCTTCCCGGCTTCGAAATTTAAGTGTTTATTGCGGTCCGTGTTTCTCAGCAGTTTGTATTTGTGGCTTAGCTGAATGTGAAAAACTTACGGAAAGCTGGATAAAAATCATCAAAGGAGATTCGTGCGTGTGTATGTGTGTGTGAGTGTTTTATCAACTTTCCGTCGCTAGTGAACTTTCTTGTACATCGGAAATTGCTCATATTTATTTGACTTCGAATTCATCGTATTAAGTCCTCTAATTTCTTCAGCTTCCAGCGTCGAAATCACGACTTTGCTTGGATCGTGGTGCTTCTTTGTTCACTCCTTACCAGGCTCGTTCCTCTTTCATTGGTTTCTGTACACTCCTTACCAGACTCCCTTCCTCCTTCATTGCTCCAAGTGAATTTGTGAAATAGCATTTTGAAAATTGTGATATCACTTGGGAAAGAGGTTCTTATTGCTCCGTAGGGGATATATAGCGTGTTTTCTCTTGCAGAAGTCTTAATAAAATGGCGATTCATGAAGTTCATTTTTTGTGTCGAATAAACTGCAGTTTTCTACTTCGAAACTTCAAAGGATCTAAAATTGTGTCAGTGTTTTCCTGCAGTTTGTGAAGGATACTGCTACACAAACTGGATCAACATCAATCTTCTACTCAACTTGCCATCGAGAGTGAACCTTGATTGCTTTGATCTGCTTCGAATTCGTGATACATGATCTAAATTCGTTCGATGACTGACGATGTCGTCAAAGAAGAATAATAATGGCTTTTTGAACTGTTAATTGTCAATGAGAAATCTTTCTAAGTAGTTTTGAAAATTATGATCCGACTTAAGGAAATGGGTTTGTTGTATGGGAAAAGGGTTATGAGATCAAATGTTATGTTTGCTATTGTATTCAATTTTTATTTGTAGGTAGGGATGAAACTTTGCTTGGATCGTGGTGCGTCACTTTCAAGTAAAGAAGTTGGTTGTAAATTTCATGTTCTTGGACAACAGAATATGATAATGAAAGAAGCATGCAATACAGTTCAATTCATAATGGAAGCACTTGGAGCAAATAGTGTTCGATTCAACTATTTTCCGAACTGGAAGAATCAAGATTATCGTTAAACATCTGTTGTAGTTTCAGCTTTAACCTTCTGGATACCACTTGACCAAAAGTACTCTATTTGGCTGAAGATATTACTCGACCTCAAAACCAATACTTCTGAATTTATTCCTGTGCAGTTCCCTATGTGAAGAGACAGTGAACAATATAATTTTTTTTAACTTTTGTAGACTTTATAGTTTTATATTATTTAAGTATTTGGCGCCTTTTAAGTCTGTTTTCTGTGTATGTAGCGTGTGTCTGTCTGTCTGTCTCTGTGTTTGCGTGTGTGTATACACTTCGAGGGACTGAGCTCATGGGATTATAACTTTGGATATTACCAATTAATGTTTCTACGAAGGGAGTTAAATTTTTTACTCCATTTCAAGGAAAAGGGAATCTATGCATAAAGAAGCAAATTTGCTTAATTTCCCTATTTAACCCCCCCACCCCCACTAACCTAACACTCTTAACATAACGGGTACCGGGCCTCTTCAACTAGTCCGTAAAACATCGGGTACAGTAAAATACTGTGGAGGTAAGATACCCCTAGCGCCCATAGGGGTTGGGGTGGATAGGGGTTATGTGAACCTGTTTCAATGACAGTCTTTTGCGCGAAACATTGTTGCCAGGGAAACATGTGGTGATGATGCAACAATACTTTCATGGTGCGACAATTCTTTCTCATTGTTAATAATTCGTGGAAACAAATGTATTGCCATGGCAACAGAACAGTGAGGGTAAGAAGGGGTGAAACAGTTTTTATCCCACGAATACCACCCATTCCGACGGATCACCCTTTTAACTTTAAGAGATTGCAATTTCCAGTGAGACTTGCGTTCTCGATCACGATCGACAAAACCCAGGGGTAGCATATTAAGTACCTGGTAGTGGATTTGAGATCGCCATGTTTCTCCCAAGAAACGCCGGGTGCTTCAACTAAGCGACACCGATGTGTTTCATTTGGGTAGAATTCCAACCATTCTTTATTACCAGGTTTTCAGGCATTTTTAATATTTGATAAATGTTAGTAGAGTCAGTCTTGTCGCGTTTTCCATATTCGTTTTCATATGAAGTTACACATGTGATCCAAAACATCAATTATGGTTCTTTCATTACAATGCTAACAAGGGAGGGTCACTATCTATTGTTGTTAGAAGCTAATCAAGGAACTGTTTATTGCATTTAGTACATTAAAAATAAAGCTTCTGCAGAGCTACATGTACTATTGGTAATTATTTATGAAATAATGAAATCTACAAAAAATATAAATATAAACTCTGGATCTGAGGACAAATTTGATAATTGAGAAAGCCGGATTCAGTATGGCTGCTATGGAAACACTAGAAATTTTGATACTTCTGTAGTGAATATTTTTGGCAATCGTTTGAAATCGCACACTGTTTGATTGAAAATTATGGTCTAATCGCTTAATAAATAAAATGCTGCACTTACTTGCAATTATGCTGATTCTAAGATAACACAGGTTGTCAGAATTTGCTACAGAAACATTTCTGTAGATAACTGTAGCAATAAGCATTCACTGTTCGGCCACTTTATTACAAAATGTATTGTAGATACACCCACCTAGTAGTACGTTTTTATTCCTTATGCACCTTGCCTGAATTCGTCGAGGCAAGGTGCTGAAAACGTCCCTGAGGTATTGTGTACCATTCAGACATGAGTGCGTTATTCAGTACCATTGAGGGGGTGTAGGCGTGGAACGAATACTCCTTTCCAGCTCATCCCAGAGTTGTTCAATCTGATGAGATCCAGCGACTTAGCAGGCCACTGCAGCAATGAAAAGTCATCTTGTTTCTGAAGCCATTCCATGATGATACGGGCTTTGTGCACTGGCGCATTATCTTGCTGGAAGAAACCATCTGCTTGGGGATAAACAGTCAGAAAGAATGGTTGCACTTGATCGGCAATGATGCCTACGTACGCTCTGGCATCAGACGTGAATCCAAAGGGCATTAATAAACCAGCGTATGCCAGCTAAACATTCCAGACACCATGACACGGACTCCACCGCAAAATTCTGTATATCTGAGCTAAGTTTTGTCAACACGATGCACCATGTTATATGCAGATAATACTGTCCTTCTTTCAGAACGTGAAGCT
Source organism: Rhysida immarginata (assembly GCA_023313115.1). NCBI lineage: Eukaryota > Metazoa > Arthropoda > Chilopoda > Scolopendromorpha > Scolopendridae > Rhysida > Rhysida immarginata. Next base: position 1,881,878 of record JAHWFO010009537.1, on the reverse strand, counting down.
GGTTTACGTCTGCGTGTAGAAAAGTTGAATGATGTGTGTGATAAGTATAAGATGAGAACCAACGTTCAATATAATCTTGTAAACATTTCAAGGAGGAGCTTTAGCAGTGAAGCAGAAATACACTTATTAACAAGAAATTACCCCCCCCCCCCCGAGTAGAATAAGGCAAGTAGCTGATCCTACTGTCATCTATTTTTACCCTTTTATCTGCACTTTTTACCTCTCCGTAAATTTTTTAATCAAAAAATTGATTTTGTCGAACGTAGAAGTAGAAAATGTAAAAAAGCTCGTATCTGTTTTTCTTTCTTATCACTTCCGATGGAATGGCATATCACATCCATATGTTGCCATAGTTCTAAAGACCAATTGATTGCCACCCCGACAATTCCAACCCCAATGAAACAATGGGGAAGTTGCATGAATTTTTTTTAAATTTTTTTTCGATAGTTTAGATCACTAATATACCGGTGTGGGTATTCTTTTTTTCTTATTGTGCCTAGTTTTTTTTTTTTTAAATATTAAAGTTGACACCCCAATAAAACGCTACGTGCTATCTCTTTCGCTGCTTTTCATGATCTGTCTGCATAGAGGTAGATGTTAGATGCCTAACATCTATATCTATGATCTGTCTGTAATAAACATGTATTCTTACAATTATTATTTCATTCCCATGTATACAAACACCATTATAATAAGACTTAATAAAGCATTCATAAGGGCACCAAAACATCACGAGAAAAGAAATAAAACTAGATAAAAGTACTGAGGAGCGATACTCGGTGCGAAATTAACGTTGGTTTCCATGACCTCGTACTCGTATGTTATTCTTCGATTTTGAGTTAGCCGAAGAAGGAATGGACAAAAGTACATGGGATATAATTAGTTTTTTCGTCTGATTCTTCAGACGTAGCAGAATTTTGATCCGATTAAACTTTAAATTTCGTCCGGTTTCGATCGCCTGTTCAAGTGTATTATTTACCCATGAATGTATACATCTTATCTTTGTTTCGGTGATTATCGACTACATGTATAATCCTGAATTCCACAAGGAGAAATATAGACATGAAAATAAGTAATAGAAGGACTCGTTTTTCGAACAAAATTTCGTGAGCTCTATTATTTTA